>JARHVA010000355.1:4912500-5130000 GCA_037957365.1 Torreya grandis
TTATCTAGATCATTATGTTGTATATGTATTTGTTCTAAAATTTGAGAAAGAGTTATAACTTGTTCGTGATCTACACCATTAATGTTACCATGATGTATTCTATCATGATATTCATTAGTAAGTTCATTATCATCTTGATAAATAGTTTTAAGTTTAGGCATATCAACATAATAATATGTTTTACTTTTGTGCATCCATTATTAAAATTTGTATCAATAGAAGGAGGAATTTGTAATTCATATATTTTAACCATTTTATATTGTATAGATAAACCTAGTTTATCTAAATATATATTGGTATGATCAATTTCAACACCATTTAACCTAGCACTTCACCTTCGAGGGATATGATAACTAACCTTCTTAGATGGCATAAAATATGATCATGAAAACATCAAGAGGGATAGATCCAATGATATATTATTTAATCATATGGGGAAATAAAATTTTGAAACCTTAACACATAAATATGAAACTAATAAGGTAGAATGAAAACCTAAGGGAAACCTAGGGGTTTTCACGCTCAAGAAAAGAAGGTTCACCTATATGTTTTATCTATTTTTAGATTTAGTGGTATAAAAAGGTAAAAATTGAGACTAATTCAAATCATATCATCTATGTCTAAATTATGAAAATTTGAATATAACTAGTAGAGTATGATCAATTTATTACACTTGTTATAAATAGAAATGACCATGAGGATACAGTTCTTAGAATCTTTAGGATTTTATTCTATCATGTGACAATGTAAAGTCATAAATATTGATTAGGAATGGGTCTATGTTCACTTGGATCTAGAAATATACTATTAGAACGTATTTTTTGGATCCATCCTTGTGAAAAGTGTCAAATTGTTTCATCACTAATTATAGTTCCTACCTATAGATAGGTATTTTATGAAATATTATAAGCTCAATCCTATGCACATGTGTATATAATAAATATACATTTTACATGATAAAATAGTCTTGCATACTTAAAAAATATCACTCAAGGCTCTACCCTTCAATTCATGATCTCCCTGCTACGAAAAGACTCATGTTCACCATCTCAATATGCCTAAATGATTATCTTATGGTCCAACCCTAATATTTTAATTACCCATATCACCTATATCCCACACTATGTTTAAAACATAATACATATCATACATTATTATAAAAAGATGTGGTATAAACACAAGTCAAATACCATTTATTATCATCAAGTAAGAGCAAGTAATTTTCAAGCACACATCTAACACTTGCCAAAAAAACACTTTCAAGTACACAAAACTTCCCTCTTCTTCCCTATTTAAAAATAAATACTATTATTAATATTCTTATAGGTATGAATCATTATAAGATCGTCCCATGATCATTATTTGTAAATTTATAAGCTATATCACTACATGTACTCACATAGAGCATATTACACTATTGTTCACACATAATCCCACATAAGAGGGAGAGCTACATCAGTTTGAGGCCTCATTCATATTGTGTGTGTGTGTGTGTGTGTGTGTGTGTGTGTGTGTGTGTGTGTGTGTGTGTGTGTGTGTGTGTGTGTGCGTGCGTGCGTGCGTGTGTGTGTGTGTGTGTGTGTGTGTGTGTGTGTGTGTGTGTGTGTGTGTGTGTGTGTGTGGGTGTGTGTGTAGGTATCACTCATTAATTTAGGTGTATTTTAGGTTATCTCTACTTCACTTGAGCCCACTAACACCTATTTTTCATGGTGACATGCCCAAGTTGGAGGAACTAGAGATTTGGTCAAAAAGATGATATCCATAAATTATGTGCACAATCCCCATTGAAAATATGTAAGGTGACAAAGAAACCTAATAGTTGTAAGTGAAATTTAAATAAATGGACCTATAACTCACTATATATATAATCATTAATTCTAGTGTCTATATTCAAATGGTGGTGTTTAGGTTGATAGAGTAGTAATTTTTAGAATTTGATGAATCATAATTGAGCACCATCCTAACTATTTTGCACCTGCACTTCTCAAATATACCTATGCATCAGTAAGAAATATAATATTATATATTTTTCATGTTTAATAATTTAAATTATTAATTTGCATTTTAATTTATATATTTATAAAATTTCCATAATTTAGAACTCTATCATAATATATTGCATAACTATAGATTGTTTTAAGATTTTCAGCCTTCTGTAGTTTTAGGTGGTTACATATTTTTTTAGATATAATTTGTTGTGTCCATAGTATAGGTGATGATTTTTCTCCTTATTTACCTATAATTGGTTCTCTTTATCTTGGATATTTTCCATGCTTGTGTTTCTAACATACATATTCTCTTACTTTGGTTATATATATATATATATGATGACTACAATTCAAATTTTTTTCAAACCAAGTAGGACATGAAAATGAGATATATCATATCTTCAATATTCTATAAGGCCTTCTCTCAACTCTTTAGATGGTGATAGCTACCATTTCTATAACTAGCTTCATGCTCTATTTTACTAAATTTGGGAAAATCTATAGGTTTAATTTCATAAATAGTAAATGGGTTTGGATTAAGGGGAAAATCACTAAATAAATGTGCCTTAATTAACCTACTAATTTATTAAATCTGGAAATTCTTAATTGATATCTAAAAATAGAAAATAAGGGGATAAAGAGTAAAACTTAGCTGATTATGTGTTGCGATAGAGGAGATAAAGGCTACAAATTGTTGATCTGACTAGGTAGATTATCAAAAATAGGATCTAAAAGTATATTTTCTACTTGTTTAGGAGCATCAAAAATGGGACACCTAGAGGTTTAGCATTGTAATCCATATTTTAGCACTATAATCCTTAGTGTCTGAGTTTTATAAGCTTTATGGGTTTTGTTTGTCTGCTATAAGAGTCCCTGTGCCTAAAATATCAAGTTCTAGCTATTCATGAAGCTTTATGTGAAATTGTTTTTATCTTTAAGGATCTTAGTTCCTCTTCATGCTTTATAGGTGATCTCAAATCTAAATATAAAAAGGGGTTAGTATGTAATATACACTAAACATGTGATCACACCCCATGTGTGGGCACGTTGCCTACATACCAATACTCTGAAGAGGGATTAAGGCCAATGTAGTTCTCCCAATTTGAATGTGTATTATGTAGTTTTATGTATGTAATTCAAGTATATGTGAATTTTGACAAGCTTGAGATGACTTTTGACTAGTCAAAGAGCTTGGATAGGATGGAATTAATAATGGTTAGTTGTATGTAGAGAATAGGAAGATTTACTTGAGTGTGCTTTAGTATATTTCTAGATTGTGCCTTTGAATGATTTCCAACCCTTTTAAATAACCTTTTAATGGTATTTTATAGGGAAACTAGTGATCCTAGGTTAGATGAACTTGCATTAGGCTAACAAGGGAAATGATAAGGATTCAAGAAAATTTGACCATTTGAGGTTATTATGGACTTAGACAACAATATTAGAAAGTAGAAACCCTAAGTCCCAGCACTCTAGTCCATCTTATGGTGTTATTATCTAGGGAGAAAGGGACCATAAGGTATATATCTTTGTTTGGGAGAGGATTTTGGGATAGCAAGGGTTGAATCTAGAAGGCTTCAGATGACTGAGAAATAGTGAAAAAATGCCTAAGTGGGTTGTGTAAGCAAGTAAGAGAAACTTATGGTTTGGGTGTCACAAGTTATGCTCAAGTTGTACGAATTGCATTTTATTATGACTAGATTTTTCCCCCTTTATTCTAAATATGCATCAAATTGAAATTCTAGGATAAAAGAAAAAGAGAGAAGCATACCTAAACTTAGATGTGAGGCTAAGTCCAAGAAGTTGTGTGATGCTAGATTGTATGTAGTGAGAGCATATTGTACTATGTATGTCTACAAAAAGGAAAGTGAAAGTAGATTAGTTCTTACTAGATACACTATATCTAAAACAAGAATGTGTAAAGCTTGGTAAAAAGAGAGGAATGATGAGAAAGGAATGAATACACCTCACTGGGTATGTAAACCAATACAAAACCTATTATTTTACTGGGTTGTGTTGGGTGATATTAGAATTATGATGAACTAAGAGTTATATCAATGAATGAGTTGAGCGCTCAATCCCCTATAAGTTAGCTCAAGAATGCAAAGGTAGGCCCTTTGTCTCCACCATCACCATGTGAAGTTAATGAATCATGCATGTTTTAATTGATGTCTAGACCATGTGTCCAATCCCTTTGAATAGGTAGCTCAAGAGTATAAAGGCTAGTTATTCCTTTGGCTCCATCATTTCCCCATGATGTGAAGCTAAATGATAAAATACTATTATATATGAATTTCATATGAGATGGCTCATGGAGCCCCTGAATGTGTTGTGATATGACAATATTAGTTTGGATAGTTGAATGTAAACTAGAAACTAGGACACTGTTGGCCACTTCAAAAGATGGAGATTGGACTTGTATAAAAGCCCCTCCTAAAACTAGAATGAAGGCTTAGGAATTCACCCAAGAACTCAAGTACATAGGAATAAAATTTGTATAAAATTTTACTTAAATGTGATTCCAACCACCTATGGATGGAGTAAGGCATGTAATTACTGGGAATGTGTAATAAAATGCAATAAACTTAGAAAAAAGAGAAGGCCCTTGTGTCGCACACATTAACCCTAATAACTAGTGTTTTAAACATAGATTCTAAACTAAAAGTTGTATCAACTGCCATGTCTAAAATAAAAATGGAAACCCTCATGCCATGCAAGATGCCCCCTAATTTATATTCTCTGAGTGAAATAAGTGCTAAAAACTACTAATTTTTGGACTAAACTATATTGGCAAAAGTATAATTGAACTCACCTCTCTACCTAATTTTTGAAAACTAAATATTTTTTTGTTTGGATAACAGTGCCAAAAACTAGAAACTTCAGGGTTTAGCACTGTAGTCCCATTTTTTGAGTTGTTATCTAGAGCCAAAACTAATGACTGATCTAGATTCTCTATTGTCTTCCTAGTCTAGTTTACCTATGTTGAGTTTTAGATTATAGACTGTACTATTTTGAAACTACTTTTTTGACCATTAGGAGCTCTGATCTCTATGACAAAAACCTTATTTGTTGCCTCCTCTTCTAAGGTTAGGAATGAAGACCCTGCAATGTCTACCCTCAAAATAAGAAGCCCTACAAGTGTGTTAAGATACAAAAACATTTGATATAGTATTGATATAGATTATTTCAAGATATAGCAAAAGTTGTTGAGAGACCTTGCTAGATCCACATGGGTATGCCTAGATAGATATAACAATGTAATAGCATGTGCATAAGAGTAAACTATAATTTAAAATGTTAGTTGTTAGTTATTAGTGGCATGGAAGGATGGATCATGATGTACATCATGGAATCCAAAAATCAAGGTAATGTATGATTAGAATCATGGCATTTCACACAAAGATAAGTAATCAAGCAACAAGCATACCAAGAAAGAAGCAAAAAAACATGTAAAGATGACCAAAGGGCCTTAATAAGCACACAAGGCATACAAGGCATGTTCAAATTCTACATACACACATAATAGGAGCAATAAAAGATTATCACAAGGGCCAAAATCACATGAAAGGCTCACATAAAAGACATTATCAAGTGTCTGAAGGCACACACATATAGACAGGAATAAAGGACATTGGCAAATGTCCTAAAATGCAAGTAGGAAGAAAATAGGAAATAGATAATCAAAGTGAAGAGTGGAAGCATGAAAATTACTAGAAATATAAACATGGATCTAAATATGAAAAGTAAGAAGAAAGAGTATACAAGATATGTAATACAAGACTAATGTATATGCTATGAAATAAAAAAGTGTGATATATGCTAATAGATGTCAATGTGATATCTATGTAAGTAAGGAATGTACTACAACAATATTTATAGATTGTATATTGTAACAATGACATAACTTGGATGGTGTAGTCATGTAGAGTATACCCCTAGTGGGTATATGTATCGATATGTACCTAGAATGTAGAAGTAAGATGCTCCCTCGATAGATGGAGTGAAGTAATCAAGGATCGGGATGCACTACACACACTTAAAGAAGATTAAGTGAAGCCTAGTAATATAGATAAATTGACAAATAATAGCATAAAATAGTGTAATGTAAGTCTAGCATAATGGTTAGTAGTGTAAAACATAGATGATGAATAAAATTGACATGTTTTTTGTATTTTTAAACATTATATTATTTTTATATTTTGAAATGTTTGAGATATGTACAATCAAATAGAGGAAACTATATACAATAAATACTAAAAGGAATGATACTAACGTAAGAGTCTCATGTGAGACTCTTTATTATGGTGTATTGTATCAAGGAGTGGAATCATGCATGATCGTGAAGCATAATGGAAATGTTGAGACTGTGGCTCTAAAAGTTGTATATGTTGTAAATGCTCTAAAATATCTAAAGTAAAAACTAATTGTGGGGACCCTCTATATTTTTAAGAAGTGGATATAGCTGTAGGGCTCTTAGGGACCCATCTTGAAGTAGGAAAAACTTGTTGAACATGTGCTCTATGTGTAGATGCATGAGATTTCAATCAAACTGCTCTAGGTGTGAATATTGTAGATGGAATATATCTATAATCCCAAAGATATGTAGGTGTATGAACCCTTTTTACTAGTGATGGATATTGTATCTATGTTTGATGTTGAATTAGATTAAAAAATTGGTGGCAGAGCTAGAACTAGTAATGGAACTGAAATTGGCTCTAAAACTAGAAGTGGCAACTCATATGGAACTCCAGTAACTATGATAACTTGATTAGCATGAATGAATTTCATGCATCAATGTACTATAGATGGAACTTCTCATATTTTTTATATCCAAGGTCTACCAAGTAACATGTCAAAAACTCTTACACTAGGAACTATAGTAAATAAGGTTGTCATGTGTGTAGGACCAACTTGTAGAGGAATGAGGATCTCACCCAATGTTTTCTAGATATGTCCACTAAAACCATTGATAACTATATTTTTTGGAGTAATATCCTACTCAGTATAACCCAAGTGTTATAGTAGTGTCATAATACACATGTTAACACTAGATACATTATAAATTAGAACATTATGAAAGGGCTGACCATGAATAAAGATATAATGAAGAGCACATGATAATCTATGTCATCCACAATAATCTCTTGCTCAAAAAAGGAGATGGAAGGCTAAACTAGAATGCTAGAAAAAAAAGTACCAATCATGTGGCTTAATGGATGTGAATCGACTGGTGGTGCCCTATATGTAACTGGTGGAGGATGTGCCTAATATACATGATGTACACCTAATGTGTCCTATGTTTCTAACTTACCATGTTATGGAAATGGATCTGAAAATATTTTGAGTAACTTATCTTACATTGGTTTGGCTAGAGGAGGCTCAGTTGAACTGCCTAGATCAATTTGATTATTGTCAATTATATCCTATATCTTATGCCTAAGACTAATGCATCTATTTGTAGTATGTCATGGTACCCTCTGATAGTTTTTAAATGCATTTTGGTTAGATCCCCATGGAAGAAGCTTTCTTGGATCAATTTCTCTAATAGGAGCAAGAGATATGATGTTACATTCTAATAACTACAATAGAACTCTAGCTAGAGGAACTTAATTTGTAAAAGGTCACCAAGGAGGTACTAATAAAGTGATTCTCTATGAGGGATTTGAATCTGAATTAAGTATATGTTAATTTGGTCCTTTATTGTTATTGAATTTGACTTTATATGGGGTTTTTTTGTTACTCTTATTAGTTATATCTAGTGCACTTGTGTACTTGAGTTTGCCCATTGAAATGAGTTTGTTTTCTCTTTATTTTAAAGTGTGACACGATTCAGTGAAATAAGAGAAATGTTTGAACATGATTATCTCATGAAAAACTAGTAGAAGACTCTATTTAAAGAGGTCTTATAACTCCTGATCTACCATAGGGCTAGTCATCTTAGCCAATATGGCCTTGTATCTAATAACATACTCAGTGAGAGGCTCATTTGATTTCTACTTTTATTGTGCAATTTGGTCATATGAAACCTTATCATCGATATTGATACTAAAATGTGCTAGGAATATGTTGGCAAGAGGATTGAATACATTAACTTACTGATTTAGTAAATTGTAAAACCATTGTAATGCATAATCCTTGAGGCTCCTTAGAAATAATTTAGATAATAGCCAAACATTTGGTACATAATCCAAACATGCTATGTGAAAGGCTCTCAAATGTGTCTCTAGATCACCCTTGCCATCATAAAGAGTGAGCTTATTTTGAAAAAATCTAGGTGGTAAGGGTGTAGCAACTATATGTCATGCCAAAGGTGTATGCAATAGAGTGAAGGAGTCTAATGCTTGTGTAGATATAGTGATGCCTTGCTCATGATGTTTCACCTTGTATTGAAGAGATAAAATCTCTTGCATAAGGGCTTCCACATTAGGAGATAGGGATGTACTAGCTACATCTAGTGGTATAAAAGAAGGTTGGGCTATTATAGGGTTTATTGTGACATAGCTACCCCTATAGTGTCATGTGCAACTGGTGGCTCTATAGTTTGAGAAGACTCATTGTTGGTTTCCTTTTGTTTTCCTCTTTTAGGATTCTAATCATGTCATCTTGCATATCTAGGTGTTTGGTAAAGAGTTCTTGAAGCTCTCTTTTTTCAGTTTCATCAAAACTGAAGCTCTCTTTTATCAGTTTCATCAAAACTGATATATTGGGCCATTATTAAAATAGAAAAATAATTTGAAATGTGTTTGAATGTTTTGCAATAATTTATAAAAGGCGATGTGCTATTGGATATAAGAAATGAAAATTTCTAAAATAGTAATTTAGAATTTGTGTAAAAAAGGATACGAAGCTACCAAACATGTAAGGTAATTCCACAAAAAGCAAATTAGGAACTAGTAAATGCAATTAGGGATTTTTTAGAAATATTATTTACAAAATACTATGAACTTTTTAATTTTAAATTGATTTTTTGAGCTAAGTATGCAAGATAAAATTCATAAAATAATGAGAAATTACATGTCTTAATGGGACCTAGTAGATGCAACTAGGATTTTGAGACATAATTTTTTTGGAATTTACTATGAATTTTTGAAATTTGAAGTGATTTTTTATTTTAATATTCACTCAAAATTTGTAGAAAATAAGTGGAATATTACTTGAAATTTATTGGAAATTAGTTAATGTAACTAGGGCTTTGAAATGAATTTTTTGAAAATTAATATAATAATTTGAAAATTTTGCTATAAATTTGTAGAATTGAGCTTGAAATTTTTTGGAAAAATCTTAAAATATTTCTAAAATTAGAAACATATTTTTCCTAGTGGTTTAAAAGTGTTTGTATGCAAATAAGACCTAGTATGTGCAAACTAGGGGTTAAGTGAATTATTGAAAATATCTCAATTAGTTTGTAGTTTTTTTATTTTTAAATTTAGGAAAAATCAGGAAAATATTACAAAAAATTATAAATAATTAACCCTAGGGTTTCTAGGGTTTTTGTGTAAAAATTTGAAGTCAGGTTCACCAAATGTTTTACTGAATTTGGGAAAATTTGTAGGTTTAATTTACTAAATAGTAAAGGGGTCCGGATTAAGGGGAAAAGTAGTAAATAAATTTTCCTTAATTAACCTATTGATTTATTAAATCTAGAAGTGCTTAATTGATTTCTAAAAATAGCAAACAAGGGGATTGAGAGTAAAACTTAGCTGATTTTGTGATGAGATAGAGGAGATAGAGGTTGTAAATTACTGATCTGGCTAGACAAACTATTAAAAATAGGATCCAAAAGTCTATTTTTTGCCTAGATAGGAGCATTGAAAATGGGACATCTAGAGGTCCAGCATTTTATTCCAAGTTTTAGTGTTGTAATCCTTAGTGTCTAAGCTTTCTAAGCTTTTTCGGTTCTAATCATCTACTTCAAGAGTCCCTGTGCCTGAAATATCGAGTTTTGGTTGTTCACAAAGCTTCATATGTAATTGATTTTGTCTTTAAGGATACTAGTTCCACTACATGCTTGATAGGTGATATTGAATCTAAATATAAAAAGGAGTTAGTGTGTAATATGCACTAAACATGTGATCACACCTCGTGTGTGGGCATGCTACATACATTCCAATACTCTAAAGTGGGATCAAGGACATTATAATTCTCCTAATTTGAATGTATATTATGTAATCATGTGTATACAATGCAAGTATATGTGAATCTGGGTAAGCTTGAGATGACTCGTGACTAGTGTAGGATCTTAGATAGGCTAGAAATAATATTGGTTAGTTGTATGTAGATAATAAGAAGATTTTCTTGAGTGTGCTTTATTATATTTCTAGCTTGTGCCTTTAAATGATTGCCAACCCTTCTAAATGACCTTTTAATGAGATTTTATAAGGAAACTTGTGATCTTAGGTTAGATGAACTCACATTAGGCTAACAAGGGAAAAGATAAGGATTCAAGAAAATCTTACCATTTGAGGTTATTATGGACTTGGACAACGGCATTGAAAAGTGGACACTATGGGTCCCAGCACTGTATTCCAACTTATAGCACTATTATCCAAGGGTAAAGTGACATTGGGGGATAGAATTATGCTTGGGAGAGGATTCTGAGACAGTAGGGGCTAAATTTATAAGGCTTTCAATGACTAGAAAACAATGAAAACATGTCTAAATGGGTTGTATAAGCGAGTAGGAGAGACATATGGTTTGGGTGTCACAAGTCATGCTCAAGTTATAAAAATTGCATTTTAGTATGACTACACTATCACTATCCAAATAGATAAGTGGAGTAACCTCTTCCTCCTCCCACATATCTTATATATCATGTTTGTATGCATATTAAATTTGAGGTACCTAGGGTTTATGATTTTGAAGCCCTCAAGGAGAAAATTATCATTATGAGAGAAGAGTTACAAAATAAAAATAAATATTTCAATTCAAATATCACATTATTGTAAAACCATATCACAAATACACATAATCTATCATATTCTAGTTTAAATCATGTGTTTGCATCTTCACCTAGTAATCTTGTGCCTAACAAGAATTCATATCAAAATGGGAAGCTAAAATAGAATACATCTACCATAAGTGATTCAAAATTATATAAAAATATAATAAGAGTTAAATTGATATTCTAAGAGATATTCTTAGAAACAAATTCATCAAATTAACTCCTATTCATCCTCTTAAAAGATAAAAATACTATTGTGTATATGACAAAATGCATGGGCATCATAAAGGTTTTTATTTTGCCTTGAAGAAAAAAATACAAAATATATTTAATAATGGTGATTATATCATTGATACATCTATCAAGCAACCCACTCACATTATGAGTGCATTTCATAAAATGCAAGTGCAAAAAGAACAAGTATGGATACCAAAAGATAATTCAAAGCAATTGTAGTTATAAATGCAAAAAGTAGAGCAATAAAATATTTAAAATAAAAATATAGAGTGATAAATATTACAAAAAATTAATAATTCAAAACACAAATTACATATTTTCCTAATATTAAGGCAAAGATACATGACACTTATTTAATCCATAATGAGATAAAATATCTTGATAATAATGAACATACTCAAGAAAAATAAACTCTCAAGGAGAAAACTCCAATCTATGGTGTAATTATTTTTTGATACATAGATGCTCAAAATGGTATATCAAAATTTCAATAACAACCTAAGAAGTTAATTATTTCATATGATAATGATTACATTGATGATTATGATCCTAATAATACATAAAAGTGGTATGATCTTGATGATATTGATTACACAACATATGAATATGACACACATGATAGAGGGTCCTCATAGAGACATTAATTTGATGATATATTTGGCTTCTAGTGGTACTTTTCACTTGTCCATAACACCTTTTCTAATAATTACATTCAAATATTCAAAAATTCAAATAATTAAAAAAATACAAAAAATTAAATAAAGCAAAAATACAAAAAAAAATTAACATTTTACATGTTTATTAACTTTTGCATATGTCATTTATGTTATGTTATTATATATCATGTATCATTTATTTACACACATATCTTTCATGGGTACTTGAGTGTGATACAAGCATACACTAGATCTATGATACATGAGCATGTAAATGTTGGACCTTTCCTCGTATGACATTATACATTGGGGACATATTGATTCTATTTATCATAATTGATATAGGTTCTATTATTTTATGATCATTTTAAATTATCATGTTGAGATTATGTATTAATTCTTACACATGCCTTACACTCACGCTTATATCTTATATAGTGTACTTGATATGTTATTGTACATGACATTTTATTATCACATGTATTTAGGGACTAGTATTACATGCTTATTATAGTTTCTTATATTATCATGTATTAATCTTATCACATGGCTTGATTGAGTTTACTTATTGTTTAATTCCTTTTGTTTATTGTGGATCATTTGAAAATGTTCCTTGTTTTTTGTACCCATTACCCTAATTGTTGATCATTTCCTTGTTGTGAATACATTTGAATATGTCCTCTCTTTGAATGTGTGACATTTGAACATGATCCTTATTTAAATTCTCCTTATACCCCCTTTCATGACATTGAGTGCTCTTATATGTGTTATTGATTATTTTATAATCTTGTTGCTTCTACATGTTTCCATGATCCATAACATTCATCTTAGGGTGTGTTATGTTTGGATACTATGAGCTTCATTGATACATCTACTTAGACATTATACCACTATATTATTTTTTACTACATGATTGATACATATATATCATGGTTATCTTATCCTTTTGAGATAAGGTGACTATCACATGATGTTCACATCACCTAAAAAGGGGGAGCATATTAATGGGGGCATGCCATTAAGACATGAGTCCACATACACATAGTTGGAAGAATTGGAAGAATTTGATATAGTTTATATGATTCATATATACACTCCTAATATAATATTATACATTTTTCACCATTTTTCATATATTTGAGATATATTTTTTCAAATTTATGACACATATCATATAGATTTTATATATTAGATATTACATTTTGATAGATACTTCATATTGAGACACATTATAGGTGCATATGCCATGTAAATACACTAGATTATAGATATATATTCAAATTATGCAAACTTTCATGCATCGACCTTAATAAGATGCATCAATTGAAATTTGAACTACTACAACCATTGGGTCCCTTTTGTAGTGTGATCAAGACTTAATGCCCTCGATGACTTTGGCACTTCTCTTTTTTCCAAGTTGATATGGTATACCATTTGACCTAGGTGATATTGGAAAGATTTGTTAGATTTTATTTACAATAGATTTGTGTGATTCATTAGAGTAAAATTGAATCAAAAATAGTCCTCCTAAGGAAATCCTTAAAATATGAAATATGACATATGAAAACAATTTAAAACACTTAAAAGATGAAATTAACCAATGGGATAAAATAAAAATATAATAAATTTTATTTATTATATAAAACTTAAACTAACTCACTTTTGTTAAGATAACCTTACGTATTTTATTCCATCTCTTATTTTTTATATAAAGTTCAAATATTTTTTGTTTTTTCACATTCAATTATTATATAAGGTATTATGATTTTTTTACAAATAAAAAATATGTAAATTTATTAAAAATAATAAAATCATATGTAAAACATTAATCATGACTAATATTTGCATCATTTAATTTTATAGGAAATGATATAGTACGCATGTTTTTAATTTTTGTGTCAAATCCATATGAGAAGGGATTTTGCTTTCCTCCATGAAATATTGGAGACAATTTATTGATTTCAATAAAACAAAGATTATTTTGATTTAATTTATATTTAATATGTAAATAAAAATCATAGGTTAAGTTTTTTCATGTGATAAATAGAGTGGATAATTTGTATAAGGTGAAATGTGATATAATAGTCTTGATCTCAAATTTAGTTCCACCTATGAAAATGAGTTCTAATATTTGATTGATTATTTATGGAGATGGTCAAGATAGGGAGTGTTGCTAAGATTAAGATTAGGATTTGGTTCAATTATCTAATATGGATCATCTTGTTATTCTACAAAATTTACAAAATTTTATTATGTTAAACATGCATTACATGGATCAAGATATTTTTTCCTTCACTAATTTTTAGGGATCGGTTGGCTTGGAAGAATTATTCCCAAGCTTTGGTGGGGGTTAAAATTACTCATAGGGTAGGGTTTAAAAAGTTTAAGGTCATTGGTTTTAGATTTTTTTGGTCTAGCAGAGATTGATCCTAAAGAATCAAGGTTATGAAGATGTGGATTTGTAACCATAGATTGCAAGCTCATAATGGATTCCCTAGGTATGGGAGAAGAAAGTTTTGATATAATTCATAATGAATCCATGGATTTGAATCATAGCTACACAATGAGGCTTATAAATGTCATTGTCTTATGGTATGGCATTGGTTATGAGTAAATACACTCCAAAATAATGCAATACCTTATGATAAACCCCATCAAGTATTTACCCCTTGATTTGCAAAAGGCCTTAACATATTACCTATAAAGAGTAGTTAAATAAGTTACATTTTTCCTTCTTATGATCACCATATCATGATGCTCAATTTAGTTTGATAAATATTACACACGGTATACATGT
Source organism: Torreya grandis (assembly GCA_037957365.1). Taxonomy (NCBI): domain Eukaryota; kingdom Viridiplantae; phylum Streptophyta; class Pinopsida; order Cupressales; family Taxaceae; genus Torreya; species Torreya grandis. The sequence continues at coordinate 4,927,120 of JARHVA010000355.1, forward strand.
TACTAGAGAAAATAATCCACATAATTTTCAATAGGGTGGATGAAGTTCTCTTCAAGCTAGATGAATCTATAAGGACAAAATTTCAGCTAATGTATGGGATCCCAAAAAAAAACCTCTTTAGTGATCACTATCTATTTTAATGGTGCTAAAATCCCTAATTTAATTAGAACACTTATTAGTTTTAATGGTGCTAAAATCCCTAATTTAATTAGAACCTAACTTTAAAAACCTTATTTTTGTTTTAATTGCAAGTGATGGGTTGTGGGTAGTTAGATATGAAGAAATGGGGTTGAATGAGAAGGTCTATAGGCTACTCAATGTTGCTTGATTTGGGTACACATATAATTTTTTTAATGTTTTTATGAACCCAAATTTGATATCCTAAGGGCTTGATCACATGAACATTGAGGCTATGCTCTATGGAACGGTGGTTATGGTTTCACACTTTATGAGTGTGGCAAAAAGTTTGGTTATGAGTGAGGATTTTGGCTATAATTCTAATCTTAAGTTCAAGTCATTTAAGAATGGATTGGAGAAGGTTTTGGATGATGTGAAGGTGGTTTTTAAGGAGAGTGGTATGATTTTTAGGAGAAGGGCTAAGGGTTTGTTTATGGCAAAGAAGATGGGGGTTGTTTGTGAGAGGCTTTTTTTGTGTTTCCAGAGGGAATCAAATTAGGATTGATTTCTTTAATTATCCCCTTAAATCCATGTATTTAATGTTGAATTTCATATTGAATTATAATAAAAATACTATATCATATTAATTTTAGTGTATTAGATCATGTCATGAATTTTAAGTGTGTATGAGATGGAGTATTAGACACATAGTTTATTATGTCATTAATACAAAGTACTCTAGATATGGAATATAAATTATATTGGTGATCATATCCTTAATCCTATTACATAAGTTATTTTTGGACATGGTTGTATCCATATTTAAAATTTTAATAGATACAATAGCAAAAAAACAACAAATTTAGAGAATTGTTTGGATGGTTGACACCTAAAAATACCTGTCAAAATTAGAAATAATAAGTACAATATTCCATGCCAAAACCAAGAGTGTAATAAGGGTTTTGTTTAATTTTGTAATTTTTTAAAATAAATATAGAGATTTTTTTTAAAAAATTAAATTAAATTTTCCTAACAAACAATTTTCCAAATCTACTCCAAAATCTCAATTTAAAGGTGTTTGGTTCAGGCACTCAACAACCCCTTGATTTTATTATTACCTCTTTCTTGTGAAAGTTTTGTAGCTTGACTTGGAATAAGATATTATGGGATTTGAATTTGAATCATGTTACTTATGGTATTCAAATTTGAATCATGTTGTAGAATTTATATTGCATTTGAACTCAAATCATATCACTTATGGGATCTAAACTTGAATCATGTTACTTGTAGATTTAATATTGTAGTTACTTATATTGGATTCTATAATTTTTTATTTAGATAAAAATTATAGATGATAATGATGACTTGTAACAATTTTAACCATTAAAATATAAGAGGTTAAAACCCATCAAAGAAGAATGGTTAGAGAAAATCCAATATATAATCTTCTGATCCACTATAATAAAGGAGGAGAGAGAGTGTAATAATTTCATTTTATGTGTAACCAATGGTGTATATTTGATCCAAATAAATGAAATTGATTTTATGACCTTGTAATTATTGTTCATAACTAGTGAAGTTCAATAATAAATAATCTTTAATGTCTTTTGTTTTTTTGGTTTCAGTAATATATTACATTTCATAGATAAGATCCTTTGTAATTATTTATTTTAATCTCATTTCATTGAAGTTGCATCACTATCTGTGATTTCAAATTAGAATAGGCATACTATAAAAAGCATAGAATGAATATTTTCTTAGTCTTCAGAACTTGGGAGTTAATTTGACTGCTCATGTATCTGACCCAAGGGTCCAAATGGGTCTTTGTTACCATCAATATTTTTTGTGTTGATTAAACCACTAAATTTTTTTCAAAAATTTTAGAAAATTATATGGAATATTCATTATTATCTAATTAATGATCAAATTAAGACCATATAGTATTGCTCATTGAGTGCCCACTGGAGCCTTACAAACTAGAATTTCCCCTACATGTTTAATGCAAAACCTAATCATCATAGTTATCTTATTGAATAAGTTTGGGTTGTTTTTTTACCCTGCAATAGAGCACTTTGTATCCTTGTGTTTCATATTTGAGGAATAATTTATAATGATTATGTAGCTCAATATGAGGGACAACTAAAGGTATTGAAGATAAAACCACTAGGAGAAAAGGTAAGGAGGAAAAGAGTGTATCTCCACCAGTTGAAGTGTTCAATTATAATTCAATAAATATATGACCAAGTCATTAAGGTCTGAAAGGAAGATACTAGAGATGAAATATGAAAACAAATCATTCTTGGAGGATAACACTCTTATGCAGATTATTCCAACTATAATAACCCACATTTAGAAACTAAACTCAATTTTATATGATTCTATAATTATTGATATAAAATTAGTATTAACATGCACACTTGATTTGAAGAAAATCAATCTTCAATGGCACATTGGAATAGTTTTTAGCTAATTTAACTCTAAATGATATAAATTAAGATATAGTTACCCCACTTATTCAGACTTTAGTAACATAGTCAAGGACTTCAAATTTTACCTTTGTAAATGTCTCAATGAATATATAATTAGGAGGAAAAAAAATTATCAAAGGCAATGAATATTAATTTGAGTAATTTGATATCAAAAAATACATTTTACCATGGGTGGGTAAAAATTTTGGTTGAAATTTTTTTATAAAATGTCTCAAATTGGTGGGTTATCTATATGATCTTAAAATTGATGAAGGTAAGTTGGATGTCGTTTCCTTCCCATATTTATGATATTATTAATGTGAAGTCTAAGAGGTTATTAATGAATTTTTGGAGGTATTTTAAAGATTAGGATAATAATCCTATACTATGTAAAAAATGTGATACAAAATTTGATCCCAAAACATCCTCAATGCAAAATAAATTATATGTATGTATCACCTAACATACAAAAATGGGTACATGGATGGTGAAATTTGATATTAATTTAGGGAGATCCCATAATGACTAATAAAACTGAGTAATGTGATATATATGATATAAAAAATGAGCTTTTATCATCTCTAGTTCAAAATATATTGTATGCATATATCCCCTAGCATATAAAATTAGGTACAATATGGCGAATTGTGATACGAGGTCAAGGAGTTTATTTAATGACTAAAATAATAACTCAGATAAATATAAGAAATATGATACAAATGTTAAGCACTAAACATCCCAAATTTATGAATGTGTATATCGCATAGCATTTAAAAGTGGGTACAATTAATATTTAAATAAACTCATGATGTTATTATATTGAATATATACATAGTTTTACATTTCATCACTTATTCATCTCTTTAGGAGCTTGAGAGGTTAGATTTCTTGGAATTTTAATATAATAATTAGGATTGAATAATGCACCTTATTTAAGAAGCAATGCTTTACCTAGGCCACTAATTGAAATGTTTATTAGAAGGTTGTCTTTGCTTTTTGAGATATGAATAAAAACCTACATTTATAAATTAAATTGCATATCAATAATTCTATGTTTTTAAACAATTTATTTTATTGCTATACATATACATTTGATTCAATATAATTTCACTTGTATAGAAAACATAAAAAAAAATACTATTTCAAAGTAAATATAGATTATATTACTCTAAATTAAAAATAAGGAAACATAAACTTGTAAACTGTATGTGTTTTGTTTTCATTTGAATCATGTTTGAGAAATTATTTTACATTGATCCTTTTTACTCACTTCATCTTCATTAACTTATTCCATCTCATTATCTATGCAATTTAAATATGTTAAAGAGTGTGGCTACATGAAATTTTAATGTCAAGTGTCTTAATTGTTAAATTAGGTATTTCAGAGAGAACTCATATACATTTATTAAATACTAACTCTTGTGTTTATGCATTTCGTAGTCATATAGATGATTCACAAAATATACATTAATAGCAAATGAATTTTATTTTTATTTTGAATTATGATCATGTTCAGATCATTTTATTTATCCAATGATAATTATATTTTTAAATACAACAATTAAAGATAAAAGTACTTATTTGATACTAGTGTTAAGAGTAAAAACATTGATAATTTTATCCTATATTATGTCAAATTATAGACCATTTCATTAGTCAATCCCTAACCAAGAAAATACTTAGAATTACAAGACTAATGGATTGAAAGATGAGACGTTTATAATAGAATGTAATCTTTAAATTTAATAATTGATACACGATGTGGTAATCCTCTTTCACTGGGACCCACTTAGAGTTTTGTATTATCCACTCTTTGTTCCCCTCTCTCTCCAAACCATGTCAAAATATTTAAATTATTTAAATTTATCCTATACTTTTACTTGAATATGTAGGTTAAATAGGAAGATTGTATAATTGATTTTCTCCATCTAGACCATACAAGACCAATATGATGAAATTCATCATAGTTATATTTGTTTTTATCTCGTGTCATTGATGGGTTCATCCATCATGGCTCCAAGAACTTCTCCAGTGACACCAATTAAAGTGGTACCTCTACCTACTAAATTTATAACTAAAATGGTCATTTCATCTCCACCATGCATACACTCTTCCATCATATTATTCCCATATTTCATCTCCCTTAAATGACGCACCATTCCTCCATCATCCCATGCCTTCTCTCCCTTGAATGAATTTTCCACCAATCCTGTTGAATCTCTAATGGACATAATGTCACCTGACAGAAGCTTGATAGTCCATGTTTGTGCTTCTGATCAAAACATGGTTTAATCACATTACAATCCTATACCATGTTTCTTCTAAATAGTCCAAAATAAATAAAAATATTTCTTACATATGGTCTCTTCCTCCTAACTCAAAATTGTAGACATTAAATTATGTTCCATCTATTAGACTGGACGTAACATCCATTGATTTACAAAATTTGTTGTAGAAAAACATCCACAAAGTAGATTTAAATACGGGGCTTAAAAATGTGAATAAAAAATAATATAAGTTCATTTTTCTAAACACATAATATTAGATGTTTCAAGTTATAGAAACATGAGCTTGATTTTTTGCTTTTGAGAGATTAAATGTCTTAAAGACTACTTTAAAAAAATAGAAGGTATAGTGAAAAACTATTTTAATATTTATTATATACATATGTGGCCCACTTAACCCATGTAGTTAAGTGAATATTTTAATTTATATTTAAATATTTTTTTATTTAAGGGTTTTCTTAGGATGCCCATTTCACATCTAAATTTCCTCTAATAGAAGTTCAATGATTTAAATTACCTTCACGCTTGCATTGGGTTGGGGACACAATCACCCTATAATTCCCCTATTCACATCTTCAAGTTTTATTTGTGAACCTCTCTCCAATACTTCAACTAGGGAGAACCATTACCAAAACAAACTACCAAGGGGAAACATGATTGTATTGACACATAGGTGTAGTCTTTCCTTGCTCTCTTTTCTGTAAAGTAATTTCAACTTTCCATTTTTAGATTATATGCACTGATTACACATGTAACATGTTCTTGGTTTCATTTAATACACATAAAAAATATTCAATTAGGGATCAAGTCAAATCAAGGTGTATTATACACACCAAGATATACATTTATTTCCTTTAACCTAGTAATTTCATCCCTATGCATTACTCTATAAAAAGGGGGGCATATGTATATGTTAAATATGGATTTTAAATGATAAACTAGTCTTGATTACTTGACAAATATCACTCAAGGATTTGTCCTTTAGTTAATGACCACCCCATTGCTAAAAGGCTCATGTTTTCCATTTCACTATGCCTAAATACTTATCTTACAGTATGACCTTGATATTATGATTAGAAATATCACCTATAGCCCATAGTATACCTAAAAATTGAAATATATACTGTAATAATAGTTACAGATATTCAACAATTATTTATTCCCTAGGACATTGCCATCTAGAGAAGGATATTAGCATTGATACTAGTGTCCTAAATTTGATGCTAATTTTTGTACCCTAAAGACACTCAAATTTTCAAATCCTTTGACATGTATGGGTTTAAAATATTTGTCTTAATTAACCTTTCCATGGGATATTTTAAAAATGTGTGGTATAAATACAAGTCAAAGACCATTCTTTATCATCAATTAAGAGTAAGTACTTTTCAAGAACACATCTAACACTTACCAAGAAAAAACACCTTTTAAGTAGAAAAAAATTTCCTATTCTTCCCTATTTACAAATCAGTCATAGGATCAGTATTATTATATGTACAAATCATTCAAATAAAATCTCATGAGAATTATTTGTCAAGTTTCAAGATAGATCATTATATGCATTCACATATAGCATATTACACTATTTTTCACACACAAACCCACATAAGGGGAAAAAATACATCAGTCTAATGCCCTATTTAACATATATTATTATGTAGGCACCTCTCATTGATAGAGGAGTCTTTGAGGCCAACTTGACTACACTTGAGCCTATTAATCCCCATTTTGTAAGGTGACATGAACAAGTTAGAGGATTGATAAAAAAAAATATGATATCTAAAACTTGTGCACATGGTCCTAGTAGATAATTTGCAAGGTGATAGACAACCCTAACAAGTGGATGTGGAATTTATATAAAGGGACATGTACTTTATTATGGATAGAAGTGTTGGTTTTAGGACATAAGCATTGATGCTAGTGTCCCTATCTTGATGGTAGTGTATGGGCTAAAAAATAACTAATTTATAGAATCTGATGAATTAGAGCTAAACATCATCCTGGTTATGTCTACACATGAACTTCTTAGATATTCTTACACATCAATAAACAAGCTAAGTATTATCTCTTCTTTATTTTTAAGCATTAAAATTATTGTTTGGCATTATACTTTTTATATTTATCAAATTTCCATAATTTATCACTTTATCAGAATATATTATGAATATGAATTATTTAATAAGCCAAATTTTTAGAGTAGCTTACTCCTTACTTGATTTGGTTAGTCTATTTAATCCTTATTTATAAAAAGGGTAAAACAAAAGGTTAAAATTCATATTCCTTCACCTTGAAACCCTAGTTCCACTTTCAACATTTGCTTCACATATAAAAGGGGATAAAAATGATGGGTTGAGTTGACCTCAATCACCCCTACTAAGTTTTTAAGCATTGCCTACATTCCAATATTTCAAATAGGTCTCAAATTGCACATAATTCTCCCACTTAACTATGTTTGTGCTTAACTAGTGTTATACTAGTATGCAATGCAATCACTTGTGTGGATTTTGACATTTGACAACCTATGATTTTGACCTTGCAATAGTATTTAGACTTGGGTTGATGGATGTTCCTTTGAGTTTTTATAGATTTGGATGAATTATGGTAGTACCTTAAGGATGTGTGGATTTATTACATTATATGTTGTTGCAGACATAAATGCTTTCTAGGTACAGTTAAGATTAACTTGGTATGATTAAATAGCTAACTTTTGGGGAAATTTACTTTCAACAAACATGTGAGTGGGATGACATAAAGGAATAATTTTAATTTGGTAAAGTAGACATTGGATAGTGCAAGGATAGATCTAGTCAATGCATATGCCTCTAGTAATTAGATTCATCTAATTGTTGCTAGATCCATCTAAGAAATACAAAATAACAATCTAGAGAGTAGTGACAATCTTATTAGGATAATGAAATTTTTAGACACTGACCAGGGAAATCTTGTATGTGTATGTCAAAATATTGGGAAGGGTGGGCCCATAAGTAAGTAAATGAGTAGGAGAGAATGTGATCAAGGGTCAATTGTGTACACACAAGTCATGTAGGATAATTTCTTGTCAAAATTGACATTATCAAGTATTTAATACCAAATTTGAGTATCTTCACTTAGATGGTTATTATATAACATTAATTACCTTCTTAGCTTCACTATTATGTTGAAACTCATTATCATTACTTCTAGTCCCAAAACTTGGTTTATGTTGAAATTTTGCACTATGTGAAGCATTTTCCCCACATTTAAGCATATTTACATCTTAATTTTTCTACTTAAAAATCCTTTATTACATGAAAAAATCATTGAAATATTTATAAGTGTTGAAAGAAATTTTTTCCTTAATAAGTAATTGTTGAATATTGATAAAAAGACTTTGAAGCTCACTATTTAGAGGTTGATAAGTCATCTTAACTACAATGATAATAAATTGAGTTACATACTAACTAATAGTTTTAGTGGAGTTTTGTCTCACTTGATCCAAGTGTGAAACTGTGACATTTTTGCCAATATTTATTGAAACATGAGCTAGGAAACCATCCACTAATGTTTCAAAGAAATTCAAAAATCCACATAGTAAAACTTAAAACCAATCAAGTGCATACTTATTCAATATTTTTGGAAAGAGATTAGTGATAAATTCATAATTATGATAAAAATATAAGCATGAGAAGAGAGTTATAATATGGTGAAAAGGGTCCCCTTTTCCATTAAATAATACAAATTTTTAAACAATAAATCTTATTGGAAATGGATATGTAAGTACTTTGAAAGCCAATGGATTTTAATTTACATCATTAGAGGTGACCTTACTACACATATATTGAGATTATTGAGAAAGAAATTTAATTTTTTGTTTCAAGTCACACAATGTATTCATCATAATAGCCATTTCAAAATTTTACATAAGAATACAAGGCAAAGTAATAGAATAGGTTGACATGAAATAAATAAGTGAAAGGTTAACAACATTGGAATTAATTTGAGAAATAATATAATAAAAATATGATTCAATAAGAGGATGTTGAAAATCATGTTGAGACATTAAAAATATTCAAGAAGGTAATGAAACATGTTAAAATTTTGGATTAATAACATTTTTAGAAGGAAAATAAATATAAATAATTTAATTTTTAACATAGAATTTCAAGAAAGAAGAGCATTAATGTAAGTAAATTACTTAGATAATTCACAACAATCAAATTATATATGCCAAAATTAAGAGTAGAATAAGTAGATTGATAACAACAATTAGCGAAAGACAAGAATACTTGAATATTATGACTGAGCCACTTCGAGGGGAAAACCTCCACAACAATACAATAAGAATAAAATTCTTAATATGATGATCAAATACTAATCAATACCTCATATATATACTCTAATAATCCATAGTTATTCCATAGGTTGACCATACTAAAAAAATCAATAAATGCAATAAGCTAATATGAAGGTGTGTAAGCCACAATTCAACTACACATATCTATAGATGCACTATAGGTTAAGGGCATAACATGCCCCTCTCCTTCAAAACAACATTGAATCAAACTAGTATGTTTATATATGAATGTTTCATCTCCCATGTTGTATCTTTAGAATGCAAACTCTTCCATTTGATCAAATATTGTGTAATGGCTCTAGTCCTTAATTGCTTAGTGCATGTGTGAAGGATCTCTTCAGGGTCTATAATGACTTTTCCTTCTTCATCTAATTCAGGTAACTCAGTCTGAGTGTAAATTTTGTGTCTAATTACTTTATTTAGTCAAGATACATGGAATACTTAATGTATGCAAGTGGTTAGGGGTAATTCTAAATTATAAGCCACACTAACAATTTTTTGGAACATATGGTAAGGGCCATAATACTTAGGTGATAGTTTGTTATATTTTTTATATTTCTTTAGAGACATATGATTATATGTCTATAAATTCAAAAATACCTAATCACCTATGTCAAAATTCCACTCACTATGGTGTTGATCTTCTTGTTGCTTCATTCAATTTTGTGCCATTGTTAAATTCTCTCATAAATTGATTAACACCTCTTGTTTATGGTGATGTGATCCTCAACATCTTAAACCTTAAGATGTACTATCAAAACTAAAGTGATGGATGTAGGGTAATACCCATAAAATGTCACAAAGGGAGACATCTTAGAAGAAGTGTGAAAATAAGTGTTATACCACCATTCAAGAAGTGGAAGCCAATGAACCCATTTGTCCTATTTTTCAAACATAAAACAATAAAGATACCCTTCGAGACATTTTTTGACTACCTCTACTTTTCCATAAAATTGAGGATGATAGAATGAGCTATGAGCTAATTGGGTACCCAAACGTATAAATAATTTAGTCAAAAAATTAATAGTAAATATGGGATCTTGATCATTTACAATGATCTTTAGAGTGCCATGTAATTTTTAAACTATATTTGGAAAAGTAGAAGCTACTATATTGGCAACAAATGGATGTGATAAAAATAAAAAATGAGAATACTTCATGATTTGATCCATAACTACCATGATAACATTAACTACCATGATAACATTTTTACAGTCAGACCTTGGTAACCCCATAAAGAAATTCATGGAAATCTCATCCCAACACTGGATAGGCGTAGATAAAGGTTGCAAAAGACTTGGGATCTTAATGGTTTCACCTTTATTTTTTTAGCATACCATGTATTTAGCCACATATTTCTAAACATCCCTTTTGAGTCCTTTCTAAAAGAAATCTTGCTTGATTTTATGATATGTTTTTAAAAATCTTGAGTGTCCTATAAGTGGAGAGGAATGAAGTTCCTAAATAATTTTGTGTTTGAGAAGATAATGCTTAAAAAGGTATAATCTATCTTTATACCATAATTTTTTTCTCATTCCATGTAAATTTTTTAGATTCATTAGAACCTTGCTGAATATTGTGAATCAAATCCTTGGTAGCACTATCATTCTCTCATTCTGATCTTGTTTTCTCTAGCTAATATGCCTACCACATGTTATGGTATATAATAATGCCTCAACTAATTCATCCCACTGAGAGAGGGCATGTGCCACCACATTATATTTTCCTTTCGTATAGAATATTTAAAAAAATATAACCTATAATCTTAATCACCCTTTTTGGTTATTCTTTAGATGGCAAGCATTGTTCTGAAAAATATTTGAGGCTATCATGATTAGTCTTTACCTAAAAGTGATGACCCATCAGATAAGGTCTCCATTGCTTCACTACATGTAGAATAGACATTATCGCTTTCTCATATATTTGTTTGATCCTATTTTTCTCTTAAGTTGGCAAATTTAAAATGCCATTGGTCTACCTTATTGCATGAGTACATCCTCCACATGACAAAAGTTTTTAAAAAATCAAGAATAGTCAAAATTGGAGTTGTGTACATAACCATTTTCAAATGTTCAAATTCCTTGGTAGTTTAATTAGTCCATTGGAAGGAGTCTCTATTCAACAAAGAGGTGAGTGGGGTTACAATGCTACCATAATTTTTGACAAAACTATGATAGTAACCAGTTAGCCATAAAAATACACTAAGTTTTTTAAAGGTCTTGGGAACTTGCCACTCCAATTCTTGGATTTTATTACGATCAAATTTCACTCCTTCATGTGAAATAATATGACCCAAGTACTCCAAATCTTGGACACCAAAATCACATTTGGAAGGTTTGGCATAAAGCTGATGTTGTTCCAAAACTAAAATCACCTGTTACACATGCTTCAAATGGTCTTCCAATTTTTTCCATAGATGAGGATATCATCAAAAAACACTAATAAAAAATTTCTAAAAAATGGCCTAAAAATAGTATTAATCAAACTCCAAAATATATATGGTGCATTTATGAGGCCATAGGGCATGACCATAAATTCATAATGTCCTTCATGAGTTTTGAAACTTGTTTTAGGTATGTCCTCATCACATATACAAATTTAATGATAACCAATGTGAAGATGTAACTTGGTAAAATAAATGGAACCATGCAATTCATCTAGTAAATCATCAATTACATAATAGGAAACTTATCTTTGATGGTGTATTTTTTGAGTTCTTTATAGTCTAGTCACATCTTCCAATTGTCATCCTTCTTCTACACCATGACCATCAGGGAGGAATATTCACTTTGACTATGTCAGATGATTCCTACTCCAACATCTCTTGTACCATCTTTTTAATGTCACTATTTTGGGCATAAAGATACCTATAAGGTTTGATATTGGGTGGTGTACTTCCTAGAATGAGTTCAATGCCATGATCATGTGCATAAATAGGATGAAGTCCTTTTATCATATCACTAAAAACAACATAATGGTCATCCAATACATTTTAAAAATTAAGATGTGTAGACTCCTTGGTTGGTCGAACCTCCATGGAAAAATAAGCATGCCATAAAACCTTCTGCACCTTTTCTGATAATCTTTGTCATCTGGTAGGAACTAACTAGTTATGTAAATTTAGCATGTAATCCAAGTAGTTTTAAAGTCTTTCTTTCTAAATGGAACCTCATGAATAATTCCTATAGCTTCATCTTAATAGTTTCCAAAGTGGTGAGCCACTACACTACTAGAATAATGTTAGCTCCTCTCATGGGAATAAAAAACATAAGTGAATCTAACAAATAGTCTCCCATAAAAATATTAATACTATGGCATTTATAGAATAGTTTACCATACCACCATCTACAATCAGTACTTGAAAGTCTAGAGTCAGGAAAATGAAACAATTCAAATGAGTAGCCAACTTACTATTGATGAAGTTATGTGTACTCCTAGAGTCAATTAACATATTCACCTTCTATTTCTTTAAGAAACTGATGACCTTAAGAGTTTGAGGAATATTGATGCCTAAAAGTGCATGATATAAAATAGTAGGTTGACACTTTTTAGATTCATCCTCAGGTTCTTCCAACCCTTCCCTTGAATCCTCCTCATCTTCTTCCTCATCATTGGCACTATCAATGTTAAACAACTTCTTTTCATCACATCGATGCCCTTTGCTCCATTTTCTATTTCAACCAAAACACAAACCTTTTGTATACTTTTATTCCATTTACTGAGGTGTTGATCTGGTAGGTTGATAAAATGATGGTGATGGAAAGGTGAATTCATGAACATTGGAGAAAGCTCTTCATAGTTTTCCTCAACCATGTGTGTCCTTGTTACGGCCTCAAATATAGTACTAGGATGAAACATTTGAACCTCCAATTAGATGTTGTCTTTGAGGCCACCCAAAAATAGATCAATCATATTTTCCTCAGTGATGTCTACCACATGTAAGGAGAGATTATGAAATTGATGAATGTAATCCTTAATAGTCCTAGTTTGTCATAACTTGGATAGCTAACTAAAGTAGTTTTCAAAGACATTATTGTGATAGTGGATTTGTAACTCCTTAGAAAATACTGACCATAAAATTGGGACACCTTTATTTTTCTTTTGATCACATAACCAATGATACCAAATGAATGGCTTAGATTCCATATAGACAGAGACCATAACCACTTTTTAAAAATATGGAGTCTGATGTAGATCAAATAAATTTTTAATTCGAGTGAGCCAAGTGAGTGGATCATTACCATAAAACTTATGAAGGTCCACTTTTAGAAACATTGGCTTAGGGTTAGAATTGGTGTTGGTATTTTTTGGAGTAGAAGAACCAAATGGAAGTGGTGGAAGATTATTTTATAGTGGTTGAGTTAACAAGTTGGCTAGTTTTCTAGATATTTGTTGTAATTTATCCTTCATGATATCCAAGTCCCCTCTCAAACCTATAATGTCCCCTTGAACCATATCAAAATCATATTTTTCATTCCCTACAACTCAAACTTAATTTGTTAAACTACCTCCAAAATAGATAGATCAAAAGTTTCAGATTCCATGTCATCCTTGTGAGGAGTTTTTGAAGTTTCTTGTCATTTCTCGCATCCACAAATGTTTGGACCAATGCACAAACCCTAAGAGGGTTTCATCCTTGAAAAAATGTATCAATGGAATACACCATTTTTATCATCTCATCAATATGAATCCAATGACTATTATTGTGCATAAAGGTGAAAATTTTTGACCTGAAAAAGTGTACTAGTAAAATATACCATTATGACTATCTTGTAGAGATGAATCCAATGACTGGTAATTTGCATAATGTAAAAAAAATTCCACACTTATTTTATTTTTTTACCTAAAATAAATATTTTTTTATATTTTTTATTAAAAAACCTCATGATCAAAACTATGGTGAAAAAAAAATTAATTCCTCCTAGATCACAAGTTGTGTTTTTTATGCCTTCTAGTGCTCAAGATGCTAGATTTGAAGAAGAAGAAAAACTACGTTGCATAAATTTTTCCAAATCAAAGCTTTGATACCACTTTTAAGGAAATTAATTAGATGATTAGCAATAATAGAGTTATAGATGCTATAATTAAGAATAGAATAAGTAGATCCACAAAAACAATTAGTGAAAGAGCATAATGATTGAATATTATGATTGAGCCACTTCAAGGGGGAAACCTCCATAACAATGCAATAAGAATAGAATTCATGATATGATGATCCAAGACTAACCACTACCTCCTATATATACTATACTAAGCCAAGGTTATTCCATAGGCTGACCATACTAACAACATCAAGAAATTCAACAAGCTAATATGAAAGTGTGTAAGCCACAAATTAGCCACACATATCCCTAGATGCACTATAGGTTAAGGGCATATAAATTAACAATAATGGAGACATCGGTAGGTTTTAGATGATTTATATGGTTATTTCAAGAGAAGGAATATTTTGAAAAGCAAATTATTCCAATGCATTTATGATTCTAAATATACCAACAAGATTATCCATAAGCATATTTATTAATATTTTCAATGCTCTCCTCCATATTTTATTCTTATAATTTAGCCTCATAACCACAATAGTATTCACTTTCATATGGGTTTTCCATTTTTGATCTATCTACAACATTATCATTCAAATAAGGTACACATTTCACAATAGAAAATTCAAATTTTGAATCAATATTAGGTACACTATAATCTATTTTTCTCATTTAAGCTTAATCTAGATTTAATCAAATGAACATGGTGATTTTGTTTGTAATTGAGGTAAACACTTAAAATAATACAATTTAAGCATATAAAACTAGATCAAATATTCACGCTTAAGGTTTTGATAATTTTTTTGAAAAATCAATCAAGGGTTTGGGATTTATTCAAAGGAGATCATACAAATATTTTGAATCAAGCATAGGATAACTAGGCCTAGGTGGATTTAGAGATGTAATAGCACAAGCCATATAAACATTTAAATTTGACATTATGGAATAAGATATAACTCTAAGAAGAGAGGAATAACATATCAAGGTTTTATGAAACCCTAAAATGGAATGCCAAAGAGTTATCCCTAGGAAAATTTAAAATGAAATAAAAATTTCACCCTAAAAGAGGTGTAAAAGGGGACAGGTTCACCAAATATACTATAGATAAATGGGGTTTACATAAAAATGCAATAAATCTATCCATACACATTTAATTAATTATCATTAATTATAAAATAATAAAATTATATCTTATTAATTTTACAAATATAAAATAGTAATTGACTATGAGAGGGTTTAGAAGAGTATCTTGATTTATGGATAATCTAGAAATAATTGTCATAGTTTGACAACAAAAATAGGGTTTTGTTTCAAGATAAGGAGAACCTTGAAAAATAGTTGTGAAGAAAGCACCTCCCTAGAGTTGTAAACTCTACATTATTCAAACCTAAAACTGTAGAAAACATGTTTTGGTAAATGATATGTAGAAGATTTTTTTGTTGACTATGTTCATCAATCTCAGGGTGACCAAAAACCTCACCCTATATTATTAAATTTCATGAAAAATGCTATGAAAATGAACATATTCAAACCTGAGTATTTAAACCTAGAAATTATAAGGAAAATTTTTTTTTTGGGGGGGGGGGCTACATTTAGATTTAGTGTGATTTTTAAGCATCGACTACTTTTCAGGACTTGCAACAATGTACAATATCGAAGACAACATAGCAAAGTAAATTAAATAATGATTCGATCAAGAACTCTAGTGTGGTGTAATGTATTGTTATAATACACTTAAATGTTATAATGAATGATCTCAAAATGCTTATTTGATTTTTTTATAATATTAGTAAATGCTCAATAGAATGTTGTGACAATAAGTGTTAGTTTCCCTTTCTAATTTATTTTAGATTCATATATGCATTTTATATCTTCTTCTAGATTCAGTAACATACATATGTATTTATAGACTTACTAAATTCAAATTAGCACCATAGTGGAAATCAAACTAACATTAAACTAACAAAAATTAATAAAATGGAACCACAAGACTAGAGTGCACCTAAACTAACCCAAAACACAAACTTCCCAAGAAATATACACTTTATATTTATAGGACCCAAAAACATAATATATACATTTATAGAATGACCTATAGATAAATAGGGAAATAGAGTGGGAAGAAATAGAAAAATGACCAAAAATACACTAATAAATCCTAATCAAACCAATAATCAATAAGTATACATATGTTATAGATTAATTTAATTTGATACTTAATATATACTAGAGGGTAGCTCTTAGGTGTCTACATATGGGTGGTTGCACATAGTTGGGGGAAAATATTTTGGACATCCACCCAAATATTTAATAATTCATATGTGTTATGTCTCAGTAATTAACTGAGCCATAATATGCACATGTTATATAATAATTTTTTGTTATTTTTCAAAATAATGAAGTTTTATTCCTAATTAAATAAACAAGTCTAAGAAAAGTAAATCAGTGAATAATATATAAGAATTAAGCTACTAATTTATGTAAACAAATTTGTATTTTGCCTTTCTTAAATATAGTAATAAACAAAAGAAATCTAACTTAGCTTATTCTAAATGATCTGGACAACGACAGGGTTTGCTATTGGAGGAGCAGAACTGGGAAAATGTCAGAAACTAGATCTTGAGGTTCATTTATGGATTGGATAAGAGTGCCAAAATTAGAACACCCTACTATCTAGTAAGGGAGGTAATGAAAAATATGTATTAACATGTTTAAGAATAACTTGCTTAACATCATCCCATATAATAAAAAATAAGCATGAAATGCAAAGAATGAAGCTTTGTACTAACATATGATAGACTTCATCATTTATATGCATGATAGGGCCCATTAAGGTTTCCTTATTGTTTTCAAGAAAATTTTGTAAATAAATGAGCATTATTTTTGCAATTTTAACTATGGATAGAAGGTGATATCGTAAGAAGCAAAATAAGAGCTAGTATAAGCAACTAGAGATTATTGAATGAATTTTTAAAATTAGTATGATAATTTTAAAATTTTGATATGAATTTCTAGAAAAAAATTATATATTTACTTGTAAAATTTATGAAAAATTAGAAAATATTTCTAAAATTAGCAATATATTTTTCTTAGTGTTTGGAATGTGTTTGTATGCAAAAAGGACCTAGTATGTGCAAACTAGGGTTTAAACAAAATATGTGATATTTTTGAAATTTATTTGTAGATTTTTTATTTTTAAATGTAGAAAAAATTAATAAATTATGGAAAAAATCATAAATAATTATCCCTAAGGTTTCTAGGGTTTTTATACAAAATTTGAAGTAAGTTGGGTTCACCAAATGTTTTTTTATTTTTAAGATAATGGGGTTTATTCCTAATTAAATAAATAGGTTTGAGTAAAGTAAATTAGTGAATAATATGAAGGAATTAAGATATTTATTTGTGTAAATATATTTTTATTTTTATATTTTCTAAATATAGTAATAAACAAAATAAATCTAACTTGGCTTATTTTGAATGATCTAGACTGAGACAGGGTCTGATACTAGAGAAGCAGAACTAGGAAACTACCAAAAACTAGATCCTAAGGTTCATTTCTAGATTGGAAATGAGTGTCAAAAGTGGAACACCCTACTATCTAGTGTTGTAGTCCTTTTTTAGTGCTATTATCCAAGTGGTCTGAGCTTTTTAGGTTCTATTCGATAGGCCTATGTTACCCTATTAATGAAATATCAAAGCATGGAAGCCTGTGGAGCTTTGTTGTGTGTTTTTTTTAATATTAAAATCCCTAATAGCTCTTTGTACTTGAATTTTAATGAAAACTTAAAAAATATAGAGAAGGGGTTAGTGTGTAAAAAATGCACTAGATGTACTTTACACCTTGTGTGTGGGCACCTACCTACATACCAATACTCTGAGGAGGGATCAAGCTAATGTAGTTCTCCCATTAAAGTGTTTGGTATAATTATGTATGATAAATGCAACTAGATATGAAATTGGATGTACTTCAAATGGATAGGGACTGATGTAAAGGTTTGAATAAGCTTGAAATGACCTTGGAAGGTTGTATGCAAAGAATAGGGAAGAGTGATTCAGTGTACTTACTTGTATTCTTGTTTCTTTCTTGTAAATGAGTGCCAACCCTTATAAATGGACTTTGAATGTCCTTTTACATGATAATTAATGATCATGGGTTAAATGAATTCATTTTAGGCCAACAAGGAAAAGGATAAGGATCTAAAATAATCTGGCTATTAGGACCAATTTTACACTTGGACAATAGTGCCAAAATCAAGACACCTTTGGTTTAAGTGCTCCTATCCAAGTTGGGTACTATTTTATAGAGGGAATGACACCTAGGGGGATAGATATAGGCCTAAAAGAGATACCTGGGTTTATAAGGGTTAAGTCTAAAAGGTTGTGAATGATTGTAAATTAGTGAAAGAATAGCCTAGAAGGGTTGTGTAAGCAATAAGGAAGACCTATGGATTGGGTTTCATTATCCATACTTAAGTCATCCAATTTTGTATTTTATATGACTACAAATAATGTGTGCACATTATATAATAATGCATATGGGTTATATAATGCATACACATTATATAATATGTACATGTTATTGACTATGTTTTTTTGTGTTGAAAAGGTCTCATGAGCCCCCTTTTTGAAATTTCTTTCTTGCCTCTCATAACACTCCTTCCATGATTGTGCATCTACCTATCAAGGGTAAATTACTTGCTAGAAGTCATTGGAAATCTTAGTGCATCTTGAAATTCATGATGCCACCATGTAGATGAAGTAATCCATCAAAAATTACACTTATTAACCTTATATGTTACCATTTGTTTTGTTTTTTACATTATTCAGTTCATAAATTATTTGTTTTAAATAGTTAAATCCATTGTAGGAGACCCTAACCATCCCCATAACCCTCTAGTTGACCCTTTATTGTTATGGTTGAACCTCCACCTAAGTCTCCACCTATTACTCCACCTAACCCTCTAGTTATGATAGATAGCCTAGGCCTACAAATTATTATCCATAAATTTCATAACTTCATTCTTATGACACATACTATCTTAACTCTCTTCCTTTTATGGCTCTTTCACTCTTCACTAGGTTTACTATCCTTCTTATGCATGGACCAATTTATTAAACACCTTTGTAACATTTCTCACTATCCTTAAACCCTTCATAAACCTCTCATTCATACACTCATCTCATTCCATCCATTGATTCATATCATTTCATGTTACTCACTCACTAGTTCCACCTAAGTTCATAATTCAAGGCTCAAAACCTCAATTTTTGTTCTAGATCTCATAAACAAAAATTTCCATCATGGATTACCTATATAAGGCATAATATCTTGTCTCAACCTATCTCAAACTCTGAATCATTCTCAACTACCTCGTATATTTCTCAAGCTCTCAATCAAGTTCTCCTCCTTGTAGCCTTTTTTATGCAAATTTACATACTTTGAATAATTTTTAATTGATCCAAAAGATCTAAGCCCAAGTTTTCGTACCCTCTATCTCTTTCTTACTTCTCAAGAAGTTTCATAACCTCAATCTTTATTCTTTTGTAACCGTTTTACCAATTAAGCCTCCTAAAGGATAAAACTCCTTTGTTTGACTTAAATACAGAGCCTCTGTACAAAATATTCCCATATCATGGTACCCTTTTCCACCATATAAATTCACACCAATTTTAATTCCTTAACTCCTTTTTCTCATTCACTTTACTTATTCTTCCTTTCTCCAATTAGCCCTTTTTTAGGCCTATTTACTTCCACAACATAGGAGATCATACCATGCAATGTTGTACCACTTCATAAACTTGTAAATTTTATTAATCTCATTTAATTACATCTAATCACCCATTTTCAAGAATTTTTTACAATCCAAATTCAAAATATATAAGTTTCTCTTTAAAACCCCTAGTTTAGGTTTTTGCAAGCCTGTGCATGGCCGAGAGGGGTTAAAATGTCATTATTTTGGTTTGTAATCTCCTTAATCTATCTTGAGACCTTTTCATAGGTTTTTATTAACATGGTTAATATTTTTAAATGGATAATGATCCTTATCCAATTTAATTATGGTTTAAATAAGTAAAACATAGAACTATAAGTCCTCTTATAGGATTGTGTAAACTTGCACAAGATATGTTTATAGCACTAGTCTCACATATCTATCTATACATCAACCTAGAAATATAATCCAATATAATCCATCTTAATGGTCTCAATACAAACTCTGACCTTCCATAGTCATGCATATAATTACCAAATGTGATTAACCTTGCTTGATTATCTCTATGAACAAAGCCTTCAATGACTGTAAACCATGTCTTTCAAAACTAATCAAGGAACATCTAAAACTCCTATTTATACAAGAATTTTATGACAATATCAATACATACTATTTTTCTCTTATTATGTTCCCTCTTGCTTATTAAGAATCAATTCATTAGTTTGTTTCTTGACTTCAAAATAGAGATACTTAGAATTCTAAGTTCAATCTTCACTTACAAATGTAATAATCAACACAATATTTATCATAACTCTAAAACACTCTTTTCTTAGCAACAACATATGTGATGCAAGAACACTCATCACAACCCCCTGAAATGTCATTTTTATATTTTTCGTATACATATAAATGGAAACACATAGAAATGTGATACAGTCCTACATATATCATTATGAATCTCAAAAATAGAGTAATTTCAAAGACTATAAGGATTTAGTTATTAATCCAAATTATATACCACATTATTAAACACTAAATACAAGGGATGCATCACACTAGAACATTTCAATCTTATTAATTTTATACATATATTCATTGTTTCACTATCATTCCCTTTATCCTTCATGGATAATACATATCTTCTTCATTATCTTCCATTCTCTCTACTCTCCTCCATACCTCTCCTTATACCAATCTCTCTTTGACTATATCAATGAGTCTACCACATTCCTACAACCAAAACATTATTACATTCTTTCTTACATATAAAATAAACTTCCCCCCTTTCAAGACAACTACCATGATGTGGTTATTACATTAAAGAATCTTGGTCTATGCCTTTCTCCTCATGATGTGCACATAGAACACCTTATAGTACACTCTTATACCTATGTAGGACCTTTCACTAACATATTACCAACCATACATTTCATGATAACCTTTAACATACTATGAAAATCTCACATAATATTCAAATATTCAAATTATCCCTTTTGGCAGGAAAATACCAAAGGGCTACTAAAAGGCACTGAGAGACTCTTTTAACCACTAAAATACCTTCCAAATTATCTTATGATACCCCACACACATGCATAACAATTATACATATACTCATGACCAAATTTTTCATTGTTTTACTTGATACCCTTGCATCATGCTCCCTTTGAGAGAAAGATTTGAGCTCCAGCTCAAATAGTTTGGTTATCTTTATTCCTTGCTTTCCAATTCTAGATCCTCTCTTTCACTTGGAATTTCTTGCCATTTTTCTTCTCTATATCTTTAAATTTATCCAACTTTATTATTGATCTTTTCCTTTTACTCCTTATCTTGTCTATCCTTGTGAAGAAGTCTTCCTCCATCCTCATGTATTGTATCAGCTTGTCTATGTTTTGTTATACTTCATTATCCCTGTCCTCTACCTTTTTTGACTTCACTTCATATGCCTCTTTCTCTACTATGTTCATATTATCTGCATATACCTTCTTGTTACTTGACTCTTCTTTGTCAATTTTTTGATTCCTTGAAGTTACTTTTTGCCAATGTGCCTTTATACTTTGTTCATGTTCCTCTTCTATATATGCCCCTTTTATTTCTATAGATTGAAGTCACTTTTTTTTCATTGAAATGGCCTTACATCATTCATCATCACTTGTTCCACATTTTATTTATTTGTGCGTAATTACCTCTTCTTTAAGTTCATTTTTGTGAACTTCTTGACTATCCTTGCTTGCCCTCAAATATGACCAAGTACTTGTTGAAGCTATCTAATTTTATGTCCTTAGTAACTCATCTATAAACTATATTTCCTCTCTCTAAGAAATATCTCTAATTCTTCACTTGCCTCATCAAATTTTGGAATCATTTTCCATATTGGATCTTCTTTTCTTTCTTCAATTCCAAGCTGATCCTCATCAATCTTAAGGCCTTAAAATTCCTCCTCTTGCCTTGGTAACCCCTATCAATGTTTTCATTTTTAGATATCAATTTAACATCTTCTACCAGTTTTTCATTAGTACTTATAAACATATTCTACCATTTCTCATCCTCTCTAACCAATATCTCATTCAATGCTTCATTATGCATGTAATCACCAATAATCTCCTTGCCTTTATTTTCTCTTAGACTCCCTAGGGGCATGTCTTCTTCATCATGACTGATCATAACATCCTTTTATGCTTCCCTTTTTCCTTTTGGGACCCATACTTTAATTTTCATGTGTTTATCTTACTTTAG
Organism: Torreya grandis; assembly: GCA_037957365.1. Taxonomy (NCBI): domain Eukaryota; kingdom Viridiplantae; phylum Streptophyta; class Pinopsida; order Cupressales; family Taxaceae; genus Torreya; species Torreya grandis. The sequence goes on from JARHVA010000355.1 coordinate 4,949,806, forward strand.
ACACCATTGACATATTTATTCACACTAAAATTTTATTACCTTCATTGTTAGTCCTTTGCTTGTATTTCTACCATATGCTTCCCTTTAATGAAGATCTTATACTCTTACCTATGAAAATAGTTATTGTATCCATAATGGCATCCTATATCCATGATCTTTTATTAAATTTATTTGCCTACACTTGTCCTTATTCCTATCAACTTGTCTATGCACATTTGCAATATCAATAACAAAATCTGAATTGTCATATACCTTTTCAATAGATTACAACTTTATTTGTTTCATCTCTATGTTTTTTTTCTTTTAAAATTGTCTCATATGTCCATCTTTCACTCCTTTCTCCTCTATTCTCTCCAAGGCATTAAAAAATTATGATGCAACCTCTATCTCTTCATGTATTAGTTGAAAATATGCCACACTATCATCTTCTTCATCTTTTACGTTTTTACAATGCTTTCTTTCCTCATATACAACAATAAATTTTCCTCTATTGCTTGAACACTCATATTTGTTCATGGGTACTTTTATTATCCTATTTCTTTCCAACACCCTACTCATGAATGTCTACATACCTGCATATATACACTCAAATGCAATGTTAAATAACAAAATAAGAGACAACAATGTTCTTTTGAGTGCCTCCATGGACACTCTCCTCTTTTTTCTACTTTCTTCTTCAAGTGTGTCCTTTGGCACTTCCTTCTCATCTTTATTCATGTTCTCCATAATTAGAACTCTCTTCACCTCTTCTTCTTTATGTTTCTCATTTGGCAACTTACATTGCTTAAATCCTCCATGGGCATTTCCCTTTACCTTATCTTTCCTCAAGGTATTTATCCTATGTCGTTTCTCTCTCATTAGTAGCTCTATTGGAAAATTTATTCTTTTTTATTCATAACCCATCCAATCCATGGGTTTACTTCTTGATTTTGCATTTTCTCTATCATGAGTATCAATTGATCTATACTCTTGAGACCTTGTCTCAAGTCTCTTGTCTCCTCCTCTAACATTTTCTCTCTTCTATATTCTTCTCATGGAAATTCTTCTTGGACATGTCCTTCATATTCAACTTCTCATTCCTCTTTTCCTCTCTGCAAGTGTTTTCTATCTTGCCTTCATCTCTTTGGCACTTCACTTGAGTACCCTATTGGTCTGCACTTGAAACCTTCTCATCTCTTATCTTCATTTGGGACCTTCCTTCTCCTTTTCCTACACTTAAAACTTGATCTATCTTTTGATATTATTCTTGAGCTCTCTTCACACAAGCCTCAATGACCTTAGACTTCATCTTACCTTTTTGTTAATAACTTCTTTATTTTCTTTTTACAGGGTTTAATTTACTTCAATTTCAACAAATTTACACTTTACTAAAATCAACAAACATAACATACCTTGACTTGAGTCCTCATAGTCTTTGTCCTTCCTTCTTGGATTCAATGTCTTCTGTATTCTTCATTACTAGCTGTACTTCTCATTTTTCCCCTTGAATATCTTCTTACTCTCATATTATCTCATATCTTTGTCTCTTTTGCTTGTTCACTTCTTTTTCAAGATTTCTACTTGTAATGCTACTATCTCCTTTCCATTCAATGATTGACTCTCATAGCTTTGAGTCTATTTACCTTCCACCTCTACTTGTCCTTTTTCTCAAATTTTATCACTTATCAATCTCAATCTATGTCACACATATGTTTCTACAATATGCTTGAAATATTATCCATTTCATACAACATTAGCATGAGAAATAACCAACATACCACATACCGTTGTTTTGCTTGAGCCTTGTTTGTTCTCCTTGACTAAAAAATATTTCTCTTACTATGATACTAAAATTATGTAGAGCCTAGGCTTGAAACTTATTATCCATAACATTCATAACTTCATTCTTATGATACCTCACTATCTTGAATCTCTTCCTTCTATGGCTTTTTCACTCTTCACTAGTCTTACTAGCCTCCTTATGCATGACCTAGTTTACTAAACATCTCTATAACATTTATAACTATCCTTAGACCCTTCATAAAACTCTCATTCATACACTCATCTCATTCCATACAGTGATTTATCTCCTTTCATGTTACTCACTCATTAGTTCATAACTCAAGGCTCAAAACCTTAATTATTGTTCTAGATATCATAATCATACCCTTCCATGATGGATGACCTCTCTAATGCATAACATACTTATCTCACCCATCTCAAACTCTGACGCATTCTCAACTACCTCCTATACTTTTCAAGATCTCCTCCTTGTAGCCTTTTTGTATGCAAATTTCCTTAATTTTAACAATTTATAATTTATTCATAAGATCTAAGGCTAGATTTAGGAACCCTCTATCTCTTTCCTACTTCACAAGAAGTTTCATAACCTCAATCTTTATGCAAATACCCTTTCCTTTGTAACCATTTTAATAATTAGGCCTCCTAAAGGACAAATCTCCTTTGTTTGACTTAAATACAAATCCTCTATATATAATATTCCCATATCATGGCACCCTTTTCCACCATAAAACTTCATACCAAGTTTCATTCCTTAACTCATTTTTCTCATTCACTTTATTTATTCTTCCTTTCTCCAATTGGCCCTTATTTAGGCCTATTTAGTTCCACAACATAAGAAATTGTACTGTATAGTGTTGTACCACTTCATATACTTTTAAATCCTCTTAAAATATATGTGTTACATATAATAACCCATTTTCAAGAATTTTGTATGGTCCAAACTTGAAATATAGGAATTTCTCTCTCAAAATCCTAGTTTAGGTTTTTACAGGCCTATGCATGGCTAAGAAGGGTTAAAATGTCATAATTTTGGTTTGTAAGCTCCTCAATATATATTGAGACCTTTTTATAGGTCTATATTAATGTGGGTAATCTTTATAAATGGATAATGATCTTTATCTAGTCTACTTATGGTTTAAATAAGCAAAACATAGAATCATAAGTCCTCTTATAGGACTATGTAAACTTACATAAGGTATGTTTCTAGCAAAGAACTCCAAGATGGATCTGACCATCAACTTAAAAAGATACTCCAATATACTCCCTCTTCATAGTCTCAATAAAAATTTTGACCTTCCATATCCATGCATATAATTACCAAATGTGATTAACCTTATTTGATTATCTCTATAAATAGAGCCTTCAATGATTATTGTATGAACTAAATTATGCTTGCCCCACCAATTATACTAACACTTTCTAATTTATCCTAATTCCCATATTTCTTATCTATATTAACTATTGGATTAATACCCATGTCTCATTCATATATCCCACATAACCTTTATCATATCTTAAAATCAATTAATCCCCTCATTAAACCCATAATAGATCTTATTATCTACTAACCTACCCCCTAAATCCACTAGCCAATTTAAAATTCAAAAAATAATCTACCTACCTACCCACCACCCTATATTAGCTTCTCCCAAATCCATAAACCCTATGGGGATATTTATAGAATTGTAGGATTCTATAAATCTTCCCTAATCTAGCCCCCTTCTCTAGAATTATCTAATTCTAAAGATTTCCATGTTTAATTCCATGGAAATTTCCTAGCCCTTGATATCAATGGCCCAAATTTTAATTTGGACCATTGATCTTTCCCTCCTTGCCTATAAAACTAAGCTCTCCCTCCACCCTCAAACTAATTGAAAATCATCTATTCAAGCCATCAATCTCTCCTATAACATCTATAACATTATTCGAGCATCTATTCAAGCCCTTATCCCTATCACACATCCATTGGAAAGCCATTGTCAAGGTCTCACAAGCAATCCAACATTCATAATTTTTAACATCAAATCATTCAAGTTTAATTCCTAGAATGGAGGTATGAGAAGGTAAAAATATGGTAAGCATGTTTTATTCATTCTAATTTGCTTTCCCTATCCTTTCCTATTAGTGTTATCAAGTTTTGGGTTTTCTATTACTATTTTGATAATATTGCTTGATCTTAAAATTTGATGCACATTTGGGAGACCAGGGTGGGACTAACCTCCCTTATTTAGTCTAATAATATTATTAAAAGTGTTCTAGGTGATTACAAGACCAATTGTAGGTGAATCCAATATCAAATCTTCAAATTTTGATACCTACAGGTGAATCACAATGTCTTGTTTATTATTGTGTGTAAGACAGGGAAGAAATTACCCATAATCCAAGTGACTACACATTTTCAACAAACTTGTGACTCACCCAATGGTAGGATTGCTCCTGGTAATCATGGTATTATATATTTTAATAATGATATTTTCAAAACTAATAATTGGGCCTAAATTATAATTGGTTTCTACTAACTCTCTACTTCTTTAGGTGTCTTGTCTATTGTTTTTATTTCTATGTGTAGGACAAGGAGGAAATTACCCATAATCCAAGTGATTACACATTTTCAACAAAACTGTGACTATCCCAGTAGTGTGATTATTTTGGTAATCACAATATAGTAGATCCTAATAGTGACATTATTGAATATGTATTAGGGGTAATTATGTCATGTGTGCCCTATTTTCACTTAATATATGTATAAACTTCTTCCCTATTATTTGCTTGCTCTATTTGTGAAAATATATTAAATTTTTGGTTTCAAGAAATAGATATCAAACCAAAACTTGAACCCTTTGACTATTTTTGACAAACTCATGACTCTCTCATTAGCGAGATTGGCCTAGTAATTGTGGGATTGTAGTTGATAGTCATGATATTGTCCTCTTGCCTAAAATTGGTAAAACATTACCTTTATTACCCTTTTGAATCATCCTTTAAGGTATCTCTAGGTTCTGACTAAAGGATTTTTACAAATTTATAAGTCAAAATTTAAGAAAATTGTCTCTTTGTCACAAAACTTAGACATTCCCCTATCTAAGTATTTAAATCCCCCCTCTTACGTGTAAAAATATATTGAAAAGTAGTGGTTTATGTTTTTTAGGGTTCTTAAAGGGAAAAGAGAAGACAAATATATTGAAAATACATCATACATACTACTTTGATTCCCTTATGTAATACTGCTACTTATGACTTGTAACTTTGCCATACCAGTGGCAATTTTGTCACCCACAATCACAGCTTTAAAGTTTAGGCCCATTTAGATTAATGTTAGGTTTTAAAAAAATATTTTATAATAAAAATTGTATTTAAATAATCAAATCCTTGTAATCATTTTAATCTAATAGATACTTAGGACATATTACTATTTTTCTTAGTATCTGTAATATCACTAATTATAATTTTTTGCTAGTAGCGATATTGTTAGAAATTCATGGTCTTGTAGTTAACCATAGTAGTTTTTTATACTTTTACAAAATCATGACTCACAACTTGTATGATTGATAGTCTAGTCATGATATTGTGCATTCAGGTCACAGTATTGCCTTGTGTACTCATGGTTTTGCAGGACTCATGGGATTATAGAAGTTTGAATTACTAACCCTTTTCTTGAAAGGCCCTTCAAGATTTTGGTACCCTAATCAGATTTCTAACCTTTGTACCTACATGGAGGGGTACCATTTTTCATTTCATTTTAGATTTAATTATATTTTTAAAAAAAATGTTGTTGATTTAGATATATCATTATCTCTTTTATGAAAATATTTTTTTTGAATACTTTTATGTGTGTGTGTTAATATGTAAAAAAATTATCATATCATGCTCATCACACATAGGTAATTATAATGGTCAATTAATCATATCATGTATTTTCTTGATTGTTGATCCCTCCCCTAGGATAGCACATGATGTAGATTTCATCACCATATATGGGGCTTAGTATTTAGGGGTTAGTGTCATGGATTTCACCATTGCACTCTAACCAAACTCCATGTTTTGGTAGAGTCTAAATATCAAGAGAGTTATCAATATGGCCAAAGTGAAATTCCCTATAAAGGGTTTCATGGATTGAGGGGTGATCAAGCTCCAAAACTTAGGGTAATCAGATAACCTCCTACATGGATTTGGGCCCCAAGGTACCATCACATATATTAGGGATGCACCTAGATCCTATTTTACACCTTAGAGTAGGGGACTTCGATCATAAAAGGTGTTTTATTATAAGAGTCAGTATCAACTTCAAAGTATCCATCAAGTACAAGTAGGTTTGAAAGGGATTGGTTGATTCTATAATGGGTAACTAGAATACAACCTCACCTATATATCTGTTAGGTGGTGCAGATATTAGGTTACACACCCTTAAAGTTTACTAATTAGGATCGTACTTGTGCATGTTGTTTGAGTGTTGTGACTAGACCTATGTTGTTTGTTATCTAAGTCAGCCACACCCATACTTTATATGATACCTTAGAAGACCTATAGGCTAACATTTATCATCCTATCATCATTTCTCACTATCAATTCCTCACTCCTCATCATCCCATCCTAGATAATCATATTATACTGGCCTACCACCTCCCTTTTATCCTACATCCACTCCATACACCACTCATATAATATTTACTTTAGAGATCTATTTTTCCATACCTTTTCCATTTCATATCACCTCCATCCTAGTTGTCCTACAATATATTCATATAATATCATCCACCTTTCATAATTATTTTAGCCAATTTTTTATGACTACATTACCCTACATTCACACCACATTTACTCTATCATTCTACATACTACATCCTACAGGTATTCATCCATTACATAATACTTAGTATCCATCCCCCTCTATATCCTTTTTGTGTGTCTTGATCAAGTTTTATCACACTACCTCATTTTCATCCTGTACTACATCTTACAAGTATTTACCTCATCTATATCCATAACACCTAATATCCATCCCCTGTTCATACCCTTTCTTGTATATATTTTTCTTATCCATTCCATCATACATTCACATCTACTCTACTCTCCCTCAGTCATTCTATATTAATCATCCTATCTATATCTATTATCCATCCCTTATATTACCTATCACATCTATAAATTTTATTTTCCCTCTCCATCTCCTTTTTGTGTGAATATATTATACATCATCATACCCATTTTGTATATATATACATCCCATTATCCACCCACATCATATTGAACCTAGTGTTTACCATCATCCACACCTTCATATAGTAATCACCTCTCACATGTTTGTGGATTAGTTTAAAATATTCTCTCACATCATACCCATTTGTATGTTCATCCCTTTCATCCACCCCTCTTTTACTTATATCATCTTAATCATCATATCCTCTCAAGCCCATCTTCAACATTTATTATCCACTAATTCATCCTTATTACCTTATAGTAATATATTTTTTGTCACTAAGTTACCTATTCAAATATCATCCCCATTCCATACCACAATTTGATCATTAATTACCCATCTTATCCATAATCACTCCATAACACTTTCATAAATCCATTCACCTTAACATCTTCATAAATTAGATTGTGTACATACCATTTTAACTCCTATCTATTTGTGTATCTTGGCTATCCACCCCATGTTATTTTGATCCTTATTTAAATCTTCTATATCTATCTTGTTTATTCTCCATCCCATTTATCATCCATAATCCATCTTGTAGATCCCTCTTTTATCCCTTTTGTGCACCCATCCAATAAATCACCTACAATCACTACTCATCTATTTAATCCCCATCCCTTTTACTCCCATCTTTATTTGGTAACTAGTTCATCCACATCCATCCCTTTTATTTTTTCATCTTGAGTAGTTGATCTTGTCCAATCCTTTGCATCACACTTCATACACATCATACTTTTTTTTATCTTCTACCCATCCCATTTTCTCTTCAAATACTAGTTTTTATCCTAAAGTCAAAAATTCAATGGTCATCAATCCTTCTTAGATTATTAGTCATCACACTCTCTTAACTTGGAATTATCAATATACAAAGTCTTGTAAGACCCAATCTAGTACCCATAATTATCTTCATCTCTATCAGGTATATTTGTCCTTTAACACCCATCAACTTTTCCATTTGCTAGTAGACAAAGTTATTTTATCCCATCACTCTTCCTTCATCCTTTCTAGATTGGTTTCTTAAAAGACCTTATCTTTTGGTAATTTTGGTCATCCCATTTGCCTACATCATCACCTTTGACCACTATAAATTCAAATTTTAGACTAAATTAGTATTTTAATACTTCCATCTCATATATCACATTTCATCTCAACACCCTTTCGCAATGGTCATCCATACTCAGGCCCAACTTTGAATTAGACAAGGATCCAACCAAGATAACAATCTATTAGGGTAGATGATTGACCCAACTCAAGAATATGATGAAAATCATAGTGATATGCACACACCTAAAGGATAGAATGAAAGATATAACCCCCTCCATAATGATGAGGTAAGAAACCTCATTGATCATTATTTATATGAAAACTATGACTAGGTCTTAGCCTGATCTATAGAAATAAGGGAAACCTACCTTCCTCTTTTGATCATACACTTCTAAATAATTTATTCCACCCTCCATCATGACCAAATACCCCACATCAACATGTTAAGCACATACCCCAAGAAGAAGAAGTCATGGACCATGAGTTTGTTGAAGAAGAAGAATACCTACTGATCTAAAACTTGAAAGCTTTGGTTAAAAGATAATTCAAGAAACAAGAACAATAAAAAAATAATTCAAATAATGTTATCTCTGAGAAGAGATGTTTTATTGATCAAATTTGCAGACCCAAACATATGATTATCTCTGAGAAGAGATGTCTAATTTCCATTTCAGGTTACATATTCATTTATACATGTTTTGAAGGTGTGGAGAGGATGTGGAAGGTCACCAATCTCGAGGGAGATGGATTGGTTTAAATTCCATGATTTACAACAATATAGAATTTGAGGAATTATTATTTTTAGAAACTTACTATTTTTAGACTGCACTACTAAAATCAAAATTTAGGACACTTTCATTGGGTTTTATATGGGGGAAAACTTCATTGATTGGAGTTAAAATCCAACTCACAACATTCCCCTCATTATTAGATTTCCAATGGCTCAAATGGGGAGTCAATAGGAGCTATGGTGAAAAAGTTATGGCTCCCAGAAGTTTCGTCATCAATTAGAGTGGACCCATCACCCAAATTTTCATCTTAATTATTGCCTAAATCATTCCTCCCTCCTTGAAAATAAATGGTCCCCATTTCATCAAGATTTGTCATCAATTATGGTAGTTTTACTTCGATTTGATTCCTGATTCATACTTGGAAGGGACTGTGATTTATGGAATTGTGCAGGGCCCAATTGTTCACCATTTCTATTGACCATCAATCTATGGATGGAACACTATGAACTTCTTCAGCTTGGTATCTATTTGATTCTATTTTTGTGTTGTTTGTGTAATCAGTGCTACAACATTAGTCCTTTTGGATTCTTGTGGCTTGACCACCATGAGAAAAAATTTCTTGGCACTAATCAGAGAGACAAATGTAGAAGTTGGTACCTCTAGTACCCTATAGTGTCATGTTCTAAGAGTGAGAGTAAACCTTTGAGTTCTTGATTCATGTATGCCATGTCGATCATACATGAATGGCTAACCAAAGAGTACATCACAAACATCTAGATTGACCACATCACATAAGACCTCATCTTGGAAGGGTTTTATTGCATATGAGAGAAGACATTGGTGGGTGACACAGAGGTTTCTCCCTAGAGTCAACCATCCAATATTGTATGGCTTTGGGTGAAGCTTCATGGATAGATTTAGGTTTTTCACAACATTAGCAAAGATTAAATTCTTTTAACTTTCACTATCAAGAATGAAATGTAGAGGCTTACCTTTCACCCATAACTTATAGTGAAACAACCTTTCCTTGTCATCTAGCCTCTCTTCATGGGTCTGTGATGAAGTAACAATAGCTTTAGGCTCAGCATCTATAATCTTTTCTTCAACCTCTTCAACTGCAAGGTCTGTATGAGGCATAGTAGTAGATGTTGAGGATTGTGACTCAAAAAGTAAGGACTTGATGGCTCAATATTCTTCTTTGGATTGAGTTCCAGATTTGTGATAATCACACTAGTTTCTAGCCTTTCCTTCCTTTTTCTTCCAATTTTGGCCTTGTGTTTGACCTTCTTTGTCACTTATCCATTTTAAAGGCTGACTCTTCAAATTCATTCTTCCATGCTTATACTCAATCTTCACTGTGAACTTGTTCACCTCACCAAGGGTTTCTATATTGAAGAGTTTTATTTCTCCCCATATATACCATTGTAGTCCACCACAATATTTTAAAACCTTGTGTTTCTCACTTTCTTGGATGCCCAATCTTGTAGATAGAGAATGAAAAATATTAGTGTAATCCTGAATAGATTATTCCTTACCTTAGCAAAGTTGTTGCCACTCTATATATAGATCATCATATGTTCCAATGGGGTAGTATTCTTCCTTCAAAGATTCTATGAAATCATCCCAAGTAGCTTCTGTCTCAAGGCCAATATCATCTGCACTGAATCTCTTTTTGTACACTTCCCACCAATTTTTGACAAGCAATGATGCTTTCAAAAGAGCAAAAGTGATCTTCTCTTTATCATTGAATTTATTTATAGTAAAATAGGAAGATAATTGATCCAACCCATTTTTACTACATCAGCATTGATTTTGACTTCAAATGTAGGGATATAAAAATTAATTTAAACCTTGAAGGGTGTTGGGGCACTAAAAGGATGTGGGGGTGTAGATGAGGAGCTAGAATTTCCCATCAAAATTTATTGGAGAATTTGAGTGAATTATTGTAGCATCTATGCTTGCTACTATTGGAAGGCTTCATTCACTATTTCCTTAAAAGGATCGGATGTCTCAGTGTTGTCCACCATTTGAAGTCATTTAGAGTGAATAGGTGGATAGTCTACTGATTCTATTTTCCACCCAAGCTTTCTATAATCTAACCTCATTCTCAGGATCATACACTTTAAAGATAAATTGCTCTGATACCACTGATCCAAAACTAAAAAGATTTAGTTGAAAGATAATTCAAGAAACAAGAACAAAACAATTCAAATAATGTTATTTCTGAGAAGAGATGTTTTATTGATAAAATTTGTAGACCCAAACATATGCTTATCTCTGAGAAGAGATGTCTGATTTCAATTTCAAGTTACGACTTCATTTATACATGTTTTGAATGTGTGGAGAGGATGTGGAAGGTCACCAATCTTGATGGAGATGAATTGGTTCAACTTCCATGATTTACAACAATACAGAATTTGAGGAATTACTATTTTTAGAAACTTACTATTTTTAGACTGCTTTACTAAAATTGAAATTTGGGACACTTCCATTGGGTTTTATGGGTTCAAACTTCATTTAAAAAATCTCAATGACGTCTCATGATGTTCCCCTCATTATTATCTTTCCAATGGTTCAAACAGTGAGTCAATTAGAGCTACAGTGCAAAAGTTATGGCTCCCAAAAGTTCCATCGTCAATTGGAGTGGACCCATCACTCAAATTGTCATCTGAATTGTTGCCCAGATCATTCCTCCCTCCTTGAGAAGAAATTTTCCCCATTGCATCAATATTTGTCATCAAGTGTGGTAGTTATACTTTGATTTGATTCTCGATGCATACTTGGAAGGGACTATGATTTATGGAACTCTGCAGGACCTGATTGTTCACCATTTCTATCTGACCATTTGTCTATGGATGGAACACCATGAACTTCTTCAGCGTGGTATCTATTTGATTTTTTTGTTATGTTGTTTGTGTAGTTAGGGCTACAACATTAGTCTTTTTGGATTCTTGTGGCTTGACCACCATGAGAACAAATTTCTTGGCACTAATTAGAGAGATAGATGTAAAAAGTGGTACCTCTGGTACCCTGTAGCACCATGTTCCAAGAATGAGAGTAATCCTTTGAGTTCTTGATTCATATATGCTATGTTGATCATACATAAATGGCTGACCAAAGAGTATATCACAAACATCTAGATTGACCACATCAGATAAGACCTCAGCTTAGAAGGGTTTTATTGCATATGAGAGAAGACATTGGTGAGTAACATGGAGGTTTCTCTCTATACTCAACCATCCAATACTATATAGCTTTGGGTGAGGCTTCATGGATAAATTTAGGTTTTTCACAACATTTGCAGAGATTAAATTCTTTTGACTTCCACTATCAAGAATGAAGTGAAAAGGCTTATCTTTCACCCATAACTTAGAGTGAAACAACCTTTCCTTATCATCTAGCCTCTCCTCATGGGTTTGTGATGAAGCAACAATGGCTTTAGGCTCAGCATCTATAATCTCTTCTTCAACCTCTTCAACTATAGGGTCTATATGAGGTAGACTAGTAGATGTTGAGGATTGTGATTTAGAAAGTAGGGACTTGATGGCTCGACATTCTTCTTTGGAGTGAGTTTTAGATTTGTGATAATCACACCATTTTCCATCCTTTTATTCTTTTTGCTTCCAATTTTGGCCTTGTATTTGACCTTCTTTATCACTTTTCAAATTTTGAAAGCTGACTCTTCATATTCATTCTTCCATGCTTCTGCTCAATCTTCACTGCAAACTTGTATGCCTCACAAAGTGTTTCCAAATTGAAGAGTTTTATTTCTCCCCATATGTACCATTGTATTCCACCATGATATTTGAGAACCTTGTGTTTCTCACTTTCTTGGATGCCAAATCTTGTAGATAGAGAATGAAAAATATCAATGTAATCTTGAATAGATTATTCCTTACCTTGGCAAAGTTGTTGCCACTTTATATACAAATCCTCATATGCTACAATGGGGTAGTATTCTTCCTTCACAGCTTCTATGAAATCATCCCAAGTAGGTTCTATCTCAAGGCCAATATCATCTACACTAAATCTCTTTTTGTACAATTCCCACCAATTTTTGACAGGCAATGATGCTTTCAAAAGAGCAAAAGTGATCTTCTCTTTATCGGTGAATTTATTTACAGAAAAATAAGAAGATAATTGATCCAACCAATTTTATACTACATCAGCATTGATTTTGCATTCAAATGTAGGGATATCAAAATTCACCTAAACCTTGAAGGGTGTTGGGGCACTGAAAGAATGTGGGGGTGCAGATGAGGAGCTAGAATTTCCCATCAAAATTTGTTAGAGAATTTAAACAAATTGTTGTATCATCTACGCTTGCTATTGTTGGAGGGATTCATTCACCATTTCCTTGAAAGGATCTGATGTCTCAGTGTTGTCCACCATTTGAAGTCATTTGGAGTGAATAGGTGGATAGTCTGTTAGTTCTATTTTCCACCCAAGCTTCCTATAATTTGACCTCATCCTCAGGATCATACACACTAAAGACAAACCACTCTGATACCATTGATCCAAAACTTGAAAGCTTTGGTTGAAAGATAATTCAAGAAACAATAACAAGAACAAAATAATTCAAATAATACTATCTCTGAGTAGAGATGTTTTATTGATCAAATTTACAGACCCAAACATATGCTTATCTCTGAGAAGAGATGTCTGATTTCCATTTTAGGTTACATATTCATTTATACATATTTTAAAGATGTGGGGAGGATGTGTAAGGTCACCAATCTCAAGGGAGATGAATTGGTTTGACTTCCATGATTTACAATAATACAAAATTCAAGGAATTACTATTTTTAGAAACTTACTATTTTTAGACTACACTATTAAAATTGAAATTTGGGAAACTTCCATTGGATTTTATGTGGTCAAACTTCATTGAATAAATCTTAATGCCATCTCATGATGTTCCCCTCATTATTAGCTTTCCAACGATTCAAACGGTGAGTCAATTAGAGCTACGTTGTAAAAGTTATGGCTCCCAAAAGTTTCATCATCAATTGGAGTGGACCCATCACCTGAATTGTCATCTGAATTGTTACCCAGATCATTCCTCCCTTCTTGAGAAGCAATGGTCCCCAATTCATCAATATTTTTCATCAAGTGTGGTATTTTTACTTTGATTTGATTCTTGATGCATAATTGGAAGGGATTATGATTTATGGAACTATGCAGGGCCTGATTGTTCACCATTTCTATCTGACCATCATTCTGTGGATGGAACATCATGAAATTCTTTAGCTTGGTATCTATTTTATTTTATTGTTGTTTTTTTGTGTAATCAGGGCTACAACATCAGTCCTTTTTTATTCTTGTGGCTTGAACACCATGAGAACAAATTTCTTGGCACTAATCAGAAAGATAGATGTAAAAGGTGGTACCTTTGGTACCCTATAGCACCGTGTTCCAAGAGTGAGAGTAATCCATTAAGTTCTTGATTCATATATTCCATGTCAATCATACATGAATGGTTGACCAAATAGTACATCAAAAACATCTAAATTGACCACATCACATAAGACCTCATCTTGGAAGGGTTTTATTGCATATGAAAGAAGACATTGGTGGGTGACATGAAGGTTTCTCCCTGGACTCAACCATCCAATACTGTATGACTTTGGTTGAGTCTTCATGGACAGATTTAGGGTTTTCAAAACATTAGCAGAGATTAAATTCTTTTGACTTCCACTATCAAGAATGAAAAGTAGAGGCTTACCTTTCACCCATAACTTAGAGTGAAACAACCTTTCCTTGTCATCTAGCCTCTCCTCATGGGTTTGTGATGAAGCAATAATGGCTTCAAGCTCAGTATATAAAATCCCTTCTTTAACCTCTTCAACTGCAGGGTCTATATGAGGCAGAGTAGTAGATGTTGAAGATTGTGACTCAAAAAGTAGGGACTTGATGGCTCAACATTATTCTTTGGAGTGAGTTCCAAATTTATGATAATCACACCATTTCCCAACCTTTCCTTCCTTTTGCTTCCAATTTTGGCCTCATGTTTGACCTTCTTTGTCACTTCTCCATTTTGAAGGCTGACTCTTCATATTCATTTTTCCATACTTCTACTCAATCTTCACTATGAACTTGTATGCCTCACCAAGGGTTTCCAAATTGAAGAGTTCCATTTCTCCCCATATTTACCATTATAGTCTGGCATGATATTTGAGAACCTTATGTTTCTCACTTTCTTGGATACCCAATCTTGAAGATAGAGAATGACAAATATTAGTGTAATCTTGAATAGATTGTTCCTTACCTTGGTGAAGTTATTACCACTCTATATACAGATCATCATATGATCTAATGGGGTAGTATTATTTCTTCATAGCTTTTATGAAATCATCCCAAGTAGGTTTTGTCTCAAGGCCAATATCATCTGCACTGAATCTCTTTTTATACACTTCCCACCAATTTTTGATAGGTAATGATGCTTTCAAAAGAGCAAAAGTGATCTTCTCTTTATCAGTGAATTTATTTACAAAAAAATAAGAAGATAATTTATCCAACCAATTTTCTAATGTATCAACATTTATTTTACCTTCAAATATAGGGATATCAAAATTCACCTAAACCTTGAAGGGTGTTAGGGCACTGAAAGGATGTGAGGGTGTAGATGAGGAGCTAGAATTTCCCATCAAAATTTGTTAGAGAATTTGAGTGAATTATTATAGCATCTTCACTTGCTATTTTTGGAGGGATTCATCCACCATTTCTTTGAAAGGATTAGATGTCTCGGTGTTGTCTGCCATTTGAAGTCATTTGGAGTGAATAAGTGGATATTCTGCTAGTTCTATTTTTCACCCAAGCTTTCTATAATCTGACCTCATCCTTAGGATCATACACTCTAAAGACAAACCACTCTGATACCATTGATCCAAAACTTGAAAGCTTTGGTTGAAAGATAATTCAAGAAATAAGAACAAGAACAAAATAATTTAAATAATGTTATCTCTGAGAAGAGATGTTTCATTGATCAAATTTACAGACCCAAATATAGGCTTATCTCTAAGAAGAGATGCCTAATTTCTATTTCAAGTTACATCTTAATCTATACATGTTTTAAAAGTGTGGAGATGATGTGTAAGGTCACCAATCTCAAGGGAGATGAATTGGTTCAACTTCCATGATTTACAACAATACAGAATTCGAGGAATTATTATTTTTAGAAACTTACTATTTTTAGACTACACTACTAAAATTAAAATTTGGGACACTTTCATTGAGTTTTAGGGGGTCAAACTCCATTTATTGGATCTCAATACCATATTACGATGTTCCCCTCATTATTATCTTTTTAACAATTCAAATAGTAAGTCAATTGGAGCTACGGTACAAAAGTTATGGCTCCTAGAAGTTTCGTCATCAATTAGAGTGGACCCATCACCCAAAATTGTCATCTAAATTATTGTCTGGATCATTCCTCCCTCTTTGAGAAGTAATGGTCCCCAATTCATCAATATTTATCATCAAGTGTGTTAGTTGTACTTTGATTTGATTCCCAATGCATAATTGGAAGGGACTGTGATTTATGAAACTATGTAGGGCCTGATTGTTCACCATTTCTATCTGACCATCAGTCTGTGGATGGAACACCATGAACTTTTTCATCTTGGTATCTATTTGATTCTATTATTGTGTTGTTTGTGTCATTAGGGCTGCAACATCAGTCCTTTTGGATTCTTGTGGCTTGACCACCATGAGAAAAAATTTCTTGGCACTAATCAAAGAGATGAATGTAGAAGGTGGTACCTCTGGTACCCTGTAGCACCATGTTCCAAGAGTGAGAGTAATCCTTTGATTTCTTGATTCATATATGCCATGTAAATCATACATGAATGGCTGACCAAAGAGTACATCACAAACATCTAGATTGACCACATCACATAAGACCTCATCTTGGAAGAGTTTTATTGCATATGAGAGAAGACATTGGTGGATGACACAGAGGTTTCTCCCTAGACTCAACCATCCAATAATTTATGGCTTTGGGTGAGGCTTCATGGATAGATTTAAGTTTTTCACAACATTAGCAGAGATTAAATTCTTTTGACTCCCACTATCAAGAGTGTAATGCAGAGGCTTAACTTTCACCCATAACTTAGAGAGAAACAACCTTTCCTTGTCATCTAGCCTCTCTTCATGGGTATGTGATGAATAAATAATGGCTTTAGGCTCAGCATCTATAATCTCTTCTTCAACCTCTTCAATTATAGGGTCTGTATGAGGTAGAGTAGTAGATGTTGAGGATTGTGACTCAAAAAGCAGGGACTTGATGGCTCGATATTCTTCTTTGGAGTGAGTTTTAGATTTGTGATAATCACACCATTTCCTAGCCTTTCCTTCCTTTTGCTTCCAATTTTGGCCTCATGTTTGGCCTTCTTTGTCACTTCTCCATTTTGAAGGTTGACTCTTCATATTCATTCTTCCATGTTTCTACTCAATCTTCACTACGAACTTGTATGCCTCACTGAGGGTTTCCAAATTGAAGAGTTCCATTTCTCCCCATATTTACCATTTTAGTCTACCACGATATTTGAGAACCTTGTGTTTCTCACTTTCTTGGATGCCCAATCTTGTTGATAGAGAATGAAAAATATCAGTGTAATCTTGAACAGATTATTCCTTACCTTGGAAAAGTTGTTGCCACACTATATACAAATTGTCATATGCTCCAATGGGGTAGTATTATTCCTTCACAAATTCTATGAAATCATCCCAAATAGGTTCTATCTCAAGGCCAATATCATCTTCACTAAATCTCTTTTTGTACAATTCCCACCAATTTTTGATAGGCAATGATGATTTCAAAAGAGAAAAAGTGATCTTCTCTTTATCAATGAATTTATTTATAGAAAAATAAGAAGATAATTAATCCAACCAATGTTTTACTATGTTAGCATTGATTTTTCCTTCAAATGTAGGGATATCAAAATTCACCTGAACCTTGAAGGGTGTTGGGGCACTGAAAAGATGTGGGGGTGCAGATGAGGAGCTAGAATTTCCCATCAAAATTTGTTAGAGAATTTGAGTGAATTGTTGTAGCATCTTCACACACTACTATTGGAGGGATTTATTCACCATTTCTTTGAAAGGATCATATGTCTCAGTGTTGTCTGCCATTTGAACTCATTTGGAGTGAATACGTGGATAGTCTACTGGTACTATTTTCCACCCAAGCTTCATATAATCTGACCTCATCCTTAGGATTATACACTCTAAATACAAACCACTCTAATAAGATTGATCTAAAACACAAAATCTTTGGTTAAAAGATAATTCAAGAAACAAGAACAAGAAAAAAACAATTCAAATAATGTTATCTCTGAGAAGAGATGTTTTATTGATCAAATTTACAAACCCAAATATATGATTATCTCTGAGAAGAGATGCCTGATTTCCATTTCTAGTTACATCTTCATTTATACATTTTTTAAAGGTGTGGGAAGGATGTGGAAGGTCGCCAATCTTGAGGGAGATGAATTGGTTTGACTTCCATGATTTACAACAATATAGAATTCGAGAAATTACTATTTTTAAAAACTTACTATTTTTAGACTACACTACTAAAATTGAAATTTGGGACACTTTCATTGGTTTTTAGGGGATAAAATTTCATTTAATAGATCTTAATGACATCTCACAACATTCCCCTCATTATTAGCTTTCCAACAATTCAAACGGTGAGTCGATTGGAGCTACAGTGCAAAAGTTATGGCTCCCAAAATTTCCATCATCAATTGGAGTGGACCCATCCCCCGAATTGTCATCTAAATTATTGCGTGGATCATTCCTCCCTCCTTGAGAAACAATGGTCCCCATTGCATCAAGATTTTTCATCAAGTGTGGTAGTTATACTTTGATTTGATTATCAATGCATACTTGGAAGGGACTGCGATTTATGGAACTGTGTAGGGCCTGATTGTTCACCATTTCTATCTGACCATCAGTCTATGTATGGAACACCGTGAACTTCTTTAGCTTGGTATCTATTTTATTCTACTGTTGCATTTTTTTTGTAGTCAGGGCTACACCTTCAATCCTTTTGGATTCTTGTGGCTTGACTACCATGAGAACAAATTTCTTGGCACTAATCAGAGAGACAGATGTAGAAGGTGGTACTTCTAGTACCCTATAACACCATGTTCCAAGAGTGAGATTAATCCTTCAAGTTATTGATTCATATATGCCATGTTGATCATACATGAATGGCTAACCAAAGAGTACATCATAAACATCTAGATTGACCATATTACATAAGACCTCATCTTGGAAGGGTTTTATTGCATATGAGAGAAGATAATGGTGGGTGACACAGAGGTTTCTCCCTGGACTCAACCATCCAATATTGTATGGCTTTGGGTGAGGATTCATGGATAGATTTAGGTTTTTCACAACATTAGTAGAGATTAAATTATTTGACTTCCACTATCAAGAGTGTAATGTAGAGGCTTAACTTTCACCCATAACTTAGAGAGAAACAACCTTTACTTGTCATCTAGCCTCTCCTCATGGGTATGTGATGAGGAAATAATAGATTTAAGCTCAGCATCTATAATCTCTTCTTCAACCTCTTCAATTATAGGGTCTGTATGAGGTAGAGTAGTAGATGTTGAGGATTGTGACTCAAAAAGTAGGGACTTGATGGCTTGACATTCTTCTTTGGAGTGAGTTCTTGATTTGTGATAATCACACCATTTCCTAGCCTTTCCTTCATTTTGCTTCCAATTTTGGCCTCATGGTTAACCTTTTTTGTCACTTCTCTATTTTGAAGGCTGACTCTTCATATTCATTCTTCCATGCTTCTGCTCAATCTTCACTATGAACTTGTATGCCTCACTAAGGGTTTCTAAATTGAAGAGTTCTATTTCTCCCCATATGTACCATTGTAGTCTACCATGATATTTGAGAACCTTGTGTTACTCACTTTCTTGGATGCCCAATCTTGCAGATAGAGAATGAAAAATATCAGTGTAATCTTGAACATATTATTCCTTACCTTGGCAAAGTTGTTTCCACTCTATATAAAGATCATCAAATGCTCCAATGGTGTAGTATTCTTCCTTCACAGCTTCTATGAAATTATCCCAAGTAGGTTCTATCTCAAGGCCAATGTCATCTGCACTGAATCTCTTTTTGTACACTTCCCACCAATTTTTGATAGGCAATGATGCTTTCAAAAGAGCATAAGTGATCTTCTCTTTATTGATGAATTTATTTATATAAAAATAAGAAGATAATTGATCCAACCAATTTTTTACTACATTAGCATTGATTTTGCCTTCAAATTTAGGGATATCAAAATTCACCTGAACCTTGAAGGGTGTTGGGGCACTGAAAAGATGTGGGGGTGCAGATGAGGAGCTAGAATTTCCCATTGAAATTTGTTAGAGAATTTGAGTGAATTGTTGTAGCATCTATGTTTGCTACCATTGGAGGGCTTCATTCACCATTTCCTTGAAAGGATTGGATGTCTCAGTGTTGTCTTCCATTTGAAGTCATTTAGAGAAAATTGGTAGATAGTCTACTTTTTCTATTTTCCACCAAAGCTTCCTATAATCTAACCTCATCCTCAGGATCATACACTCTAAAGACAAACTGGTCTAATACCACTAATCCAAAACTTGAAATATTTGGTTAAAAGATAATTAAAATAATAATAACAAGAACAAAACAATTCAAATAATGTTATCTCTGAGAAGAGATGTTTTATTGATCAAATTTGCAGACCCAAACATATGCTTATCTCTGACAAGAGATGTCTGATTTCCATTTCGGGTTACATCTTCATTTATACATGTTTTGAAGGTGTGGGGAGGATGTGGAAGGTCACCAATCTTGATGGAGATGAATTGGTTTGACTTCCATGATTTACAACAATACATAATTTAAAGAATTACTATTTTTAGAAACTTACTATTTTTAGATTGCACTACTAAAATTAAAATTTGGGACACTTCCATTAGGTTTTAGGGGGTCAAACTTCATTGAGTAGATCTCAATTCCATCTCATGATGTTCCTCTCATTATTATCTTTCCAATAGTTTAAGCGATGAGTCAATTAGAGCTACAGTGCAAAAATTATGGCTCCCAAAAGTTTTGTCATCAATTGGAGTAGACCCATCACCCGAATTGTCATCTAAATTGTTTCTTAAATCATTCCTCCCTCCTTATATGTAATGGTCCCTATTGCATCAAGATTTTTCATCAAGTGTTGTAGTTGTACTTTGATTTGATTCCCAATGCATACTTGGAAGGGACTATAATTTATGAAACTATGCAGGGCCCGATTGTTCACCATTTCTATTTGACCATCAGTCTGTGGATGGAACACCGTGAACTTCTTCAGCTTGGTATCTATTTGATTCTATTGTTGTGTTGTTTGTGTAGTTAGGGCTGCAACATCAGTCTTTTTAGATTCTTATGGCTTGACCGCCATGAAAACAAATTTCTTGGAACTAATCAGAGAGACAAATGTAGAAGGTGGTACCTCTGGTACCCTGTAGCACCATGTTCCAAGAGTGAGAGTAATCCTTTGAGTTATTGATTCATAGATGCCATGTCAATCAGACATGAATGGTTGACCAAATATTACATCACAAACATCTAGATTGACCACATCACATAAGACCTCATCTTGGAAGGGATTTATTGCATATGAGAGAAGACATTGGTGGGTGACATGGAGGTTTCACCATGGACTCAACCATCCAGTACTATATGGATTTGGGTGAAGCTTCATGGATAGATTTGGGTTTTTCACAACATTAGTAGAGATTAAATTCTTTTGACTTCCACTATCAAGAATAAAATGCAGAGGCTTACCTTTCACCCATAACTTAGAGTGAAACAGCCTTTCCTTATCATCTAGCCTCTCCTCATGGATCTGTGATGAAGCAACAATGGCTTCAAGCTCAGCATCTATAATCTCTTCTTCAACCTCTTCAACTACAGGGTCTATATGAGGTAGAGTAGTAGATGTTGAGGATTGTGACTCAAAAAGTAGGGACTTGATGGCTTGACATTCTTCTTTGGAGTGAGTTCTAGATTTGTTATAATCACACCATTTCCCAGCCTTTCCTTCTTTTTTCTTCCAATTTTAGCCTCATGTTTGACATTCTTTTTCACTTCTCCATTTTGAAGGTTGACTCTTCATATTCATTCTTACATGCTTCTGCTTGATCTTCTTTATGAACTTGTACACCTCACCAAGGGTTTTCAAATTGAAGAGTTTTATTTCTCCCCATATGTACCATTCTAGTCTGCCACAATATTTGAGAACCTTATGTTTCTCACTTTCTTAGATGCCCAATCTTGAAAATAGAGAATGAAAAATATCAATGTAATCTTGAATAGATTATTCCTTACCTTGGCAAAGTTGTTGCCACTCTATATACAAATCATCATATGCTCCAATGGGGTAGTATTCTTCCTTCATAGCTTCTATGAAATCATCCCAAGTAGGTTCTATCTCAAGGCTAATATCATCTGCATTGAATCTCTTTTTGTACACTTCCCACCAATTTTTGATAGGCAATGATGCTTTCAAAAGAGCAAAAGTGATCTTCTCTTTATCAATGAATTTATTTACAAAAAAATAAGAAAATAATTGATCCAAACATTTTTTTACTACATCAGCATTGATCTTTCCTTCAAATATAGGGATATCAAAATTCACTTGAACCTTGAAGGGTGTTGGGGCACTGAAAGGATGTGGGGGTGCAGATGAGGAGCTAGAATTCTCCATCAAAATTTGTTGGAGAATTTGAGTGAATTGTTGTAGCATATGTGCTTACTTCTATTGGAGGGCTTCATTCACCATTTCCTTGAAAGGATCAGATGTCTTGGTGTTGTCTTCCATTTGAAGTCATTTGGAGCAAATAGGTGGATAGTTTTCTAGTTATATTTGCCACCCAAGCTTCCTATAATCTGACCTCATCCTTGGGATCATACACTCTAAAGACAAACCACTCTGATACCACTGATCCAAAACTTGAAAGCTTTGGTTGAAAGATAATTCAATAAATATGAACAAGAACAAAACAATTCAAATAATGTTATCTCTGATAAGAGATGTTTTATTGATCAAATTTGCAAACCCAAACATATGCTTATCTCTGAGAAGAGATGTATGATTTCCATTTTGGGTTACATCTTACTTTATACATGTTTTGAAGGTTTGGGGAGGATGTGGAAGGTCACCAATCTTGATGGATATGAATTGGTTTGACTTCCATGATTTACAACAATATAGAATTCGAGGAATTACTATTTTTAGAAACTTATTATTTTTAGACATCACTACTAAAATTGAAATTTGGGACACTTCCATTGGGTTTTAAGGGGTCAAACTTCATTGAGTGGAGCTCAATGTCATCTCATGACATTCCCCTCATTATTAACTTTCCAACGGCTCAAACGGTGAGTCAATTGGAGCTACGGTGTAAAAGCTATCGCTCCTGAAAGTTATATCATCAATTGGAGTGGACCCATCACCCAAATTGTCATCAAAATTATTGCATGGATCATTCCTCCCTCCTTAAGAATTAATGGTCCCCATTGCATCAATATTTGTCATCAAGTGTGGTAGTTGTATTTCAATTTGATTCCTAATGCATACTTGGAAGGGACTATGATTTATGGAACTGTGTAGGGCCTGATTGTTCACCATTTCTATCTAACCATCAGTCTATGGATGGAACACTATGAACATCTTCAGCTTGGTATCTATTTGATTCTATTATTGTGTTTTTTATGTAGTCAGGGTTGTAACATCAGTCCTTTTGGATTCTTTTGGCTTGACCACCATGAGAACAAAGTTCTTGGCATTAATCAGAGAGATAGATGTAGAAGGTGGTACCTCTGGTACCCTATAGCACCGTGTTCCAAGAGTGAGAGTAATCCTTTGAGTTCTTCATTCATATATGCCATGTCGATCATACATGAATAGCTAACCAAAGAGTACATCACAAACATCTAGATTGACCACATCACATAAGACCTCATTTTGGAAGAGTTTTATTGCATATGAGAGAAGACATTGGTGGGTGACATGGAGGTTTCTCCCTAGACTCAACCATCCAATACTATATGGCTTTCGGTGAGGCTTCATGGATAGATTTAGGTTTTTAACAACATTAGCAGAGATTAGATTCTTTTGACTTCCATTATCAAGAATGAAATGCAGAGGCTTACCTTTCACCCATAACTTAGAGTGAAACAACCTTTTCTTGTCATCTAGCCTCTCCTCATGTGTCTATGATGAAGTAACAATGGCTTTAGGCTCAGCATCTATAATCTCTTCTTCAACCTCTTCAATTGCAGGGTCTGTATGAGGTAGAGTAGTAGATGTTAAGGATTATGACTTAGAAAGAAGGGACTTGATGGCTCAACATTCTTATTTGGAGTGAGTTTTAGATTTGTGATAATCACACCATTTCCCAGCCTTTCCTTCTTTTTTCTTCCAATTTTGGCCTCATATTTGACCTTCTTTGTCACTTCTCCATTTTTAAGGCTAACTCTTTATATTCATTCTTCCATACTTCTACTCAATCTTCACTGTGAACTTGTATGCCTCACCAAGGGTTTCCAAATTGAAGAGTTTTATTTCTCTCCATATGTACCATTTTAGTCCACCACGATATTTGAGAACCTTATGTTTCTCACTTTCTTGGATGACCAATCTTGCAGATAGAGAATGAAAAATATCAGTGTAATCTTGGATAGATTGTTCTTTACCTTGGTGAAGTTGTTACCACTCTATATACAGATTGTCATACGCTCCAATGGGGTAGTATTCTTCCTTCACAGCTTCTTTGAAATCATCCCAAGTAGGTTCTATCTCAAGGCCAATATCATCTACACTGAATCTCTTTTTGTACAATTACCACCAATTTTTGACATGCAATGATGCTTTCAAAAGAGCAAAAGTGATCTTCTCTTTATCAGTGAATTTATTTATAGAAAAATAAGATGATAATTGATCCAACCAAATTTCTACTGCATCAGCATTTTTTCTTCAAATGTAGGGATATCAAAATTCACCTGAACTTTGAAGGGTGTTGGGGCACTGAAAGGATGTGGGGGTGCAAATGAGGAGCTAGAATTTTCCATCAAAATTTGTTGGAGAATTTGAGCGAATTATTGTAGCATCTATGCTTATTGCTGTTGGAGGGCTTCATTCACCATTTCCTTGAAAGGATCAGATGTCTCAGTGTTGATTGCCATTTGAAGTCATTTGGAGTGAATAGGTGGATAGTCTGTTGGTTCTATTTTCCACCCAAGCTTCCTATAATCTGACCTCATCCTCAAGATCACACACTCTAAAGACAAACTACTCTGATACCACTAATCCAAAACTTAAAATCTTTAGTTGAAAGATAATTCAAGAAACAAGAACAAGAACAAGAACAAAACAATTCAAATAATGTTATCTCTGAGAAGAGATGTTTTATTGATCAAATTTGTAGACCCAAGCATATGCTTATCTTTGAGAAGAGATGTTTGATTTTCATTTTGGGTTACATCTTCATTTATACATGTTTTTAAGGTGTGGGGAGGATGTGGAATGTCACCAATCTTGAGGGAGATGAATTTTTTTGACTTCCATGATTTACAACAATACAAAATTTGAGGAATTACTATTTTTAGAAACTTACTATTTTTAGACTGCACTACTAAAATTGAAATTTGGGACAGTTTTTTTGGGTTTTAGGTGTCAAAATTCATTGAGAATAGCTCAATTCCATCTCATTACATTCCTCTCATTATTATCTTTCCAACGGTTCAAACGGTGAGTCAATTGGAGCTACGGTGCAAAAGTTATGGCTCCTGAAAGTTCTGTCATCAATTGGAGTAGACCCATCACCCAAATTGTCATATGAATTGTTGCTCGGATCACCTACCACCCCTTATTAATAACTACATTAATGATAATAGGAGACATGTTTCCATATAACATTTCCTTGACCAATTGACACAACAAATTAACTTATTTCTCTGTAATCAATGCCTACTATCACCTAAACAAACTAATACCAATAATACTAATACTACCAATAACACCAACACCATCAATAATGCCCATAATACCAATAACACCAACAATACTAGCAATGCCAATAATACACATAGTGTGAATATCCCTCAAGGTAGTCAAAATCAAACTACCAACCCTCTTGGGGATCATACCTTTTCCCAAGAATAGAAAATGATGAAAAATACCCTTGAACAAATGGATCCATGATCTCAAACCCTTAAATACAAGTATGAAGACTTTTGTTCATCACCATTGGATATTGGCATTTATATATTCCCTTCCCTTCACACTTTGAGGTACCCAAATTTTAGAAATATCAGGGAAAGGGAGACCCTAGAGATCATGTCCAGGAGTTTTATGTAGCTTTCCATAAGGTAGCCTATGAGGATGCTTATTTGTTGAGGCTATTTCTCAAAATTCTTATAGGGCTAGCTTTAAAGCGGTTCATGCACTTGCCTAAAGGGTCAATATCAAGTTTTAGAGAATTAACAGAGCAATTTATCAGGCATTTCTCCTTCAATATAGAGCATGATATCTCCATCATTGACCTCTACAATAATAACTAACAAAGTGGGGAAAGCTTAGTATATTTCTTACAAAGATGGTGTAGATTAGCAATCTAATTAAGATGTAATGTACCTAAAAAAGAATTATCTAAAATATTTATGGATAACCTTAATACAAAGTTGAAGTATCAATTAAAATTGTAGTGTGCCAAAACCTTTGATGAGATCATAGAAAATAGAATATAGATAGAAAAAGCTCTTATTGAAAAAGGGACCATAAAACTATATTCCTAAAATGAGCACACTTCAAATAAAAAAATTCCTTTTCAAGAAAATCCAAGGTCTTCAATAAAAATAAAAATGTCATAGGTGAGAGGGAGACAGATTCCAATCAATAACATGTATAAACTATTTAAAGTAAGGGCCCCAAAAAATTCCATAATGTCTCTTCCATTAGAGCCCCTCGAGGAAAGCCTAAGCCTTGCATAGGAAAAAGACCCCTTACAAGACTAGGAGTCCCACTAGAAATAGTCTTGGAACAAATGGTCACCACCAACATGATTACTCTGCCTGAGATCAGACCTATGGATGACTACCAACTAAAACCAGATTGTTATCATGAAGATGAGTTTTTTAAATACCATAGGGTAAAAATAAATGACACTGAGTGATTTATACAATTAAAACATTATATCCAAGATTTAATTGAAAGGGGTGATATAGATATTGAAGGAGAAGCTACCTAAAATCAGTCAATAAATGGTCAACTTGGTATCTACAAGGATCCACTCTGTAAACATGATCAAAAGAATCAAAAACCTCAAAAGGACCAAGGTCAAGCATCATCATCTAATCATACTTATTACCATAATTTTCCTTACCATTACATTAATACCATCAAGATTTATAAAATCCAAGAGTCTGCCCCTCCCTCATCCCCCATTCTAAAAATTAATAGGGCTACTGCTAATTGTATAGTATCCACCTAACATAATAAGATAATAATTCCCACAACACCTTCCCAAGATCCTTCTACCTCATCAGCTGCCCCAGAGGGGAATATTTCCAAGAAAGCTTCAAGAAGTTTAGATAAATTCTATGATATCATTCAATAGTTAGAAAAGACTCCCACTCAAAGTTCCTTAATGAAACTTCTTAAAGCATCTACCTTACATATGGAAATATTGAATCAAGTGCTAAATGATTTAAAAGTACCTAGTGACTTGGATACTAATTAGTTTTAGGCATTAGTGGCACATTTATCTCCATCATAAAAAATTACTTTTAGTGCCTGGGATCTACCTCTAGTTGGCCCATATCATAATTATCCCTTATACATTGAAGTCACCATATCCCACCATCGAGTTTCCCATGTCCTCATAGATGAAGGATCTACATTCAACTTTGATAATCTAGATTTTTTACAGATATTAAGATACTCTGAGACATCACTTAGGCCCACTTTAATAATGATTAAAGCTTATGATGATAAGGAGAGACCATTAGTCAGAACCATTTATCTTCTTATTGTTGTGGGACATGTAGCTCATCAAACTTTGGTTCATGTTGTGGATGTGAAATTACCATATAACATGTTTCTCAAAAGACCATGGATTCATGATATGCAAGTTGTGCCATCCACTCTCCATCAATACCTAAAATTACCCCATTTAGGAATAGAGGTCACCATTCTTAGAGTCATAGAACATCTCCATAGTTTTCAAATGGATCAGTCATTATCTCCATCACCTTACCTTGGCACTAAAAATACTATCTTGAGCCCAATAGTTGATAAGTATATCTCTCCATATCAATTAGAATCCACATCTCAATCAAAACATGATATTACCTGATTAAATATCACATCCACAAGATGTGGGGAATATGAGTACAAAATGTTTTACATCGACAATCTACCCCTATCTTCATGAATTTATGGGTCCCCAAATATGAGTAAACATAATCCCATTAAATATTAGTTTGGGCCAACAGCTTTTTCAAGCACAAGATTTTTATCGATAGAGTATATTGAAGATGGATATGATTCTTGGCTTATTTTTAATGATGAGGCTCTCATCTTTCACACACAACATTATCCTAAAGTCTAGATAATGATGGAAAACATGAAGTTAAAGGAAAGGGATTGGGAAAATGAGAGAAATGTTGACTTAAACCTATCATGAACATCCACAATATTTTGAATTAGGGTATAAACTATATGATGATGACCTAACCAGTATCATTGTGTATTATCTTTTAACCAATGGTTTATCTCTCCCCAATGAGGACATTTAAATAGGTTATATTTGTAGAGACTTTGAGGAGCTTTCTACCACCAACCTCTTCCCCAATACCACCATATCCACCATTAATATTTCCCTCCATTATCCATCCCTCATAAACTGGGAATTGAAGAAGGATCCCACCTTTGATATGTTTCAAAATGATGAGGCCATTTTGGAATACATGGGAGCTACAGACTTCATGCCATCTAGTGATTATAAAAAGGGATTTTCTATCAATCTTTATCAATCTACATATTTTGGAGAACAACAAATATCCCATAAACAAAGCGAGGCTGAACACTCTGAAGAAGAAAGAGAGCCTTCTAAAGTAAAAGATGAACTCTCGTATAGCTCCTTCACATCAAAATATTATTTTTATATTGATACTAAACTTCTAGATTGATTCACTTCTAATATTCCAAAAATATCAATACCCCCTTATTTGCAAGATCAATCAACCTCACATATTGAGGATGTGTTATAAGTTAATATTGGAATTGATAACCATCTCAAAATAGTGAAAATGGGGGCATATCTCACAATAAAGGAATGTGAGGTCCTTATTGAGATACTAAAGGAATTTATTGGAATATTCGCATGGAGCTACATTGACATGCTAGGGTTAGACACCTCCCTAGAGGTACACCACATAGTCATGTATCCAAATGCAAAACCTATCAAAAAAAAATTATGAAAGATGCATCCCAAGGTGGTCTTATTAGTCAAAGAATAATTACAAAAATTCTTGGAAGCGGGATTCATCTGTCTAATATATTACTCAAATTATATCTCTAATATTATTCCTGTAATGAAACCACAAGGTAGAATCAAGACTTGTATAGACTTTCAAGATATCAATAAGACATGTCTTAAAGATGAATTTTTTCTCCCTAATATTAATATGATCATAGATTCAACACCTGGGTATGAAATGCTTTCCCTCATGGATGGATTCTTAAGGTATAATCAGATTAAAATAGCCCCTGAGGATCAACACAAAATAATATTTATCACTCCATGAGGGACATTTTGTTATCAAGTCATGCCATATAGTCTCAAGAATGTAAGAGCAACTTATCAATAGGATATGACCATTATCTTTCATGACATGATGCATGACATTATAGAAGATTATGTTGATGATATGTTGGGGAAGTTTTGTTTAAGGTCATAACACCATGTGGTCCTCAGAAGAATTTTTAAAAGATTAAGAGAATATAAAGGTTGAATCCCAAAAAGTGTGTCTTTGGAGTAACCTTAGGTAAATTTTTAGGATTCATAGTATCAAGAAGGGACATCAAGGTAGATCCAACAAAAGTCAAATAAATTATAGAAATGCCCCTACCTCATAATCTTAAGCATCTTCAAAGTCTTCAAGGAAAACTTTAGGCCATATAATGTTTTATATCTCAGCTTGATGATAAATGTCACCCCTTTACTCATCTATTTAAGAAGGGGACTACTTTCTATTGGAATGTAGAATGCCAACAAGCCTTTGAAAGACTAAAATAATACCTGGCTAATCCACATGTTTTATCTCCACCAATCCTAGGAAAGCCTTTTTTCTTATACATATCAACAATGTCATATGCCATTGGTGCTCTCCTAACACAACACAATGATAAGGGTAAGGAATAAGCTATATATTATCTTAATCGCATGTTGATATCCTATGAGCTGAATTACACTCCTATTAAAAAAGCATGTTTAATCATAGTTTATGCATCATAGAAGCTTTGACATTACATGATCAATAGTTAAGTACAACTCATTGTAAAGGTTGATCCCTTGAAATACTTACTAACCAAATCAGTGCTTACATGTTGAGTAACAAAATGGATAATGCTACTCAATGAATTTGGCATTGAGTATGTTAACTAAAAAGACATAAAATAACAAGTTATAGTAGATCAAATAATAGAGGCACCTTTAGAAGTGACTGATCTAATTTTAACCAATTTCCTAGATGAGTCCATACTGAATACTTTGCAATCAGATAACTATAAATTATACTTTTCCAGCTCATTCACTATACATAGTTTAGGGGTAGGCATCCTCCTAGTCACCCCCCAGGGTGATCTCATTCCAAAAGAATTCTACTTTGCCTTTCCATGTACTAATAATATTTCAAAATATGAAGCCTTGATAGCTGGACTTCATTTGGTTATTCAATGGAACATCCTATAGTTACAAGTATTTAGGGACTTGTAATTAGTTATCAAATAGGTTAATGATGAATTCCAAACAAAAGATTAAAAATTACTTCCTTATAAATAATTAGTGGATCAATTAAAAACCAATTTTTAGTCTATAACATTTGAACAGGTTCCATGAGGAAGAAATAAAGAATTTGATTATATGTCCACTATTATCTCGCTCATTTACCTCCCTGAAGATGTAATAGAAGGTAATTTTTTGATTAAGCATCTAATTATTTCAGCCTATCAATCAATGGATCAACTTTAAATTTATGAAATAAATGACCCTAGTCTTCCATGGTACCATGATATTTATAGGTACCTTCATGACAACATCCTTCCCCTAACCTTAACTATCATCAATACAAAGCCTTTATCCATCGCACTACTCGATACATGGTCCTTGGTAGCATGTTTTATCGATGAGGCTATAATGGAACCTTGTTGAGGTGTTTAACATCAAAAGAGGCATCTAAAGTAATCAAAGAAGTCCATGATGTATCTATGGAGGGAAAATTAATGGAATGTCCCTAGCCAAAAATCTCCTCTGAACTAGTTATTACTAGCCAATGATGGAACAGGACTCTTGCCAATGTGTGTGCAAATGTGTGGCCTGTCAGAAGCATGGGAATCTTATTCATGGTCTTGCATAAGAATTTCAACCTAGTATGATACCATGGCCATTTTCCATATGGGGCCTTGATCTAATTGGTAATATTAATCCTACTTTCATCAGACAGTCATAAATTCATTATCACAGCTATGGAATATTTTACTAAATGGGTAGAAGTGATGCCACTTATACAATAGGCCTCTAGATTTTTAAGTTTATTCTTAATTAGATTATTTATCATTTTGGTATACCTGTAATATAATTTTAGATAATGGTAAATCATTCGATAATTAGTAAGTTGAGGTCTTATGTCAAAAATATGACATCATGCATCATTTCTCCTCCCCATATTATCCCCAAGGTAATGAACAAGCAAAAGAAAATAATAAGACCCTTATCAATATTCTAAAGAAGACTGTCAATTAAGATGGAAGAAATTGGCACACTCAATTATACCTAACACTATGGTCTTATCGAACAAGTGTCCACACACCTATTGGGGAAACTCCATATACCTTGGTCTATGAGACTGAAGCAATATTTCCTCCCCACTCATTGACTCTCACTAAGAGGTATCATTACTAACCGTAATCTCAGACAAGAATGGTTGTAAGAACTAGAACTCATTGATTTTTAAGTTTATTCTTAATTAGATTATTTATCAGTTTGGTATACCTGTAATATAATTTTAGATAATGGTAAATCATTTGATAATTAGTAAGTTGAGGTCTTATGTCAAAAATATCACATCATGCATCATTTCTCCTCCCCATATTATCCCCAAGGTAATGAACAAGCAAAATAAACTAATAAGACCCGTATCAATATTCTAAAGAAGAGTGTCAATTAAGATGGAAGAAATTGGCACACTCAATTATACCTAACACTATGGTCTTATCGAACAAGTGTCCACACACCTACTGGGGAAACTCCATATACCTTGGTTTATAAGACTGAAGCAATATTTCAAGTAGAAGTAGAACTCCCCACTCATTGACTCTCACTAAGAGGTATCATTACTAACCGTAATCTCAGACAAGAATGGTTGTAAGAACTAGAACTCATTGATGAAAAGTAATATAAGGCCTTGAATCACCTTCAAGCATACCAAAATAAAATGAAGGGCCAATACTGTAAGAAGATTCAGGCTAAGGAGTTCAAAATTGGTGACTTAGTCCTTAAGGAAAATCATAAAAACACCAATGTAAAATGAGATAAGAAGGGGAAATTTAAATCCAATTGGTTAGGTCCCTATTTCATTATTTCCAAGTTTATATTAGGAGCATATAAATTAGCCACACTTGATGGAGAAGAATTGTATGATCCCATGAACATTATGCATCTCAAGCATTTCTACACCTAAACTTGAGTATCATCATCATTTGTCTATAGGACACCCTGAATCCACTCTATCCATCCATCACCACTCCTCATCAGTCTGAAAAAATAGTCCAATGGTAAAAACTAGCTTGTTGGCACCTTGGGCAAGTACCATGATGAAAACTAGTTCTTGGCATCATGGTAAAATGACCCTAACCCTAGTCTTAACAATGGGAATCTATCATCAAATATTGGGACAACAATGTGGGACAATTGCTTCAGTAAAAAGGAAAAAACATGGCTTGTCAAAAAATTATTTGTTAGAGGGATCTCTGAAGTCACTTATCCAAACTTAGTTCATATATATCCCCAAATCCCATCATATCCTCATCATCCCCATAATACCCTCCCAAATATTCTTTGACACGTATGTCTCATTTTAGCCTCAAAATGACATTACATTACCATCTATCCATTATTTTCACTAAGCCCTAGGTCCACACCTCCCCACCTATAATCATCACTATGGAGGGTCACGAAGTTTAAAATTTCTCTTTTCAAGCATCACAGCATACACTATACCACTGATTCTTAAAGGGTCAACATGACCCCCATGTTGTAACTTGGTTGACCTTTCACCCTGGCATGAAGAAAATTTCAATGTCACATGTCTTGTAGATAACCCTCACATCATCACTTGATCCATTATACATACCCATCCTTAGTCATCTTTTCACTCATGTATATCAATTCTTACTATCAATCTTTGATTTATTTTGTGTGATTGTGTGTTTTATATGTGTGTTGCATTTTTATGTACATATTAGAATGTTTTATTTAGATTAGTATGCATGTATATCTTTCATCTTGTTAGCTTTTTATGTGAACAAGGATGGCATAGTTAATCCCTGAAGGTTTATTTATAAAAGGTCATCTCTTTAATAGAGTTCCACATGCATCTCTACTACCATGTCTAGGACTTATCATGTCCTTGGCACATATCACAACAATGCCACATTAAAAAGATTTCATATATCTACATCTTAACAGGCATCTAAATAACCAATCCTTATCATACCTACCCTCATCCTAAGTCTGAATCTAAACCCATCCCATTACCACCCTACCTCCAAGGTGTAGGAGTATTTCTACCATAAATACTAAGGATAGAATGAACTAAATAGGGGATTAATATTTTACAAACATCACTATCCGATGAGGTCATAATGTGTAACCATCATGATTTATATGCAAATCTCATCACATCATATGCATATCATCATGAATCCATAAACATCTTAAATCACATCATATAACAACATGAATAAAATTAAAACAATATCTCATATATAACATCATCCATAATGAATCACAACATATATAAAATATCTATGCTATATCCATAGTATCCATCGATACATGCATCATGGCATCAATATGTATGCAATACATAACATCTAAATCTAATAACATCATGTACATATATTCAATTTCATCATCACATACAACAAATAATACATCAGATATCCATGAATAGTTCAACATCCATACATCAGCATAAATCCTCATCATATATATATCAAATGTCCAGAATACACTATACACATGGAATCCATGTCAATATATGATATAATCACATGAGCCCATGGGGAAAGAATGAGATAATAATACAAAAAATCCCCTATACATGTATAAACATAATCAAAATCATGGTTTTGGTCTTGACGGCCCTGGTGGTCCTCATAACCCCCGATCTCCTCTAGAATGATATTATACAGATGACTAGCTGGCATGAAAAGACCTTGCATGCTTACCCTTGAGAACTATGGCCTCATAAAATGTCTAATAATACTAGGTCTCTTGTATAAGCAACATAATACTATCCATCATCCCCATCATACCCTACCCTCTCAAGGCCTCACCTACCTCATCTCAAGCCCTCTATGACAATACTAGCTGACCAATCAATGTCTAAATATAGACCTATTATTGTGTTATCTTCCCTTGTAAGCCTATCACTTGACCCTAAAAAGTGGTGATCTATCTCTAAGCTTGGGTGAGTAATATATCCCATTGAATCCCCTAGGACTATAATTCTATAACATGTGTCTATAGTTGTATAATCTACCCATCCCTCTATGCAATACAAGCCTGTAATGTTATGATCTATCCTTGTGCCTACACTAATTAACTATCACCCCGAGCAGTCATACTCTGAAGATGGGCTTGTAACTAGTCCCACTCAATGGTAATACCTATAATCTCTAATAAATTCACTTGGATCTCTATCTATAAATATGCTATTAGAGCCTCATCTTTTGCTAACCTCAGTGGCTAAGAAGGACCTGCACCACCATTTTTTCCACCCACCTATGTCTAGGGTTGGGTACCTCCCTATACCTGTGGCCCTACCTATGTTTGTACTTGAGGCCCCATCTATATTGCTACTAATACTCAAATCACCATCTCTCCCATATACATCCATAACATTGAGCCCATCACCTCTTCCATCTTGACCCCTTATGTCAATAACTGTCTCCTTTATCTCACCTTCCTCTATATCTTGGCTCATGCCTCTAGCACTCTCCTCACTACACCTCTCTATACCACCACCTGAGGCTATGTCAACCTAATCAAAGTTTGAGGCTAATGCCATGTTGTATATGCCACTATAACACCAAGATCTGGGATAGGTGTGTAAAAATCCCATTGAATAGGTGAAACACTCTCATATGTTATGCACACATCCCCTCTATGTATAGGTATCCCCCAATGTGGCCTCTCCCACTCGCTACATAAAAATATGTGTTTGGGGCCTGGCACATCCTAAATAAAGCCAAACTAATGTTGCACTTGATTTAGATGATATCTCTTGATGACATAATCTTGACATCCCATCATATAACACTATGTAAGCATGTAGTGTGTTTAGGCCTCATCTACCCAATTGAATCGAATCCCCATATAAGGCATTCATGTAATATGCTTAGGGTGAAAAATATTAAATGCCTATATATAATAATGCATCTCTCTAGTATGACCTAGTTGTACTCCTAGGATCATGTGCCATCGAAACACCATTAGTTGTCTAGGTTTAAGCCCTAAAAATCTCCCTAATAGATGTTAAATTGCAATATGCTCCCAACTCCAAATCTAAAGTAGCAATGAAGGTTCAAAGCTTCATACTCCCCTATAGGCCCTAAATTTAATGTCTTGTATAAGTGTGTTAAAATTGTTGGCCCCTAGGCAAATACTCAGTGATCATGGATCATGTCAGCAACCATATCACCTAAGCCAAGATGAAACCACTATCCACTATTGTCTGATAGGTGAATGCCAAA
Source organism: Torreya grandis (assembly GCA_037957365.1). Lineage (NCBI taxonomy): Eukaryota > Viridiplantae > Streptophyta > Pinopsida > Cupressales > Taxaceae > Torreya > Torreya grandis. The sequence continues at coordinate 4,985,873 of JARHVA010000355.1, forward strand.
AATAAGAGCCATAACCACTAGTGTCAGTCTATCCAAAGCTCCCTCATGATGTCATCTATCCAAATCAATTCAATGATCTTGCATCCTAATTTACAAACTACCACCTATTTATTTTAATGTTTGAATCAATGTACGAGACTTCTAATAGATCCTATATCCCTATATAGGCAAATGAAAAATCTCATACACATCTTCTAGTGTTAATATCATCTCCCTAGTCATGTAGTGAAAGGCACTCATCTCTGAGTGCCACCACTCCACTAACACTATGATCAGGGCCCAGTCTATATGAATAACAAGCATCATCACCACATTATATAGTCTTACTATTTTTAGTACCCCACACTCCTCTGGTATCACTCACTACATCTCATGTAATACCTCTAGATGTTTTAGTTGTGATGCTAATATGCCCAAACCCTCCTACACCAATCATTTCCCATCTATCACTATCCTCAACATCAAAATAACCAACTTACCCTCTACTCACTCACACTATCCTAATCCCTTGTCACCCTATGAACTAATATCCACTTAGCCTACTTCCTCTAAACACCCTCCCCCCTCTAATAGTATCTTATTCATATAACACACCTAACTCCCTTCTTCACCTATTTCACATAGCTAATTCCCTAGCCTAACACCCTAAGTATGTCTAACACATGTCACATAACCTATGTTCTACCCCCATTTTCTAGATCTAACAATATTGCTACTTAAAAATTTCCCATATTCTTGGTTTTTACAAACCCATGATTTGATAATCATAGGATTTTAAACCCACAACTACCCAATCACAAGGTTGTAAACCCATGAGTCTCCATTCATGGGGTTGTAAACCCATGAATCCCCTATCATGGGAATATAATCCCACCACTCACTACTTGCAATATTTCAATCATGCAACTCCCTTTGACAATCCCACCAGTTGCATCAACAACCCTGTGACTAAGGACAAAACTATCAATCATGAGATTGCCTTACCAAATCAGACATCTTTTTCTACTAACTCTACCTCTAAATCTATAAAACATTAAATTAAATAAAAAACTTAATAAAGCTAAGGTCCTTTTACTCACCATAGGTCCAGCACCTGCATATCTCTGGTGCTTTTGGACTCTCACTATAGTGGGAAGCTCAGGGAATTTGGTCCATGCTTTTCTCCTCAAAGCTCAATTCACAAAAGATGAAAGGTATAAATGATACAAAACTAGATATTTTGTCTTATATGACCCCCACCACCACAAACCCCCCCCCCTTTTTAATATCCTTGTACTAACATCCCTTGTCCCCAAATCCCATCTAATTATCCATGATTCTTAATCCCATCCATTTTTCATCATTTATCAACATCATTTGAGGCATAGCATGTCCCAACTATCTATTATCCACTTGACCCCACATCTATAACTACATTAGCCTAAAGTCTTTTTAGACTATATAGGTAGCACTTTTCCACTTTTCAAGTGCCCAAGGATAGCTTAGCCATCATTCATCCCTTATCACCATCTTGTCCCTGGACTAGTCACTCAAAAATCACATGTCCTTTTAAAGCCCCACATTTTATGACAAGTAGCTCCTTATCACCAATAAATAATTCTTTTCCCTCTTATCCCTTTTCAATATTTCATTAGCATGTATCCTTTCTATTGGACTTATCAATCCTCTCAAACCCATCATATTTAAATCAATCTCATTTTGTCAAATAACACACTTTCTAAACATTTGTCATTTATCTAGAACCCATCACTTAAGCTACATCATAATCATCACTCTTTGGGAATATACCTATTCAAATGGGTCATCCCAACCCCATTAAGCTCCTAGTCTTATACCACCATGAGATTCTTTTTTGAGTGACCATCTGGGTTAGTGTTTTCCTAGCATGCTCCCTCGAAGGGGCATCATATCCTATCGATATTTGACATCATCTAACATTATGGTTTTTATTTCAAAGACCATTACTCCTTACACTTCACTCAACTTGTAATGTCCTTTCAAAGAGGGTCAAATATATGCACTAAATTATGCTGACCCTGCCAATTATACTAATTCTCGCTAATTTAGCCTAATACCCATATTTTCTAGCTATATTAACTATTGGCTTAATACCCATGTCTCATTCCTATATCCCACATAAACTTTACCCTAGCTCAAAATCAATTAATTCCCTCATTAAACCCATAATATATCCTATTATCTACTAACCTACCCCCTAAACCCACTAGCCAATATAAAATTCAAAAAATAATCTACCTATTCACCCACCACCCTATACTAGCTTCTCCTAAAGCCCTAAACCCTATGGAGAGATTTTTAGAATTGGACGATTCTATAAATCTTCCCTAATCTATCCCCCTTCTCTATAATTCTATAATTCTAGAGATTTCCATAGAATTAAAAATTCCATGGAAATTTCCTAACCCTTGATATCAATGGCCTAAATTTGAATCGAGATCATTGATATTTCCCTCCATTCCTATAAAAATAAGATCTCCCTTTACCCTCAAACTAATTTAAAATAATCTATTCAATATATCAATCTCTTTTATATCATCCATAATAGTATTCAAGCCCTTAGCCCTATCATACATCCATTGGAAAGCCATTGTCAAGGTCTCACAAGCAATCCAACATTCCTAATTTTTAACATCAAATCATTCAAGTGCAAGTCTTGGAAAAGAGGCATGAAAAGGTAAAAGGATGGTAATCATGTTTTATTTTTTTCTATTTTCCTTCCCTATCCATTCCTATTGGTGTTATCAAGTTTTGGCTTTTCTATTGCTATTTTGATAATATTGCTTGAACTTAAAATTTGGTGCACAACTGTAAACCTTGTCTTTCAACACTTATCAAGGAACCTCTCAAAATCATGTTTATACAAGAATTCTATGCCAATATCAATAAATACTATTGTTATATTATTATGCTCCCTCTTTCTTATTAATAATCCCTTCATTAATTTGTTTATTGACTTCAAAATAATGATACTCATAATTATGAGTTCAATCTTCACCTACAACTTTAATCATCAACACAATATTTATCACAAGTCTAAAATACTCTTTGGTTATAAAAAACATATGTGACACAAGAAAATTCATCACAACCCCTTGAAATGTCATCTTTCTATTGTTCATATGCATACAAATGTAAACACATAGAAATGTGATACATTCCTGCATATATCATTCTAAATCTCAAAAATAAAGTAGTTTCAAAGATTATAAGGATTTAGTTATTCATCAAAAATGTATGCCACATTATTAAACACTAAATACAAGGGATTCATCACACTATAACACTTCAATCTTATTAATTTCATACATATATTCATTGTTTCACTATCATTCCCTTTATCCTTCATGGGCAATGCATATCTTCTTCATTCTCTCCACTCTCTTACATACCTTTCCTTCTACAAATCTCTCTTTGACTCTCTTAACTATTCTAACACCTTCTTACTACCAAAATATAATTACATTCGTTCCTACATACAAGAGAAACTTCCATACTTTCAAGACAACAACCATGATGTGGCAATTACATTCAAGAATCTTGGTCTATGCCTTTTTACTCATAATGAGCACATAGAAAACCTTCTATTACACTCTTTGACCTATGTATGACCTATCACTAAAATTTTACCAACCATACATTTCATGACAACCCTCAACATACTTTAAAACTCTCACATAATATTCAAATTGGCCCTTTTGGCAAGAAAATGCCAAAGGACTACTAAAAGACACTTAGAGACTCTTTCAACCACTCAAATAACTTCCAAAGGATTTTATGATCCCCCACACACATAAATAACAACTAGACATCTACTCATGACCAAATTTTTCATTTTTTGGCTTGATGCCCTTGTATCAAGTTGACCCTACTATTCTTCTAGCTAACCCTCTTAATCCTCTGACTAACCCTCCTCTTAACCCTCCTATAATTACACAAGATCCCATAGGAAACCAAGAGTATGTAGTTTCACACATTGTGGAAAACAAAATTGAAATTGAGAAAATAATTAGGAGAATGAGGGATCCCACATCCACTAATAACCACCTCAGTTATCTAGCCAATAATCTAAAGTTATTATTGGGTCAAATTGACTCGATAATGAGTCAAATTGATAAATGAGCATCTTATTGGGATATTTTTAGGTATTATTATGATGAAAAATTGTCATCACATGAGTTCAAAAAAATAAATATCAAAATCTAACATGTGTGTTTTATTCATTGACCCAACCAACAATGCACCATTTCTAGTAACTGTTAAACATTTCCCAATCCATAGGTGCCAACACAATTTGATCAAAGCCAATTTTTGGCACTGATGGTGGATGGTGTTTGATTATCCACCATGTAACAACCATGAGGTCCCATTATATTTTTTGAGGAAACACTGCTGTGAGTTTATCCTCAATGAGATTCTAAATTATTTTGATTATAGTAGGTTTCAAGGCTGAGGGAAAGACTATGCAAGATCGATCAGGTTTATGCCATGTGCCAAATCGGCCTACAAAGATCCTTACCCAAAATACACTTCATCTTGAGATCCCCTCTATGGTGAAGGAGGTCATGGAGATAGATATTCTAAATACACTTATTGATACACTTGTTCAACATACGAGTAGGCTTTCAGTGATTGATGTTGGATATATGCCACCTAGTGTGCACACCCAACCCCATCATTGTAGATATTATGGAGCTATATATACTATACATTATAATGATGAGATGCTGGTGGTTCATAAGGGTTGGATGATATAATCTTAATGGAAGAGTTTTTAGCATGCAAATTTGGTGTGCAGTCAACAGCACCTATATGGATGCATATATATTTTATATATTTATGTCATGTCAAATTTAAGATTTATTTGCAAATTTAAAATCTAAATATTAATTTACATATAAAATAAATAAATTATATATATATATATATATATATATATATATATATATATATATATATATATATATATATATATATATATAAATGTATTCCAAGAGGAGATGGTGCCTTCATCATCATAGACAACATTTACAGGATTTGATCTTACATAGCCATTGTTTACATATATGGATATAGATGCTAGCCCATCTAGTACTATAGTTGTCTGTGTTAGCATGACAACTTTTACTTATACATAGGTAAAATTTTGAGTACATCTTACACTCTTTATTTAATAAAGGATAAATAATTGCCATGTATCTTTAATACTTTATAGAAAACTAAGTGAGACCTTATTTGTTTAGTTGATGTCTTGAGTAGACACTCCTCCATCATTACGAGTGGAGACAGACATAGGAATTATTTCAATGATGCCATCCACATAGGCCCTCATAGAGCTACATATTAAATTGTAATTTTGAAATGTAAAATAGATTTTTTTAAATAATTTTACTACATACTTGCCTAACAAATATAACTTATGTGAATGTATTGTGTATGCAGGGTTTCCCTATGACATCTGATAGTTCAATTCAGATGGTTAGTAGAGAAACATATCATATTTCATCCTCATTTTAGATGCTTATTCGTGTAGCTCAACCTATCATTGACCCAATCAAGCATCAAATTTAGATTGACTGGGACCATGAGATGGTAGTAAGTACATGTTTAAATTTTTTATTTTTTTTAAAATTAATTTATTAACTTGGTTGCATACATATTTTATGTAAATTTTCTAATAATAATTGTATTTCAATAGGTTCAGATGCAAGGGAACTATGGGCATAGAACCTATAGTCAGAACTTGGAGCAATCCAAGGCATTCGAGGGATCTCCATATACCAGCATGACATCCTAGGGAGGGTCTTCTTAAAGGACAGTAAAGAGAGGGAGGTTATTTGATGATTATATCATATCTTACATGTGATGTAATTTTTTGTATGCCTATATGGTGATGTACGCATTTTTTGTATGCTTTTTTATGGCAATCTATGTGTTATTGGGATTGTACATGTGCCTCTATGGAATTCACCTGACATTCTATTACATTTTTATTTTGTAATCCTTTATGGATTTTATTATTATATTGTAATTTATGATGATATAATATTATTTTGGTAAATGTATGAATAGGTAGTTGAACTTTATGTGAATGTCCTTGAAGTTGTATGATTAACTTCTTATACTTGTAGTGATGGTGATAACTTGATTATAATGGATTTAATGTTTAAACACTAGTGTAGTATGGATATGATATATATCATTTGATTAAGCTAGGATCATCTTAGAAATATGTCAAATTTGTCATTATCTAGTAATACATGAAACTAAATTAGTAATGTCTTGGTACAAATGATTATAGCTAAGTTATTTATCCCAAGTGGTGTCCTATTTATAATAAAATCATATCCTCTATTTACTATGATTGTACTCATTAGATATTTGTGTGTGTATATCAAAGATTTGTAACAAAATTCATTATGCATAATTTAATACTTTAACCATTATGAATCATAATCACATTTGTTAGGTCTCAAATGTCATGTATCTATAGAAGCTAGAATGAACAATTAACCATGTTTAGCATCATCCTTTGGTCAAAAAAAGTAATTAGAGGAGGTTACTTACTTGTGTCATTAACTACATCAATGAATCCATCAATTGGATACACATTATAAAACTTTGAAGGTGATTTTTTAACTACCACATGGACATCATCTTAGTCTTTGTATTGAATAGCATGGTTTAGAAAAGATTTTTAGATGTTGATTTATTTGAGAAACTTATTAAATCCAAGTACTATTATAACCTTCTATTTATATTTATTTGTCTTCAATCAAGTTTTGGATCATATGCTTTAGATTAATGTGCATTTATTTTAAGAATGGCCAATGAGTCTATATAAATCACAATATGCATTAACATCATTGTTTTGAATAAAGGGCATTGATTAGTCAATTAATTTATCACTATAGAGGTAAAGATATCATATTGTATTCTTAACTAATTTATGAGAAATGAGGTGTTTTTGACTTCCATTATCAATAATGAAGTGAAATGTTTAACCATTGATCTACATTTTATAATTTTACATGATTTTTAAAATGAATTTTAATTAAAAAATTGTAAGACTCAACTTGTTCTTCTCCCTCAACTTTTCTTGCACTGTTAGGGCCTCCTCTAGGCTTCACTAGGCTTAATGGCTTTCCACTTCAATCATGCATTAAATGACTCTACCTATACCTTATAACATCTTATTATATCTTCTACCATACCTATAAACTTCTCTTATATTCCCCTTCACTTATCTTGACTCAATTCTCTCTTTGGTACTTTAAGGGCTATTAGACCTAGAAGGCCTAATGCATGCTTCCAAGGGCTATTTTGGCCCTAAGGCCTTCTTTCTGGTTTCAAACCTTATATCCATTCTTATCATATTTATTCCAAATTTAATAAACCATTATTAGGTTTATGGACCCTCATTTCCTTGGCTTTTCTCTCACTTGCCTTGATTCTTAGGCCTAATCTTTATAGCCCTCCAAACCAATAAACTTCCTTTTTTGGAACAAACTATGACACTTCTAAGAAAATTAAAACCTATTTTAGATACCCTTTATGCTTCTCCTACTTCACACAAAATTTAATCTAATAAAATCTTAATGGAAGTATAGTTTATCTTCTATGGTCTTCATCAATTAGGTCCCCTTGGGCTTCTTTAGGCCTATGGGCACTCTTGTAGATAAAAAACAATACTATACAATTGTACCCACTCACCAAAACTCTCAATTATTTCATAGGGTAACCAATAGGCTCTAATGACTAAGTTTCAAGTCAATATTCTTTATGACACTCTCTCTCACACAAAATCTAACTTCTCTTAAGGCCTCATTATACCTCTTTGCATGGCTCTCGAACACCATTTCTTACTTGCAGACCTTCCTTATTCATTATCAAGATCCCATTCATATTCACTCATGTAAACTCACTTGTCTCAACTAGTTTCATCCCTTCCTAATATTTCCTTTTTATCCAAACTGACCCTATGGGACACTTGCATACAAGAACAAAGTTCAAAACAAGGGTACAGACCCTACAACTCAATTTTATTTTTCCTCGTAACTCTTAGTTCCCTAAAATATTTTCCAACACTTCTTCCACATGCCAAACTAACTCCTTTGCATGTTTTTATCTTTTTTAATAGGATAGTGTTTTCTCTCTTATCTAAGTCTATAGGACTAAGCCTAGGCTGAGAGTGAATTTAATTGCCTTAAATGAGTTCCATAAAATTTCAAATATTATTTAATTTACTAGTAGTTCTTCCCTATCACATTTTTTCCTTGTATTCAAGATAAAGGCTTGATCATTATTCTTCACCATCAAACTCAACACTTTCATCTTGATTGTACCAGTCATCTACAGAATGCTAGGACTAAGACACCTTTTCCTTGAGTCTCTTAACTCTTAATCCCACCAATGCCAACATAAATACTTACAATAATTAAAGGAACTATCTAATCCTTTCCTCTAATGGCTCTTAATACCAAATACAATTCTTTGATGAGGTTAGCATTCACTTTTCATGGAATTTCACAGGCTACATATAGGGTTAGCAGATCCAAGCCCACAATACAAAGGTATAAATACTTTTACATGATTCCTTCACTAACACTAATGTTAAATACATTTTTTTATCACTCCCTATTCCTTCTTTATCAACCATATAACCTTAAGCACTCACCTCATTCTCCAAAATCTCCACTTTTAAGTCTATCATAGTTCATCTATAGGGTTTCAAAGACTATGACTGGCCTCTCTTCTCTATTTTGATCTTCTAATATCCTATAATAAGGTCTCACATAACCTAGGAGTATTTTAATACTCCCTTATAATTTATAAATCTACTTAGTTTCCTTAAACCTATAGGCAAGCATGTAGGTCTTGTCTTAGGAATATAACTAGACCTCCAACTAACTATTAGGTGGTCTTTTGATGAGATCAGATGTTCTAGTTCCTTTGAGACCATTTTCTTACTAGGATCACTATATATGGGTCTCCATTATCATCAAAAAAATTTCCTTTTTTAATTTGGAAATCACCTTTGTGCATAAACTTCACCACTTGACCTCTCAGATTGACTCTAATATACCTCATATGCATGACCAAAGCATGAAAGTGACTTAAAGAGCTAAAACCTTTGATTGATGTTATAATAACCTAGAATATGACTCATTAACTCATATTCATATCTATACCTCTTTTATTGACCTCACTTGATGACTTAAAGGTGCTTATGAATTGGAAAAAAAGCAGACATAAGGAGAGACTTCAAATGACAATGCTACTATGTTACTCATAAACCTTAACATCTCCAAAAACCTTCAAAAAATGCTAAGAAACTTTAACTCTACTAATTAAGACTTATAGAGACAATTTTAAGGCATCACAAGACATAGGATGGTTATCAAAAAGGTTAATAGACATGACAAGTCATATTTTGAACTATAGGGGTGACAATTTGACCTATCATGTTAAAGTTATTGTTCAAGAACTCCATTTTTGGTGGTTCTTAACTATAAAATGGCACTACCAACACATTCAAATGGGTAAATTATGTCTCAAAATACATTCTTGGCCTCCCCTCATGCTTGATCAATAAACCCACCACCCATTTTAACCTTGAGAACAACCTTCCCAATATAAGAAAAATGTAAAATTTTAGCATAAATTCACACGTGCATAGAATAAAAACCATAAGTCATTTTGACACACCATAATATCCCTCCTCTAGGTGTCTAAAAAATATTCTTGTACCTTGGATCACTTTGGCCTAACCTTTGAGATAAATTCATGGCATAAGTTGTAGTGATAGGTCCTGAAATACAACTTTTTGGTAGTAAAGAGACAACTTCTTGAGCTCCAACAGGTATTTTTACCTTTGGGACCCCCAAGTGAAAATATATCCATTGGATCACATTTGGATAGGATAATTACATTTGTTTACATGACCCTAACATCCAAGTCCACCCATAAATATATTTTCACTATTGTTTAGGAGGATAAAAACACTAACAACAAATGTTGTCAAAGTTGGAGTTGGAGTTTGATAACTCCATTTATAGTGGTTATTCACTGTAAATTAGCACTAAAAACACATCCAAATGTGTGAATAATGTCTAGGACCACATTCTTGGCCTCCCATCATGCCTAGTTGACAAACCTACCACCCATTTTAGCCTCGAGAATGACCTTCCCAATACAAGAAAAATACAAAAATTTAACATAACTTCACGCATGCATAAAATAGAAACCACGAGTCATTTTAATGAATCATAAGATACATAATTTGGGTGTCTAAAAACTCTTCTTACAACTTGGATCACTTTGTCCTAAACTTTGAGAGCAATTCATGGCATAAATTGCAATGGCGGGTCCTAAAATGCAACTTTTTAGTAGTGAAGAGACAACTTCTCAAGCTCCAACATGCATTTTTACCTCCAAGACCACCAGGTGAAAATCTATCCATTGTATCACATCTATAAATGTGAATTTCATGTGTTTCCATGACATTGACATCCAAGTCCACTCGAAAATATATTTTCACTACTGTTCAAGAGGACATAAACACTATCAACAAATGTTGTCAAAGTTGGAGTTGTTGTTTGAGAAATCCATTTTCGGTGATCCTTCACTATAAATTGGCACTTCCAACATGTCTAGATGGATGTAAAACATCTAGGACCTCATTTTTATCCTCTTATCATACCCGATCAAAAAAACCCACCACCCATTCTAGCCTCAAGAACAAACTTCCCAATACACAAAGGGCCATAACTTGGGTTTTATAGATCCAAATAACTTTAAATTTGGATTGAAGATATAGCTTTCCATTTAAAAACTTTTTAAAGTTTTTTGATGTCCATAGTGTACATGAGAAGAGATAAAACACAAAAACTTTAGCTCAAAAGTTCTATGTCCTAGTCTTTATATGCTTGACACATTCTTGATGTTTGATTAGTTCATGCATATTGGTAAGGTTCATAAACAGAATGAAAAGGTGATTTAGTATTTTTTTAGTCCTTATGATACTGAACAGTCAAATTTGATAATATTTCCTTTGGTTGAAGGTTGCTAAAATAGGGTTCTATACATTAGAAGTCATGTAAAGCCTATATCCAAGAACAAATTATGTATTATCAAGCCTTAATTTCAAAATAAAAAAATTGAGGGATGATCATATAGAGTTTTAGAATTCAATTTTAGGTCTTAAAGTGAAAATTTTTTCAATTTACAAAATTATTCATAAATAGCCTACTTGTTGTTCTGAGTAATTAAGAGAACTAATTTTGAGTAAATCTTGTAATCTAAGAAAATTCATACATGATCAACCTTAGGTGTCTAAAACTAAAATTTGGAGAATATAAAAATAGAAATTTTGGCATTGTAATGAGGTTTTTAATGCTATTTTTATCAAAATATCTAAAATTCTCTTTCTAGGCCTGTCATACATTGTCCTTGAGGATTGACAACAAATTAAAACTTGAATATTTCCTAAATTGCATGGTTAAAATTCATAAAATCTTGTAATCATATGTTTTTTATAATTCTTAAGAGGATACAAGAGGTTTTAAGGTGATTTGTTTTTTTTTCACATGTGTGAGGTGTTAGAGAAATCACACAAGGCCTAATTAGGTCTAATCCTAAACTATAAAAGTATAAAATAAAATGGAATACAGGTTAAATTGGTTCTTGAAAACTTGGGATTCTCCCTAAGCCTTTAAAGGCTTATTCAAGGACTAATATCTATTTGGTTTATTCTCTTTCACATCAAGATCAAAATGGAATTAAGGAGACCACTATTTTCAAATATAGGTCAACTCATGAAGGCATTTAACCACATCAAATACTTCAAAAAACCATGATGCTCCTTAGGCATCTTCCTTCATTCAAGACAACCTCAATTCAAAAATAAATGGTAATTACTTTTATCTTGAACTTCTTGTAGCTTCAAGAATATGAAATTATTTACTAACAGTGCCAACCATGTGAAGGTGGAAGCTTATAAGGCACCACCAACCTACAAAAAATTATTAGTAAGTAATTAAAAATGAAATTTATATGTACACTATCTACAAAATCATAAAAATTTGGTAAAATTGATCATATTTACATTTTAGAAGTAAATATACCTGCACATATCAATCCATCAAATCACTATGATCTACTCTAATCTTGATTTTAGCAAGAATAGCTTCATGGTCTAACTCATGAAATTTCCATAGATTCATATTTAATGTCCTCCCATGACATTTTCTCAATTGAATATTTGTTACAAGAACAAATTTGAATAGTGCAGTATCTTACTGTGTTTCAAAGTATTCAAACAACCATATATCTGAATTTTTGATTGGATATCATCGAAGCCAAGTCCCAGTGACTACCACAGACACAATAGGATACTCAATGTTTTCTCTATCTATGATTATGGAAATCAATTTTTTATTTTCCTCTACACACCAACATAAGTATTAATTTATCCCCTCTTCATTGTCCTTGTCTGTAATAATTGTAAAAACATGTCCTGTACCATAAAAAACATTTTTTAATTATAATATATGAAGATAGATAATGGGATTAAATAACACATAATGAATAACATTCTACCTAGTTATACTAGATTAGATGCATGGCTAAAGTCATGTGATGATGCCATATTTGTAAATTATAATGCTTGTGGAACCTATTATGTGTTGATTAGAAGTAAAAGTTTGGAACTCTAGTCATCCACCCACTCTTGTGACTCACACTTATTCTAAACAGAGTCCATCTATGCAAAATATAAACTTTCCATATGTCTCATATGAATAGTCCAAGATCTTGCATTTGAGATATGAAATGAGTGGATCTCAATTAAACCTATTACAGTCACACAATCCTCATACTTTCTAAAGTTTTCTTCCATTGACCAAAATTGCCTATGAATAATAGAATTTGGTTGAACACCATGGCACATGTTCTCATTACACCATTCAACCATGCTTTGTGCATCAGTCAAATGAGCACCCTCATCAAAATTCAAATCCTCCCTTGAAATGACTCTTTTTACACATTCTTCTGCACCATCATGCTCCCTTTTTCCATGGCTAGCCTCAGTGAAAGTCCAAATATGTTCTACACCATTGGTAACATGCATCTTGCTTAACCAGTAAAACATATATGCATTCTTGAATTATGATTTGCAATTGTCTGACCAAATGTAATATTAATTGAAATGAATTTTCCTCTCAATCAACCACCCATATAACTTCTCAAAAAAGTCATGCATGTACTCTGTACAATGTGAACATTCATCACTGATATAAAAATGGTAATCCATTAATATTGTTTAATCTTACTCAATACTATTAGGTGCATGCATGAATGTTATATTCATGAATATGTCAACTTTTGATGAGTTGTAATATTATGACTAAACTTCCATTTGTGGTTTGAATGTGTAATTTTAAAAAAAAAATACTACTAAAAAAATCAAACCAAGTGAGAATATGTCCTTGTTTATCTTGAATTTTTCATCCAACCATCTAGCCCTGTGTGTGTGCCTTGCATACTCAAATAATTTTCTCCCTAAATTTGACCATAAATTCTAAAATGGGTATCTATTTTGTAAAAAGCTCACACCTTTTAAATTCTTTTCCATATTTTACTTGATAAGCCATAGATTTGTATTTGCTCAAACCAAGTAATTCCTGTTCAATTACACTTATTTCATCTTCATGAATATATTTTTTTAGTTTTGGCAATCCACCATTAATATTGTAATTTACATCCAAACATGCTTTGTTATAAAAGAAATGTCCATCCGGTCTTTCACAAAAAATGGTTAGAATAAATTCTCTGGCTAATTTTGGTGGAACTTCTAAGCCACACACCTACAAAATATTGTTAGTATGCAAAGTACAATGAATATGGTGAGAAACATCATAGTGCATTGCAAATTCAACATGTTGCCTACAACAAGTGGTGTGTGTGTGATTTATTTCTACATAAAAAGGTTTGGCCATCTCAAAATATCTTTGACTAATAAAAATTTGTGGATGTTTTTCTAAAAACATGGAGTGCAATTGTGTTTGATTCATATCCAAAAAATGTTTCAGATGTATTTCACGATTATGAGAACCAACTCTTCTTTTGACTACATCTCTTACACTGGGTGAAACTCTAGTATTGTCCTTCCAAAATTATGAAAGTAACTCTTTCAAAACATCAACTATAGCCTTGTCCTTTCATGGAAGTTAACCAAAGAATGCTTGGAGCTCATTGGTAGTCGGTTCATTAAGTCTTTTACATCTTGAAATTGATTTCATTAATGTTTTTCTATTAATACCAAGTGTTCGGCTTATTTTTGAAATCAATCATTTTTTCCTATTTGACTACTTATTGCACAAGTTATGATTATATGTCGGGTAACATTACAATCTTTATTCATGATTTAGGGCCCTATAATATGATATGCATCATGTAAGTTGTCAATAATTTATGCATTTTCATCATCCATATTAGATGTTCGTAGCCCTAATGTGTACATGGTAGGTCTTATCTTAATCATTTTCATTAATGAAATAAATAATTGACATCTTTTAGTATCATGAGTCAAATTATGAAATAAATTATTCCAAATTTCTTGAGCTAATCTTCTTGAATGGTGGTCAGACATTTTGTTAGGCTTTGGTTTCAAAATATTTTTATCTACTTTGATTAAGTACTTACCTTTTCTACATACTATTATTGGAGGTGTTGTTACTGGTGGAACTTATTGAGAAGGTGTTTCAAAATTTTCATTACGTTCATTGATTATTGGTGGGATGACATTTAATTCATTATTTCTTTCCTCATTATATGCTTCCAAGAAATTTTCTTCATTGATAATTTTATCATTATTTCTTTTCATGAAAATTTCTTCATTACTTGGGGGTAAGGCATCATACATACAATTATCATCAACAAAATAAAAAACACTATACTTTGAATGTGAGCTTCCAACATTATCTAATTTATTATTATCAATTTCATCATTATGTAATTCAATATTGTCGATTCCATCATTATTGAATTGATTATTTTTAATTTCATTAGTATTCAATTCATTACTGTCAATTGCCTCATTATCTACAACATTTGGCTTATTAGAGATAATTTTTGTAGCTTGTTTTAAATGAATTTTTTGCATTCATAATTTTTTTTATTTCTCACCTCTTGTATTT
The DNA here is from genome assembly GCA_037957365.1 of Torreya grandis. Classification (NCBI taxonomy): domain Eukaryota; kingdom Viridiplantae; phylum Streptophyta; class Pinopsida; order Cupressales; family Taxaceae; genus Torreya; species Torreya grandis. Next base: position 5,001,088 of record JARHVA010000355.1, read on the forward strand.
ACTCAAGTGTTTTGTTCTTCAATTTCTTCCTCTTTCTCAAACGTGATTCGTCACCCATTGGATAATTGATAGCCTTTCAATGGTGGGTTCCAAAAAATCACTTGATAACTCTTGTTCTTAACTTGTAATTAATATATTGGTATATTAATTAATGTAGTTGATTGATGTAAGCAAAGATATGGTATATTTGTAAGTCAGTATTGGCAGAATAATTCTTGGGTGAATATAACTGATGTTGATCAAGATTTCTATAATATACAATTATCCCTCAATGTTATCTCTCTTTATCCTTATCTTGAGGATAAGATTATCTGGCATGATGATCCTAGTGGACAATTTAAAGTTTCTACTATTTTTATTTCAAAGGGAAATGGTAATCAACCTTTGTGGTCATGTGCTTGGATCAAGGGGCTCATCCCCAAAATTAAAATCTTCTATTGGACTCTGCTTCAAAATAAAATCCCGACTCTTGACAACTTGCAGAAAAGAGGAATAAATGTGGTTAACAGGTGTATTCTATGCAAAAATGGTTTTGAAGATAGAGATCATATGTTTGTGAATTGTTCTTATACGCAGCAAGTCTGGACTGAGATCCTTAATCTCTGGGGTATAGAATGGGTCCATAAAAAAAGTGTGGATCTATCTTTTAAAAGTTGGAACTGTCCCTCTAAGAATCTTGATGTTCTTTTTTTATGGAAATTAACACTTCCTCATATTTGGTGGGGCATATGGAAAGAAAGAAACAATAGAATATTTAGAAGTGAAGAACTTCCAGGATAGGTGTTGGGTCAGAATATTATTAGAGCAATAAAGGAGAATTTTATATCATAGAGGGATCCTAATCCAACCTTTCAAATTGATAATCCCTTAAGATCTGAAAGGCCTAATATGAAAATTGATAATCCAAGATTAGTTGTAAAATGGAATGTCCCCCCTTGTGGATGAATCAAAGGAAAATTTGATGGAGCTGCTAAAGGGAATCTGAGAAGAGCAAGATGTGGAGTCTTGAGAGATCATGTGTAAAATGTAATTGATGCTATTGTTATCCCTATTGGTAAGTCGAACAGTCATATTACAGAAGCTACTGCAGCCCTTCATACCATTAAACTAGCTGTTGAGTCGGGATTTTCCAAATTATGGTTGGAAGGTGACTCCTTGAATATCATAAATATATCCTAAATAACAAAAATTCAATTTCATGGTCTATTGAGGCAATGGTGATGGAAATTAAAGCCTTAATTCAAAAATTTGAAAAAGTGACCATAACCCATACTTATCGTGAAGCCAATGGGGTTGTTGACTGGATAACTAATCATGTTGTTCGAATAGGGCATAAGGTGAGATGGCAAGATGCATTAAATAAGCATGTTGATCTCAAAGCACTTATTAATTATGATGCCATTCATTCAAAGGTGGAAAAGATCTGCCTGGAATAGCAAGTTAATGATTTGGTGGAGTGGCCTCACGGTGAATAGATTACTTTCATTGAATAGGTACATTCATGATAATGTAAATCAGTTATCGCATGTGCCAAAAAATAGGTGAGCTCCATTACAAGTTGAAAATAATTGGACTCATTGCACAGTAAGTAGTGTTTGGGTGTTGCTGGAATACTGTATGGCCTACAAAATGAAAGGTGAACCGAGGAAGCAGGAACCTAAAAATTGCAAAGACTGGAAGGCAAAACAAGATGTTTGGAAGATTCTTCAGAGAGGGAAGGTTATGAGTTACTTGGAGTGGCTACATGGTTCTAAACCCCACATAATGACGGCATTCTTCAAAAATTGGGTCGATGACAGGGTAACCCTCCATGGTATCACGGTGAAGCTCACCGAGGAATTCATTGCAGAGGTCACGGGGCTTCCAATGGAGGGTATAAAATTCTCTAAGCAGACTAGTATATCTAATGAGGCATACAACAAATTTCCAAAGATGGATGCTGAGGAGCAGTAGTTGGAAAAGAGTGGAGATTTTTTCGACCTAGAGTAGATAAAAGGAATCTTGAGAGATGTATTATGTTGCATTTGTGAGTATTTTATACTTGATGGTAGAAGCAAAAGAGTCCGTAAATTTCATTTTGTCTTTCTTAATCATTTTAGACACAAAGTTAGAATCTCCTTTCCTTTCTACTTGCGCTTCTCACTGCTTCAAAGTTTGTTTACTCATAGAAAAAAGGAGTCTCACCCTATATTACATGAAGGATTGATTCTAATAATAGAGGGTTTCTACAAAAACAATGCCATTGCCCTGAATCCTTATTCGGAAAAAAATAAGGATTCATAGAGTAAGAAGAATGAAAATGTAAAGGGGAAAGAAAAAGTTAAACCTAAATCCTCCAGCATCAAAAAATAGATTGTTGATTAGGAAATTGAGTGGGAAAGCACATAAAGTTCTGAGGAGGAGAGCATGGAGGAAGAGGAAGGGACGGATAGTGGGGATTCCAGCTCTAACATGGAAGGTAAAGATAAAAGTGAGAATGAAAAAGAAGGGGACACAACAGAGCAAAAAATAGAACAAAAAAACTCTAATCATGAGGATAATTAGCAAGCACTGGGGGGAAGTGAAAAAGAAATGGATGTTTTATTTGAGGATCCTGCTTCAAAAATAGAGAAGGAACACATGGTTCAGAATGCCTATCATGCAATGGAGACTAGAGAACAAGTAAAGGATGATCTTGTCCACAATGAAAACCCTGTTGACACTAAAGAACAAAAAAAAATGAAAAGGGAGGATCAAACTGAAAAGGATGAAGTCAATCCAAAAGAGAACACTAAAGATTTTAGTGACGTTTGGCAGAGTGACAGGAGGCTTCCCTTCATGAATTCGGCCAAATGCAAAGCAGATGTTATTCTTCAAGTTGACTCATGGATGTATAAGGAAATAATGGGCCTCAAGAAGAGAATGGAAATAATGGAACATAATCAGGAAGCTGATCGGAAAAAAAACAATAATCTAGAAATGCAAATGAGAGATATTCCTATCAAACTTAAAGATTATGAGAATAATATTACAAGGCTCATTAAGGAAAGTAGAATGAATTTGGAGGAGGTTACTTCTAGCATATGTGTTGTTGTTGCAAACCTTGGAAAATGAGCTAATGAGGAAATAAAATCTTTGGAGGGGCCCAGTAAGAGGACCAGACAGAGCTCGAAGAAGAAAGTTTTTCCAGAGGCTGCTACGTCGGCTGCAATATCCATACAGGACACTGTTGTGATTGGAAAGGAAGCGGTGAAGATGATCTTGGAATTAGAATAATAGGCTCTTTCTGTTCATACTATTTTGGTCCTTATTGTTGGATGTTATAACTGGTTCAATTTTTCGGTTCTTTGTTTTCTAAATGAATTTGAGTTTCCAGGTCTCTGTAAAACCTGGGGTCTTTCTCTTGATGAACTTGATTAGTGGTTTCAGGTCCATGTAAAACCTGTTTTTGATACTGCTCAGCAGTAGGTGTTAGGTTTGTTTTTCCTATGGGGCGTTATTGTAATATCCTTCTTCCTTTGTTTTTGGGTTTTGGGGTCCCTTCAAAACCTATTTTTACCTTAATCTAAAACTTGTAATTAATGTAGAAGCACACAGAGAATGTCTATCGGTACGAATTTATTGAACAAGGTAAAACAAGAAGCTAAAAAGTAATTTTTTGTCTATATAGACATAGCACATACACATTATAGTATAACACCTACGTATTATAGTATAGTGTGTATACATTATATAATACCATGTATGTGTTGTATAACGTGTACTTGTTATAAATTTGAATTCAAATTTTGAGCCCTTTGGCTCAAAAATGGCATGGATTCTCGAACCAAAGGCTTGGACCTGTCAATGTATAGTCAGGTCTGAGAGCTTAGATAGAAAATAATATATTTTAACTTTCATCACCAAATACACTATGAATTTCAATGAGCCAATTAATTAAATTATTACCACAATGATGAGCATGCTCTCCTCTTTCTAAATATATGATTTTTATAATTTTTAGACTATTTTAAGGTTACAAACTATGTTTATTTCTAACTATAATTTTTTTAGGCTGCCACATGCCAAAAATATACATGCATATACATGTTAATATAATTAGTTTTCATTAATCCAAGCGTAAAATAAATTATATATTTACAAACTAAGTTTAATTCTACACATATTAAAAAAAATCCATTTTCTCTTTTTTTTGAGGTGGTTAGAGGGCCACACAGCCAACTATTTATTTTTTTATCAGTTTTCAAGATCTATTTATTTAAAAAATTAATAATAATAATAATAATAATAATAATAATAATAATATTCATTGATAAAATATAAAAATTTATAGGTCACAAACTAGAAGATCTTATCTAAATATTCACCAATGGGGTTTGAACAATATTAAACGCTGCTAAAAAAATAGTGGGCCCAATGTCTATCTATCCACTCTATTTTTATGAAAAAATAGGTGTTCATATTTAAATTTTAGATGTTTGACTTTGTTATACTTAATCATTTTTTTTTTTAAATAGTGTTTTGAAAACTAGACTTGAAGTTGTACAATTCATTTTCTTAAATCATCTTCAAATTTTGAGTCTAGCTATTTCAAATAATCTACACAAATTTAATTTTTTAAAATTTTAGAAAAATCATGTCCATGAGTAGCTCCTTTTTGTCCCCCAACTTTGTGCACTTACCTAAATATACAAATAAATATAATATTAAATATTAAAATTTAATGAAAAACTAATAATTAATACCCATATGTAAATATAAATAATAATAATAATAATAATAATAATAATAAATCTTTATTTTAATAGTCTCATGCTTCCATAGTCCATAATATTAAGATAATATTTCTGGTGGAAAACAATTGTATAACTTTTTTAATTCACAATGTTTCAAGCCATTCAAGTGATCTATCCTCAATTAGGATTAATGTGTCGTGAAATATCTTTTTCTAAAATTATAAATTGCATAAGCTTAAAGTCCATAAATTTAATAAAATAAGGATGATCCTAATAATTATTAAAAGAATGAAAAAGTGGAGGTATGAGGACTAGAACCCTGCTTGTGCTCCAGATTGGGTGTGGGCCTGCCAATCTTATAATAATAATAATAATAATAATAATAATAATAATAATAATAATAATAATAATAATAATAATAATAATAATAATAATATTTTAAAGGATTCTTTGGTATCCATGATTGTCTATCTATCTATGCATTACCATTCAACCAAGAAATCTTGTGTGATGCAATGTATTGCTATCATAAACTTTAATACTACAATGAATTCTCTCAAAATATTTGTTTGATTTTGGTAGAATGCTATTAAGTGCAAAATAGGATGTTAGATAGTAAATGTTAGGTGCCCTTTCAGATTTTCTTTAGATTGATATATGCTTTCCAGATATCCTTCTAAATGCACTAATGTACCTGTGTATTTATCAGCTTATTGAATTCAAATTAGGACCATATTGATAAAAAAAAATGATATTAAATGAGCAAAAAATGAATAAGATGGGACCAAAATAATACGGTGCACCTAAAATGACTTAAAACACACACTCCTCAATAAATGTACATTGTAAATGGACCTTAAAAATGTACTATGTACATTTCTAAGAGGACCACTAAAAACATAAGAAAATAGAGAGGGAAGGAAAAGAGAGAAGAATTAGCAACATGCCAAAGAATGATTGAAAACACACTAGTAAAGTCTAATTCAAACTAATAATCAACAAGTATAAATGTATCCTATAATAATATAATTTAACAACTAGTAAATACCAAAGGGTGGTTTTTAGGTGTCTATATTTATAGAAATCAATAAAATATTAAATATCAGAATTTAATGAAACAACTAACAATTATGTCAAGAGGTAGTCTATAATGAAATTCAAAGGGTTAGAATGGGTTATAATGTAGTGAATGCGTTCACTTTTAATTCCAATTTTAAATTTGATATCCATTTGATTGTCACTTAGAATTTTTTTTATTTATAGAAAAAATCCGGCCAATGTATTATTATATCAGTTTAACCTTTATTAAAAATATAATTTTATGAATATACACTATTACAATTTAAAACTCAACTGAGATTATTATATATTATTAATTTTTATCAAAAATATAATTTTATGAGTAGACACTATTACACATTAAGAATTTAAGAACACATTTTTTTAATTTCAGCGTGCCCTCTACCATCACATAATAATTTTATATTATATAATATGTTAAGGTTATAAATTTATAAGATTGTACTATTATGATTATCCATAATACAAGATTCCATTCCCATTTACTCCATGTACCACCAAAGATTAACCAGACAATTATTTTTTGGTCTATGCAGTAAAATTAGTTATTTTAATTTAAGTTTCAATGTTGGGGTATGTTTACAGGGAACACTTATGTTTCCATCTATGACTTTGAATTGTATTTTGAGTGGTGTTGTAGCTAGACTCTCTAAATTTATTAATAAATAATTATAAAACTAAGTTGATTTCTATGCTAAAATACTTATTGCTCTAATGAATTAATAATTATGTTATTATTTTTTTCTTAAGTGAGTTTGCGGCTAGAGTTTGAGAGAAAAAACAATATTTTATAGAGATATTAATTATGTTATAACAATGTTAGGTGACAATATTTATTACAAATTTAATTATCTATATCTAAAATAAGAATAGAGATATGTTTAGGTTTGTAAACTAAATCTGATCGTTGTATGAGTCATGAATTTATGTACAATTGTTTGTATTAGATTACAATCAAAATATTTTGTAGATGTAAATATAAATTTTGAGCACAACAAACTCTTAAATCATATATTTATCTCCTTTAGTGTTTTCATATTTTACTATGATTTATATGGGCAATGTTGAATAACAAAAACTTTTTAGACCGTTCAAACAAGAGGTATCATATAATAACATTATAAAACTTAAATGTTCACCAAGTAAAGTTTATTATGGATGAATTTGGATATTTGGATTTATAACTATGCTATTATTTTTTTCTTAGGTGAACCTGTCGCTGAAGTTTGAGAGAAGAAGTAATAGGTGACAATATTTTTTGTAAATTTAATTATCTATAAATAAAATAAGACCATATCTATGTTTAGGTTTGTAAACTAAATACGATCATCATATTAGTCATGGATTTATGTATAATTATTTGTTTTAAACTTCAATCAAAATATTTTGTAGATGTAAATATAAAATTTTGAGGACAACAAACTATTAAAGCATATATGTATCTCCTTTAGTATTTCTATCTTTTACTATAGTTTATATGTGTAATATTGAATAACAAAAAAAAATTAAACCCATTCGAACAAAACATATATTCTAAAATTAAATATTTACGAAAAATAATTTATTATGGATGAATTTAGAATGAAACATAACTTTTTAAAGTGACTCCAATCCTTATGATTATTACTATAAATAATTAAACAAAATCCTATCCATATATAGTATACATAAAATATGAACCAAAATACATATTTTAATTAAAAATTTGACAATTTAAATATTATATTAATTATATTTCTTCATATATTTACCTCTTATTCTAAATTAATATTAACTAAAATAATACTATTATAATTAAATGAAAAACTAAACCGATTTGTCATTGGATTCTTCCAATGAACTATCAACTTCAAGATGCACATTCCTAATTGTGCATGACTACCTATCCATATGGCTATGCATTACCATCAATATTTATTAGGTAGGCCTTGCCACAAATATTAAAGATTTATATAACCTTTACATTTATGACCAAAAACATAATAACTTTATGGTCAGCACTAAACGACAAACAGAGAAAGGAGTTAACCGTGGGTGGAAAATTCGAAATCAGTGGTCACATGTGGTCGTCATCTGAAATGACCACGAGGGGAGGGATAACGCATTCACGTCAACTGACTGGAAAATCAAGCCCTATTAATTTTGTTACACGGTCAATTAACGCGCTAGGGAAACACTTAAATCTAAAACTGCGGATTGTTAATTAACCCCGGTCGGCCGTGAAGGGTAAAAATGAACAGTAGTAAAATATGTCAGAGGTTAAAAAAAAGAAGAAAAAAGTACATGCCCATACCCTGCTCCGGTCGGTGGTAATCACGAGAATTACCATGGCTGTTCCCGGTTTCCTGGTTTACGGACAGCGGTTTCCCGTGACGCCGACTTTTTTGAGTTTTAAACCCTCGTGCACCCCTGGGTTTTCACGGGCGGGTAAAGTGTACCGGCCATTGCCGGTAATAATTATCCTTCCCTGATAAACCTTGATATTGATGAGCATATCAGCCAGCCGCCTGTGTATTGAGAGACTCAAAAACAGCTTTAAGGAGGGCTTTGAGAGATTTGGGAAGCCCCAAAAGGCGGTTTTTTTAAATGGGTCTGTGAAAAAACGGCCACAAAACGTAGCAGAATTTCTCTAGTTTCTGTAAACGTTTTTTACATCCAGTTTTGGTGTAATATGCAACAGTCAAGGGGCCCAGAAAGTTGCGTAGAGGTTTTTGTTAATATAAAGCCATTTGTTTATGTCATAGAATGGCCTTCTGATCCAGTGTTTAAGCCCACATCATCTGGTTTTTTTAAGGACTAGATCTAGGTTTTTTTTTTAAGGCCTGTTTACTGTTTTGCAAGTTTTGAATTAGAAAAAGACCACCTTGGTAATTCAACAGATTGCCCATCAAAGGGGGAAAAAAAGGAAGTCAGTCTTTAGAAGTGATAAGTTTTGGAAAATTTCCAGGTTGTCAAAGTGGGTAGTTGGGGGACAAAGTTGAAGTTACATATTTTTTTAATGGTTTTGGTTTCCAGTGCTAATCTAAAGCAAAAGGAAGAGAAATTCAAGTGTTACTGATATTTTGAGGGATTTCGGTGTTTTGGACAGAGAAAAGTTAAATTTTTGTTGTTCAGCTAGGATGGAATTTTGGGTACTGTTATAGGCTATGTTTTGAGGTTGGTGCGAAATAAACAGCAATTTTTTTTATTGCTGAGCTACCGGAATTTTGGTCGTTTTTATAGGCTGTGTTTTAAGGTCCTTAGCGAGAATTGATGCCAAAAAAATCACATTTTTATATGAAATTTTGGGCACTGTTATAGGCGGTGCTAAAAATTTACATTGTTTTGTTGCTGAGCTAGGATGGATTTCTGGGCACCGTAGTAGGCTGTGGTGTAAGGTGCTTCGTGAAAATTAATGCAAAAGATGTGCACTTTCTGCTCTAGGCTGTGTGAAAATTGGTGCTAAACAAGAGGATTAGAATTTTAAGCTATGTCTTTGCTAGATTGGGCTTTGTTTTATTGAAGTAGAGTTGGAGAAGAGTGAAGTTAAATTGATGGAATTGGGGGGTCAGGAAGAGGAGATCGGCATGCCAATCTCAGTGAACTATGGCCCCATACATGAGTCTTCCAAGTTGAAGATATTAACAAGTACAGGAGGCAATGGCACGACTGATGAACAGCAGCAAGGCGCATCAGGTAAGAAAACAGTGAGATATAGAGAATGTCTAAAGAATCATGCAGCAAGCATTGGAGGACATGCCATTGATGGGTGTGGGGAATTCATGCCCAGTGGGGAAGATGGGACTCTTGAGGCCTTAAAATGTGCAGCTTGCAACTGTCACAGGAATTTTCACAGAAGGGAAGTCGAGGGAGAACAGCAACCACCTTGTTATTACTGTTATAGTACTAGAAAGGATATTAACAGAAAGAGGCCTCATGGTGCTCCTTTGCCATTAGCTCTTCCTCCTTCTAGCCCTGGGGTTGTCGCTAGGCCTTCTCAAATGATCATGGCCTTTAGTGGTACTGGAGTACCTAATGAAAATGATCAGGAGCAGCATCATCATGATATGGTAGGGGGCTCTATTCATGGATTTCAGGGAGCCCAAATGGCAATGCCCATTATGAAGAAGAGGTTTAGGACCAAGTTCACACAGGAGCAGAAGGACAAAATGTGTAGCTTTGCAGAGAAGCTTGGTTGGAGGATCCAGAAGCATGATGAGGCTGCAGTCCAGCAATTCTGCATGGAATTGGGTGTCAAACGCCATGTACTCAAGGTGTGGATGCATAACAACAAGCACACACTAGGAAAAAAACTGTGAAAAAAAAAAAACATGGATCTTTCTATGCTGAAACTTTGTCATGCTGCACACACTCTAGGATCACGATGCTGATTTCCATGAATGAAGCATGTCGCATGACAGGCTTGTTTCCTGTTCATGACATTGATCAGTATTCATTCCAATGTTTATTGCTCTCATGATCTCTGCAAAATTGTACTTTGAAAGCCTAGCCTGCTTTATATGGATCCGTAAGTCCAAAGATAGACACTTGAATTAAATGAAATAGGCTCCAGGATTACATCTAACTGTTGTATAGTAAGTCCAGTAGATGTATTGGTCTGAAAACCGTCTGTTGATGTAATGTACTACGGGCTTGGATTAGGGCAACACTTTGATCACTTACCCATTGTAGGTTACTTATTTGAATTCATCCATAGCTCCACAAGGTTATTTTCTACCATATATGCAGGCTCGGGAGATTGATACCGGAGTTGGAAGAAGAGTTCTTACTATATTTTTCTACTTCTATTATGTATGAGATTACTATTAAAATTTGCTGCTTTTGCAGCTTCAATTCAATCTGTAGCCCTTTTAAAGCCTTCCTCCATTTTCTACAGTTGAAATTCACTTTAGTTTCAATCATGTGATATTAGCATAGAATGCACATTTTAAAGTTAGTTGGCATGCTTGTATCTGCAACTATATGAAAGCACCAAAACAAGGAAACAGTAAAATTTATGAAAATGGTCATTGCAGTATCTTTATTTTTAGTACATCAAAGTGGTGTCCCTGGAAATCAGTTCCGTGCAAAATTTCTAAACTTGTAGATTCAATGTATCCTATAATATGAAAGATGTCATTGCATCAGGTTTTTGGTAGTTGAAAATGATGTCTCCAGAAATCAGGTAGGTTGAAGTTACGGGAAAAAGGGTGGTAGTTAATCTACAATTAATTTAATCTAAACTGTTGTGCGGTTTGCATCAAGTAGATTATTTTAGTTATAATAAAAACTTGCATAGCTGATCAGCATTGTATTTTGGGTGGGGTTTGGGTTGCCTTAAGTTGGGTAACCTGTATAATCCTTATATCAGCACCTGCCATTTTTCCGCCGGAGTTATTTGAAATCTTGCTGATCATCCCAAGTTTAGTCTATAAACTAATTAATTTTGAATGTACTCTTTAATGATTAGATCATAACCTGGCCACATGTCCTATTTTATAGGTCGAGGCAATCTTAATCTATATTATTAATATTTATAATTTAACTTGAAAATTAGTCTCATAGAGCGCATGAATGGCCACTGGAACTGAAATCCAGATCATAAATGGGTAAAACTTCAAAGTTCCATTGTACTTTCCAGTTCCAAATTCAATGTATACTGCTATGCAACCTAACTCGACTAGGGTGTGTTTTCATATTGCAACGACAGCAATAACTGTAAGGCTCTTTTTTATTGATTATGTCAACTGTTTTTGAATAGTCTAATGGTATAAAAGGGTGGTTGTAACGGCCATTGGATCCATTTGTTGAAAAAATGATCAGATTCATATGTCCTCCATAACTTGCACTGTCAACCATTCATACTTCATCCACACGTTGTCAGCTGACCTTTTTTTTTCCTATTATTCCTGATTCTTCGTTATAAAGAAGAAATCACATCATGATTATATATATAGTATGATTCCATATTTCAATCTCAAGTAACTATGTCATTATATTTATTAACAGTGCAATAATATCTTGTGAATCTAAAAGTCTGATTCTTTGAGTGAATTATAAGAAACTCAGAAATTTAATGCCTGTAGAGATTGGGCAGGGGTAAGTAATATATTGTTTTTGTTTCTGGGTTTTTGTTATTATATAATTCTCTTCACCATCATCAGTACTTTTATAACTTTCTTCTGCCATCATGATAATCTGGCTTGCAGATCCTTTACTTCATTGCTTTCACCATAATCTGATGCAACGCACTTTGTTCAGATCAATAAGCTACCGATATCATTACTTTCAAATTTTTTCCTCATAATTTTTCTTCATCATCACATTCTTTCAGCGGAACTTTATTTATTTATATTATTGAACTATCACTTCTCTAATTTCATCTAGATAATTTTTGCTATAACATCGATTGCATTTTGATCAAAAATTTGATTCAAACTTGTTTTCAATCATCACGAGGCCATTCGGTTAATGCAAATGCAGTTCAGATATCGAATTGACTAGAAAAGGTCAAGGACTTGTGGTTCAAGGATGTAGAAATTCATTTAAGTTTGTTTAATATTGTTCTGATTTAATAGGTTTGACCCATTTAATCAAGTAATTAGGTGAGTTACCTATTTAACTATTTAAATGATTCAATTATTAGTGACAATTAAGTGACTTATTAATAGGTTGAAAAAAGGGGCTTAAGATTGCACCAAGTATTGTGAGTAAAATAAAGATTTGGTTAGGGTTGGGTCCGATCAATCAAGTTAGGTCGTGTGGGGATAGGGTCTACATAGTTTGTGTGACAAAGGTTATTACAGATTATTAAGTTTCAACTTTTTCATCCGTGTTTAAATTGTTAATGGGTTTCTCAATTTCTACTACTATATAATTCTTTGTGTTATTTATGTTGATGGAATGTAAATTGTATTTTTGTCATATATTCCTAAAGCTAATCAGTCAAACTTTTGATTCTACAAATTTATGTCCATTTGCAACTTTAATCTTGTTTGTAGTGAACATCAATATAATATTCTTTTGCAAGAGCTTAGATAAACCCCTTTTCTAAATTTTGCGTCTAAAAGGGCTTTATGATTCTTGAGTGTATTTCTAATGCTATTGATATGTGTAAAACATGCTTTTATGCCATTTGTTTTAAGTATCCTAGCTAAGCCTTATGGGGTATCTTGAATGTATGGTAGAAAATCTTCTATATCTTGTTCATTAGTTTGCTTTTCAATCCTTGTATAAAAGTCTCTAGTTTTCACTCTTCTTGCTACATTAGTATAACCATTTATTTTGAACACCTTGGTAAGATTCCTTTCCTCTTCTTTCATGTAATTTATGTCTGATATTTTCATTGCTCTAATGAAGAGGGTGTTAAGGACACTATCTGACTGTGAAGGATGGTGATGTGCCTTAGCTCTAATGTACACATTTGTGTGTCTTTTTCATTTACACATATTGTGACAAGGAACAATATTCATTTCTTATGAATAAAACATCTAATAATGAGTTTACCCTCTTCTTCTACCCCTATTGTCAATTATTTATGTTTAGATCATGCATTGAGAAGATCCAAGAAACAATCTAGATTCTCTTTGGCACAAGACAATTTTACATTAGTCATCCATGTATTGATACCACCATTTTGGTTTAAGATTGGTTGAATGTATAGTACTCTTGTTGAATTTCTCCATGAATACATAGTAAAGGGGACCCCATGGCAACACCATCAATTTTCTCTTAAATATCTAATAGGAAAATGAAGTACATTGACTTAAAGATTTAAAAACTCAACAAGCTCATCAAATTGATTATCTGTAATTTTCTTAACAATGCTTATCACCTCTTCTAATGGAATTTTTGTGTATAGTGATATCACATCAAAACTTACAAGAAGTTCTTGATAAATTACACTATGATATTGTAGCTTATTTATGAAAATAGTGGAATCCTTGATGAAGAAAGATGTTTTTCCTACAAAATGTCCCAATTTCTTTGTGAGATAACATGCTGAAATATAAGTTGAAGAGTCTATTGTATCGACTATTGATCTTAAAGGTATCTTTGATTTGTGTACTTTGGGTAACATGTATATTCTTATCATCATTAGGTCCTTTGGTTGAAGTTTTTGTTTAATTTCATAGTTTAGTGACAATACATTTATAATCTTTACCACTTTTCTTGTAACCTTTTTTAAGGAAATTTTTGTACTCATTTGTAGTTAACACTATTTTTATATAGTCTCTCATCTTCTTATATGTTGTATTTAGAAAACCCCTGATGTTTCCTTTATCCATTTTGATCACCAATATCTCCTTGTTTTCATTGATCTTTTTCAATGTCGATTGCTAATCTATCAGAGTATTTATTTTCGATTGTTATAAAGGAGATGGATAGAGCCACCATTTTGAGAAATGTAGATACTTTTCCTTCAAAATATTTTGTATTTGTCATAAAAATTTGATGAAGTTAACTCAACAAACTTTGATGCTTTTTCCAACATTGGTGTCGAAGAAAAAGACAACTTTATTAGGCCTCAAAGCTTAATGCCAAGATGATACAATGATATTGGGTGGAACAATAATAATAATGATAATAGCATTTTTCCAATCACTCTTGATGTACCCATCCTAAGTCTTCTTATAGAGGCACTACTAAATATGGTGAAATTAGCACCACCATCTAGGTTGGAATGATGTCACCAATTTTTTCTTGGAAAAAAGTTGATACAAAGTCAATGCAAATAACATTGAGTTTATGTCGCAAATTACCCCAAAAAAGTTTTAAAAGGTGAAACTCATTTTCACTGTCCTCATTTAAAAAGACAAAAAAATAAAACATTAGAAACCATTGATAAGCCAAAATCTAATGGCTCCAACCTAACACAAACAACCTAACACATAACATGACCTAACATTTAACACGAAACATTATCTCTAGTAAAACATGGAAAGACAAGATGAAGGAGGATCAATGATTTTGGTAATGAGGTTTGAATGTAAAGGGTGAAGGAGAAGATTGATGGGTGGATGCAAATGATGAAGGATGGATGAGGGGTGACAGGGATTTACAAGCATAGTTGAGTTAGATTGGCCATTTTTTTGCATATCCTTTAATCACCACTAAGTCATTTTGAGCATATCCTCCAATCTTCTAAATGCAGGGTTGCAATGAGGCTAAAGGTGCCTCCTTCAACCGCCCCTCTACATAATATTGTGTGATTGGCATTGATATTTGGAGGTGGTTGTCATTGAAATTGTAAATGTGTATTGTTGTTTACTATTCTATTTATTTATTTTTTTTTAAATTTTTAGGTTTGTTTTTTCACCATGTTTTTCTAGTTTGCATGCAAGTAAATAGAAGATGGATGTTATAAAGAGTTATCAATAGATCAGAGTTGCAAATTGTCTAGGATTGAAAAAAATCCCCTTTCCATTTATAGAGTTTTACAAGAGAATCATCTACAAACCTGACAAAGGTGTCAAATGGAATAGCAAGGGATTGATTGGCATGTGTTTGTAAGATGATTGTTTCTAGATTGAGTATTGGTCTGGAGTTTGTATTGGAAAAATCCATTTTCAATTCCTTATGAGGATATTGATCTCTTATCTAAAATGAATTTATGTGAATTATAGGTCTATAATGGTTAAAGATATGTCGAAGAGTTTACATGAGTATTGTGTTGTAAGTAGAATGTACAAAACCTCTTTTAACTAACCCTGTCTATAGAGAACCACACAAATTGCTCCAAATTATATGTATGTATGTCAACACCAAACTGATGTAATTTTTTAAAAATATTTTAATTTTTTACTTTCACTTTTCATGAAAGATGGGAAATTTCATCGCCATTTTTTGCAACATAAATTCGAAGCAAAATCAATACTACTAAAAAATGTTTAATCATTTCGACTTTATCTCAACTTTAAAATCTCCAATTTTTAAAAATAATAAATACTAAAAAAAAAATTAAATTACAAACATGACTCCTAATACCATTAATTACATTTAATAATAATAATAATGTTTAAATTTATCCATTCCTCTTAAAATATTTCTTATGAAAAATTAATTGTAAACATTGAATTAACCACTAAGAACCTTCCTCTACATGTGGTAGAAGAGATTGGAAAATATTATCCCCTATATTTTAAAAAAAGAAAAAAGAAAAAAAAATTTAGAAAGTGGGCACTTAACATTAAAAACAATTAATTAAACTAAGGAAATCTTAGTGTTGAAAGTGAATAAAAGAAACACCTAGAAAATAATAGAAATTAAAACTATAAAAAAAAAACCTCAATCAAGTTTACTGTTATAAATGTGTTTTAATATTGGTAAGCGGTTTTTTTTTTTACTATTTTTTATAAGTGGAATCTTTGAAGACTCATGGGGAGCAATGTCACTTGAAGAGTCAACTACCAATGGTAAGGGAGACTCAAACATGGGACCTAGTGGGCAAAGCCCACTTTCTTTACCGTTGAGTCACCACCACAAGGGCTTAAAATGTTGGGATAAGTGCTTTTGATATACCGGAGCTATGAATTGGAGTAATGGGGGAGCACCTTCTCCAACTGAAACATGTGGGTGGGCCTGGGTCTGTAATGTCTGCCAAACGATTCGCATTCGAAATACCCTGTTGTGTTCCGCATGGTCCACAAGGAGAAGTGTGACCCCTACCTCAAGGTGTCCATATAACCACTATTATAAATGTGGCATAGATGAGTTGTGAACTTAAATACAAACTTAATCATTGTTAATAATATTTAATATCCATAAATAATATGCAAGATATTAAATTGTATAAATTAAAAATAAATATTTTAAACAAATAGTTGATGAAATAAATTATTCAACGTATAATTTAAGAAATTATCTTATGAAAAAATTGGAACTTTAAATATATCTTTATAAAAGATTTTATTAATTTTTTAAAATAAATTAAAAAATCAAACTATAATTAATCCAAAAAATGTGTAAGTTTTGAAGTGATATTATTGTATTCCAAAAGTTCATTAGATGGTGTGATAAATATTGTTAATGGAAATTACAAAGAGTGATATGTCCAAACTTGTTGAGTTTTATTTTTATTTTATTTTAATTAATAAAAAAAAGTTTAAAAAAAAATTGAGAGTGTTCTTGTGAATTCTCCTTTTTTACTCATATTTTATAAAAAAATCCATGGACATATTCAAGATGAATATCATATATTCATTTTGTCTAAAACTACAATAGTGGTATTGGTATCTAGATGATATTTTATTGTAAAATGTTTCTAATTAAAGAGAATATAAATTATTTATGGGATCATTTTAATATACAATTTAAATATATACAATTTAATATGGTTTTGTGAAAGATTAGAGTGAATTTTTATTGTTAAATATTTTTATTATAAAAATAAAATTAATATTTTGTCTATATATATACATTAAAATTGGTTCACATCAACATTTTTATAAAAAATTATTGTTTTCACCACACTTTTCTTTAGAACAATAAAAATGTTAAAAAAAATTACATAAAAAATATTTTAATAAAATATTAAAATAATTATAAAAAATAGAAAATAAATAATACATTAAAATATGTAACAACGAATTATAAAAAATAAAATAAAAATAAAAATAATATATATATATTTTTTATACCATACATTGAAAATACTTAGAAAAACTAATTAAAATACCTCAAACAAATAAAATAAAAAAATATATAAAAAACTATACTTTAAACCAATTTAAATATCATTAAAAGCAAACTCAAATACCCTTTGGACCCAAAACTTAGAAAAAATGCTTATCTAATCTCATAATTTTGTGGAAAAATATTATACCTAAAAAGATGTTAGCATTAGAAAATGCCATGTATTTTTAATTATTTAAATTTTATTTTATTCAGACGAGAAAATGTTATACCTTACGCTATGGTATGTGAAAACTACAAAATAACTTATTATCAAACATTTATCAATAGAGGACAATTCACATGTGACGCATGGTTTTGACCATGGGAAAGACTCACACCTCTAGTTTATCATTGTTAGGTGTTGGGATGGGAAGGTATTGCAAATAATTTCAATGTGAGATGGTATGAAAGAAAAAGTAGTCCTCATCATTCACTTTCCTTTTCAACGTTAATTTTGAAGGAGAAAGAAGAAGAAGAAGGAAAAAAAAAATCAACACCACCACCAACAAAGTGTTATATAAATGAAGTCCAAATGAGAGTTTTGAGTTGTTCTCAAATTATGATTAGAAAACATTCAATATCAATGTATTTTTTTTTTAATTTTTTTTTAAAGTATCGATTTTTTGGTGTAAGGTTTTTTTATTCACTATAATTATTATTTAAAGTGTAAAATAATTAATTATCATTTGCGTCAGTAATTATTATTTATATAAATGTCGGTATTTATATTAGATATAAATTAGAAAGTTTAAAAAATTATCGTGAAAGTGTGTACTAGGTAAGGATAAAGTACGTATTTATATATATATATATATATATATATATTAATATTTATTATTAAAATAATATATTTGTGATCATTTTTTATATACACTTGTTCTTGTTAGATTTTACGGTCTTTGATAACCTTTACTTCACTTTTTATATGGATAACCTTTACCTTTTAATCAAATTATGATTTTTAAACATCTCTATCCAACATCCTAAATAGCCTAAACTCACTTTCATATGAACCCAGACTTTTAGTTTAGTTGTCTATGCTCTTCAGACAAGACTGCTCCTTTTAGACCATCTCGCTCCCTGGTTCTGTCTAATTTTGCTAGCCGCATCCTCCTGCCAAATAATGATGATTTTCTCAAATTCAAATTCACCAAATGGGTCATCTTGCACATTTTACAAGCCACATCTGAAGGAATTCTAAAATGATCACTATAAAACCTCATTTTCAAGTCATTATTTTCTAGAGGCTCATATTATTGAAAAGGACTAGAATATTGTGCTTCACATCGAGAGAAAAACACCTATTTTTTCCAATTCAAAGTCAACATAGTCCTAGTAGCCATGAGTTAAGTCTGAATACACCTCCAAGGTCTAAGTCATTATTGAAGCATTTAATCACACTAGGAGTATTTAACATTTTCACCAATCTTTCACAAACACCACCATAACATGGGAAAACTACATGGAGTTTGATCCCTCTTATAAGTATTGGTATGTAGGCAACACCCAACATATAAGGTGTTGAAGCTAAGCATAACTTCAATTGTTAACCCTTGTCTACCCCATGATTTCAATCATCCTCTTGTATCATTGAGCTAGGGTTTCGATGAAGAATAAGGTACACAATAGATTATACAATGGATCACACATCACAGAACACATACACAGAGCCAACAGGTGACAATGAAAAAACATATATTTTCACAAAGGGAAAAAACCCTACCAGACGCCAACACTCCCTACAGACTACATTGCAGGTCAGTCCTGTCTAAATAGCGCGACCACATCCATAGATCAAGTGAAGCCCTATTCTTGATTCACAAGTAGTCAACACAATCACATACTTAGATATATAGTAGTATACATAGTCCTAGATTATCAATTCCCTGCTAACTAATTTGTTCATTTTTTCCCCCTTTTAGCATATTTTTAAATTTAGGAAACTCCAAATCAATTGATGTCATTTATTGTATATCTATAACATTTTGATTTTACACAATAATTTGTCTAATTAGGATTAAAACTCCTTTAATTCCCAAATTTGATCAAACATATTGTTGAACCTATCTATTGATTGAATATTGAAAATCCTAATCATTCATGTTGTTAGGGTTTCTTTCCTTATATTTTTTATATCCAAGTGTTGTCTTAGGCTTTTCAGATTTGGTATATTATGTAATAACCACAATATTCCAAGTTTCAATATCATATTTTAAGCAATCTAAGAAAGTTGCTTCTACTTATCTTTAAAAATGCATAAGATTAAGAGATCCTCGAGTTGAGCATTCTCAAATGGTAGAATCACGTAATCAATTTGATGATATAGATAAACAATAGTTAAAAAGGTTTCTTTCCAAAAACCAAGATATGCAAGATGTGTTTATAAATATTGTTAGAGATGAAATCAAGAAAAAATATGAAGAAATTTCAACTTTTATGGGTTCCTTAGCTTTCTCTACTTCATTTAATAATTTTTTTTATTGTCATATAATATGGGGGCAACTTAGGGGTTTCCAAATATCAATGTGCTCATTGATAGTCAGTAATTTGTGGTGCCACCTTCGGTTAGCATGTATTCTAATTTTGATGTATAATCCCTTATGCAAGAGGTTCAAGCTATGAAAACTAAGGCGTTATATTTGGAACAAGGTGCTTTGAAACTTAATCAAACACTTGATTCATAAACTTTGTTGCATACTCCATTGGCTCAACATATTTTGGAATACCCTTTACCAATAAATTTTATGGCACCTAAGCTTACATTGTATGATAGAAAATGTGACCTCGAGCAACATTTGAAAACATTTCATATAAAATGTTTAGACTATGCACCCAACAATAGGTTGTTGACCAAACTATTCCATAGAAGCTTAAAAAAATACACACTTAGATGGTTTTATGATTTACCACATCAGTCAGTTCATGCATTCAAATCATTGAAATATTTTTTCCTTGCATATTTCTTAATCAATATCAATGAAAATATTTGATATGCTTAGATTGCTTAAATCAAACAAGAATCTAATGAGCCTATTGCTAAATATGTCTTAAGATATAATACCATGCTATCCAAGATGATGAATTCCATGGCAAATAAGGAATTTCAAGACATATTCAAAAAGAGTTTGTTTCCACCTTTACATGAATCTATTATGTTTAATAAGTTTTTATCATTCACGGATTTGTGTCATACAATTAAGGAAAAGTAGGTTAGGTTATTGACAATGAACAAGATTAAATATGCAATAAATCTTGTTTATACTTATTTTGCTAAGAATTTGAGTAAGCCACCACACAAGATGAGACCAACTAAGAATAAGAGTGATCAAAAGGAAACAACCAATGTATTTTCACAACATATTCCACATATTATAGAATTAAATCCTCCAAGGAGACAATTTACCAACTTACCAAAATTCCCTATAAGGTATTATAAATGTTATTGGAATGTAACATCATATCAATCCCTCCCATTAAAGAGGTTGACATGAATAAGATTCTTCCAAAAAGATTTGATCATAATTATTTTTTTGATTATCATAGAGCACCAGGGCATACTACCAACAAATGCATCATATTAGACATAAGATTTAGGACTTGATATATGAGAACATCATTAATGTGAGTGTACTTAACAAAAGTACACAACCACAACCAAGTAAGGGTAGAAAAATTTATATTTTCAATCGTACTTTCCTGAAGCATACATGTCAATAAAAAATAAATCAGAAGTGCATTGTGCATATAATGCACATCCTCCACTAGTTACTTACCATCCTCATAATGAGGCAAAACATCCTTTGAATGGCATAATTGTACATATCATGTTTTAGTGCCATCTATACTAATTATCACTTTTACAAAGCATGAGATACTCGATGATCATTCTAATTTAAACTCTTTACTCATGCAAGCTTACATTGATCATCCACCTATACAAAATGTCATGGTTGATAACAGTTCAAGTGTGAATATGTACACTATGATAGTTCTCTATCATCTTGGATACATAAATAGAGATATATATCCTACTACTAAAGTCATTAATGGATTTAATGGACACATTCATAGTTATATTTATGAGATCACATTACTATTATAGATTGGTCCAACAAAAGTGACCACTATGTTTATAGTATTACCTAGTGCATGGGTCTTTTATATGTTACTGGGTTGTCCTTGGATTCAACAACTTCACATAGTTACTTATACAATACATAAATGTTTGAAATTTTTTTTCGATAATGGGGTTATTACAGTTCATGGTTTTGCATATGAATACCCCCTCCAACCAAAGATCATTTTTCCTACACAACATAATGTATTTGAACAACCTAAAAAGGTTCAACTTACTCAAAAATTTTAGAAGCAAGTGGTCCATTTTCCAAGGAGACCCATCCTTGAGAGGCCACTTAATTAGAGACTTATCATAGATTCTAGATATCCACTCTCTACTCTAACACGTCATAGATTGGTAATAAAAATCACTAAGGGTTTTACACAAATGACACTAACATAGAATTCATACGCTCCATGATGGGTCCTGAAAAGTCCTACATTTCACATTTTAAACAACATAAACAAGATAATATAGAGTACTATCATGAAAATGGTACTCATCTTTTAAATTTAGATCAGTTTCTTCATAGTGGCATGATGTTTTCCTTTCATGAAAGGTCATCCTTCCTATGTTAGATACAATACTTATTGATTTTGAGGTTCTTGTAGGGGTCATTGTTTAATATGTTCCTTTTTAGTTTCATATATTAAAAAATATAATAAAAATGAAATATTTCAAAAGATTCAAAAACCATAACCTATGCATGCTATGTTTAGTTATTTTACATCAATTTATTTGTACTTAGTATATGCAATAGTTATCTATATCTAGTTTTATATTGAATATGCTTCAAAAGTGTACTTGAATGAGTTACATAACATATAGGTTGTCATTTATAGATGCAATTATAGGCGGTGATATTTTATCAAACCCAAAATTTTTACAAAGACAAAACTACTCTATCCCATAAAGTAACACACTACACTCTTGTTTGATTCTAGAAGACTAGTCCCAATGAAGATATGCTCTACTTTTATAGATTCAAATAAGTCACAAGGTCTTTATAGTTTGTCTCTATCACTTTAAGTTCACTAGGGGAATCCTACAACATAGGTTTTATCATTCTATGACTATCCCTACTATTCATGCTTCAGTGGCTCACTTACTTTCACATTTCTAGATTAGTGGATACTTGAGTCATTGAATATAATTATATTACATGTTGCTAATGTGGAATAGTTTCACTTAGTCATACATGATTTTCATGTTTGCTTCCTTGCTTCATGTCTTGTGTGTGTATTAAAATTGTTTAGATTGTGGACATTTGAACATTTCCTTGACTATGAATCTAAGCCTTCATTATGTGTTTCTATGCATGTGAGTGAAATTTTAACATGTCCCTTGTATGTTTCCCTTAGACTTATATTGCGTGGTTTATGTGCTTTTGTATGTGTGCATTATGGCCATGACTCTTGTTAGCTCAATTATCTCAATTTTTGATGTCACGATGAATATCATGCATCCCCATTGAGTTATTCTAATCATTTTCAATTATCTTCAACATATGATCACTTATATGTGTGCCCAATTAATAAAATATATCTTGATAATGTCATTATGTATGCTTGTTTCCAAATGCATCTTATATCACTATTATGGTCAACTTATATATGATGATTCCATGATCTTTATTTTATCATTATTATTTAAATTTACATATTTTCATGACATATCTCACATAAATATTTATTTTGAGTAAAGTTATTATGTAGGCTTCATAACTCACCTCAAAAGAGAGGATATACACACTGGTTTGTATTAAAGACTAAGCTATAATAATATACAACATAGTTATAAATGAATAGGTTCTACATAGTTGATCATGATCCATACTCAAATTTTACTTAGGAATAAATTTTAGATAATAACATTCCATTTGGACAAGGGTGCAGGTTAACTGTGTCTAAAATAATGTGATGTTATCATGGTACATAGAAATAATGGTTTATAGAATTCTTAGAATTAGATTTAGTGTATAGGATAATTTTTAATAGGTACTCAATCATAGTTTTCATAAAAATAACAAGTTTGTTCCAAATTGGGGTATCATGTGCGCCATGTGTTTCAAGATGATTTACATAGTTGGCTCAAAAATTTTACTTTCTATCACTCTATTTCAAAATCCATATACACCCAGTTATCAAATTGGGGGCATGTGTGCAACACATGATCACCTCCTTTCTTAATTTTACACTAGTTTTCATAGAAAGAATGGAAATACATGTAATTCTATATGTAGTATACACTAGACTTAGGTCACACTATATTTGCATAAGTTTTGCACCAAAAATGAATGTTATTATGTCTATAATGATTGATTCATATTTTTGCACTAATTTTATACCAGAATGATCTATTAGAATTCATACAAGCATTCGAAGTTACTTTACTAATTTGGATATGTAATGATAGATTCAAGCACACTTTGAGTTATTAAGCACACTCTTATATCATTTAGGATTGGGATATGCACAATCCAATACAAGTGTTTTAATGAAGATTAAATCTCCAAGGGTCCTACCCTTTATAGTCACCAGTTTGCATCAAAAAACACAATAATTCATGTACCCAATTAGGTGTATTCATTCATTATTTTTTCTATTATGGGTAAAAACAAGTTTTTTTGAACTAGGGACCTCACCCTATAAATGAGACAATTAGAAAAAGTCACAAATGCCCAAAAAATTAGTAAAGTCTTTTACAAACAAATAAATTACATCACAATAGGAAAACAACAAGAAAAGAATGATATTTTATGGCCTCCAAAGGCTTGTTCCTAAATATTGATTATTCTTGTTAGTTCTATGTTCATTTGCTGATAAACTTGAGAGGCCTGGCAAATCTTCTTGTTGCACTCACTACATTTGACCTTCTTGTTGGACTCATATTTTTTCTTCATATCACTCAATAGAATCCTAAGAGACTATATTGCTGCTAAACTATCTTTCATGGATGCTTTTATCACATCCACAAGAATTTTGATATTATCCTTGAGCTCATTAGTTTCCTACTCTAATATAAAGACTCTATCTCTAAGTCTCTTTATTGAATTTCCATCTCCCTATGAAAAATCATACTCTATTGATGGTTATTCTCTTGAATTTTTTTTTAAACATGTTCCTTCAAGGAGGAATGCTCCCATATGAACCATCTATGAGTCTAATTTTGAATCTCTATTTATTATTCTAGTTTAGTTTCCTTTCTTTAAATTTTCAAGGTTTAAACTAGATAATCAAACTTAGCATTGAGGTTTCTCTTACCAATATAATTACCCACATCTTGTTGAGTAATGTTCTCATTTTCAATTGCCTGCTCCTTAAATTTATGTTTCCCAGCTATTTTGCACTCCATGTTAGGCAAGGTAGCTACGATATTGAGTAAATTTAAACCCTCTGCTACCTTATACTCATTATCTTATTGCATGTCTAACAGATTATCCTTAGAATTTCCTATGTAGTCTAGATTATCTCCTCTACCTTGAACATGCCTTTAGTCTTTCAAATCACTTCTCAATTTGCATTTATAACCTCCCCCGATAATATAATGTGTATTCATTCCTTGTTAGTAGATCTATAATTTTATTATCTTTTACTTCCAAATTTACATCTTAAATAAGGATTGATTTATACATGTTTCATTGCATGTTCACATGAAGCATAGTTCAATGTGTGGCATACATTCAATATTGTTCTTCATAGTTAAATCTAGGTATAACTCTTTTAATTTTACTCTAGTAATTTTGATTTACTACAATACTAGAATAAAAGGGGGAACAAGTATGGATGGGGAATGGGGAAATGTAGACACATAAATTAAAATTTATTGTTTAAACAATGCACTTGTGACCACTTGTTATACACACTTAGCTCTTGCCAAATTCTATGGTCCTTGACTACCCTTCCTTCAATTTTTATGTGGATGACCCTTACCTCTTAAGCAAATTATGATTTATATACATCCCTATCCAATATCCTATATAGCATAAACTCACTTTCATACTGAACCATACTTCTATTTTAGTTGTATCTACACTTTAGATAAGACTATTCCTTATGGACTATTCCACTCCCTAGTGTTATCCAAATTTTCCAAACACATTCTCCTACCAAATAATGGTTATTTGGTCAAATTCAAATTCACTAAATAGTCCATCCCATACTTTTCACAATCCCCATTTAAAGATATTCTAAAATGATCATTATAAAGCCACATTTTCAATCCATTATTCACTAAACACTCATATGATTGAAAAACACCATAATATTAACTACACATTGAGATAAAAACATATATTTTTCCCAATTCAAAGTCCACATAGCCATAGTAGCATTGAGTTAAGTCTAAATACACCTCTAAGTTCATATGTCATTGTTGAAGCATAAATTCACACTATAATTGTACCAATATTTGAGATTTTGCACTAGTCTTTCACACACACTACTATAACATAGAATAATTACATTGAGTTTGATACTTATTAGAGTTATTAGTATATAGGTAATGCTCAACATGGGGGTGTTGAGGACAAGCAAAACTTCAACTATTAACCCCTTTTTACCCCATGATTGCATTCATCCTCTTGTGCCATTGAGCTATGTTTTTAGTGAAGAATAAAGTACATAGTAGCTTTTGTAGTAGATCACACATTACAAAACACATACACAGAACAAATAGAAGACAACACATATATTTAAATTTTCATAAAGGGGAAAAACCCTACTGAATGCCAACACTTCCTACATACTACAGTTCAATATGATCTTGTTTGATTATATTAGCCTCATCCAAAGATAAAGCAAAGCCCCATTCCCAATTCATATCAAATCAACACAGTCACACAATTAGATCTATAGTCGCATACACAGTCCTACATTATTAATTTGTAGTTTTGTTCATGTTCTTTTTCCTTTTAACATATTTCTAAATTTAACAAATTCTAAATTAGTTTGGGTCATTAATTATGTAGATTTATAACATTCTAATTTTATGCAATAATTTTTCTAATTAAATTTGAAACACTCTTAATTCCTAAATTTGACTAAATAGTCCCCTACCCTAATATCGTCATATGTTTAGAAGTAATAGATTAAAATTTTTTTGGTAAGTTGTAAGAAAATTTTACTTTAATTAATATTCTTGTAGGTTGTAGCCTCTTTTAGAGTGTGTTGATGATATGAATTTATACTTCTATTTTATATCATTTAAGTTAGGTTCAAGACTTGCTTTTAAATTAGATTGATCTTACTTTTAAGACAAGTGATTTATAGAAGTTGTAAATCTGATTTAAATTTTTCTAATGAGTTTTAAATGAAACATTAATGTGTTGCAAAACTATTACATGTTTTAAGTTTGTTTAAAATAGTTTGTAGCTTATTATAAGAATATCATTATGGTTTCATAAGAATGCTATTGGTATGTTTTTTATTAACTAAGGTGGCAAACCAGGGGTTGAACCCTATACAGTCAAAAAAGACAGGAAAGCTGACAAACAAAAGATGCCAGCACCGAACCAATGGCATAGTCGAGAAACAAAGTCAGAAGCAAAACAAAACACTAGAAAGACCAGAGCCAGAAAGGATGAAACTACATAACTATAGAATTAACAAGATCCTTAAGATTCTCATTGTCTACATTGTCTACATTGTTAGCATTCCCTGGATTACCCACCACTTCCATGATCTGCAATAGCCTTCTCCACAAAGACCGCCTTCGAAAGCTATCTTCGTCATCAATGTGCATCATTCATACTCCGTAAATGTTATTAGTATATTGTATATTTATTATAAACATGATATTTTTTAGTAAGTTTGTTGATAAATGTATCGTAAACTTATAACACATATTTTACAACTTTATGCAATTTGAACTTAAAAATCTAAAAGTGATAGGGCTACCAAGTCCCTTTTAATTATTCATTTATTTCATCCACTTCTAAACATTCCCTTTCATTTTATATCTCTAAAAACATATTTATTATTTAAAAGTATATTATAAGAGATAACATATCCCGTAAAGATATAAGGGGCCACTTAATAAAATATGTTCAAAACACATGTTCATGGGATTCCAAATATTGTCCCTTATTTTTAAGCTTTACCACCCCCTCTTATTATTAGAACCTATTTTACACAAATACTCCTAGTTTTACTAGAAATACAACTATAAAAGTTGCATTTTAAAAACATAATTTATATGCACTCATGTGGTGTCTACCTTTTATTTTGGGTGACCCATCATGAGCAGATAGATGCAAGAAGAAGAGTAGATATGGAAAATTGAAAAGAGAAGATAAAACCATAATAGACCAATTTTGTAAGATAACACACAGTGGAAGTGGACACATTTAAATTATAAGTTTTTTTAGACACAAGAATTTGGTTATGTATTTTATTTTTACATATATATATAATATGTAGTAAATGATATGGGGATGTAAGGTTTAATAATAAATAAAATTTAATACATAAAATGAGGTTTATTAGTAAATAAAATAAGGATATAAGGTTTATTATTATATTAAACAATGTTCTATGATTTAATAATTTAAATAAAATGAGGATCTAGAGTTTAATAATAAATAAAATGGGGTTTTATAGTTTAGGAGTAAATAAAATTAGGACAAATATAATATTTAAAAAAATTAAATATTCTCTATTTTAAATCAAAGAAAAGGTGATATTATTTTATTTATTACATTGATGATGATATTACATGGAGTAAATAAAATTAGGACAAATATAATATTTTATAAAATTAAAATATTCTCTATTTTAAATTAGGGAAAAGGTGATATTATTTTATTTATTACATTGATGATGATGATGGTGATGACGATGATGATGACAATGACGATGATGACGATGACGATGACAATGATGATGACAGTGACGATGATGATGATGACGATGATAATGATGATGATGAAATAAATAATTCCAAGTTTAAATACTAAAATAATGAATAGTAATTAAAGAGTATGTAATGAAATTAATACTCATCATAAATACATGTCATAAAAATATTGAAATATGAAATTTGTCAAGTGGGGAACCAATACATAGAAAAAAAAACCTTACATGTTATTGAAATTTAGCCTAAAGATATTAAAAGATAATACAATGTACATTAAACTTATTCAAAAAATAAGAAAGAAAATAATTAAATTTGTATAAACACTTGAAGAATTCTAATAAAAGCTCTTAAGAAAGTGTGTAGAAGAAGAGACCAATAGATTCTTCAAATAAAATGAAGATAAAAAATGATTACAAAGTTAATTTCAATCATTACCTTAGCCAACCTTCAATTTTTTTGTCTTGTATCCCTATTTCCAATGTAATGATGGGAAACTAGGTAAAAAGTGGTAAATAACTCAAATATTTCTCATTTTTATGAATATATCTAATGAAACAAACTAAATGAAAACTACATATCTCCTCATATTATCTAGATTATGTAAATTAAAAATATACATGAAAATTATCATACACAACTTTGAGATATTTAATATAACTAAATAAAGTTTAATCTCCGAAATTCTTCTTTAAGATTTATTTAAGGGTTACCAAAGATGAAAACCTAAAACATAGAAGGGAGGTGTTATTATTTAATACTCCCTCTTAACAATAATTTCCTTTGAGAGGAAAAATTACAAAACTAAAATGATTTAAGAAAAGAAAGAAGATATTTTATAAATATCTTTAGTAATTTTTTAAATTTGGAGTTGAAATCAATGATAATCTCCCAAGAATTTATTGATGGTGAAAATTATTTCATCAAAAAATCTACTTGTTTTCTTATCACGAATGTTAAGGTGAAATCATAATAGTTTAATTGTAAGGAACCTATAACTTAAAATCAGTCATAAAGTGTGTAAGGGTATTTTATTTTAAGTGATCAAATAATCAATTTTATAAAACACTTTATAATTAACCATATTCTAGGAACCAATATATTTATTTCAAATAACCAAATATTCAATTCATAAATCTTTGATCATCAAATCATATTATATTTACTTATCAAATATTCCTCATTTCATAAATGTTATCAATTATTGTTTTGATTAATACACATATATTTACCATAATTAATATATTAGATATTAGTAATTATGTTCAATGTAATAGAGCTTATGAAAGAGACAATATCTTAGAGGATTTAATACTATGATTGTCAACATTGAATTATATCGAAGGATATTCTTTATCTCTTCATATCACTACAACAGACAAAAAAAGCAAAACAAATGAATGAAATAAAATAAGAATAAAAATTAAAGTGAACTAATATCATAAACAACTATAACATATAAATTAAAGATTAGACAAATTAAAAAAAAATATTAAAACTCAAAAATGAAGTAAATGTTATATTTAGTTAGAATAACGTTACATATTAAACTATGACTACTATTTATAAAATAAAACTAATCAAATAGAAATAAAACCATAAACTAAACTAAAGAGAGAGGAAAGAAAACTAAACTAAACTAATGACTAAGTAACACAAACAAAAAGTGACTTGAAGTTGTATAAAAAATAAATATTTATTTAGAAACATGAAAGATTGTTTCATAAATAATTATAAGATCTAAGAAAATGTTGTTGTAGTTATATATAACTTAACAATATGTCATATGAGGTATGAAGTATTCATCATTTTAAAAGTAAAGTCAGATTTGATTTCACACATATGACCAAGTTATTATGCAAACATCAAATAATTATAAATCTTGGTCATTTTCAAATAATCAGTTTATAAATAATTAATAAATCTAGATATACATAATGTACCAAGAAAAATCACTTCAATGTTAGATAATATGTTGTTTGATCTTCTTGCAAGTCATACTCTATATCAGAGATTTGTAAAAAAAAAGTAAACATAATATGAAATTGAACTTAAAAGTTTTGGCACCTATATATGAGTTCCTCCTCAAAAATGATCTCCTTTAATATCTCAATAAGCTTTAAAAAGGAAATAGTTACTCTTTAAGAAGTAACTACCTTTTAGCAAATGATTAACTTAAATTAAGTCATTATGACTTATCTTTAAGTAAAATTAACTTAAGTGGTTGTTAAACTATTTTTAAGTTAATTGAAATATGAAAAATTTAATAATAAGATATATTAAGTAACTTTAAAGTCCCAAGAATAATATTTAAATAAAATAAAAAACACAATGTGTCTAACAGGTAGGGGCCTATTCAACTTACAAACAACACATTTAATCATTTAATGCAAGTTAACATGCAAATCAATTAATGCATATGATCCAATTCATGAGAATAATTTATAAAATTACCCATAATAACAAAATTATCAATTCTTATCTTCTAAAAATGTTAAAATTAAGTATAATTAGTAGCCTTTAATATTGAGAAACTGAAACAAAACTACATATACAAACATTTATCACAAATTATTCAAAATCTATAATTTTTTTTGAGATTTCAATAAATTCAATTGACTTAATTCTCAAAATTTTAAATAGTGCCATTGTTCACCATAATAAATAATCTCACCATAAAGTCTAAATTATATATTTTCAAATCTGATTTCACTATATGCACATAACTTTTGACTATTCTCAGCTTATTTTCAAACAAAGTCATGTACAAATATAGAATCATTTAATAAGTATTAAAAAATTGCATTAATCCATAGGTTTCAAAAAATCAAATCTTGAGGTTTTAATTCATAGAAGGAATAAATTCAAAAAGTTATGAAAAAGAAATTATTTTGCATGAAAATTTGTAAATCCATTAATAAATATCAATTTTATGTCCAGCAATGAAAAATACCAAAAATCATATTGAAAGGATTTAAAATTTTAATTAGAACAAACTTTTATTTTCATCACAATGTCCCAAACTATCCATATCTTTTGACAATTTTCCTTTTAACTATAAAACCTCAATATGTATGCATGTATGCATAAATGTATCATTTATTTACTAATCTTTGAATACAAAATTTTGACCATTTTGTTTGTGAATAACTAAAGATAACAAGGGATCTTTAAAGAGGTTTTTATGACTTGAAAGAATTTTTATTGAGACAAGACACAAATATCTACATCAATCAAATAAATGTATTACCAAAAGGTAAAGAGTTTATTTGAAAATGAATTTTATCAAAGATAAAAAAAACCTTGAAATCCATTTATTAACTATGTAGAAAATGAATATTTTTAATTTAGTATCAGAAATTTAATATGCATGTTTTTTTTATTGAAAATAAAACCCAAACTGAATTGAAACCTCAATGCGTATTCTTAAGAAAAATATTGAAACTTTCATACTTAAAACAACTAATAAATCAAGTCACTATCCAATTTATTCAAACAAATAATATCATATGAATCTTATATTGAAATATTTTTCTCATTATTATACTATGGTCCATGAATAAAACAAATATGTAAGCAAAGAACGATTAGAACAATTGTAATTATGCATACTGGCAAGCAATGTCATTATATTGGTATCTTCAAATCATACTATTAAATCTAAGATTGAACCATTTAAAATTTATAAATAAAATAAAACCATATATGTGTTAGGGACCACTATGAAGTTAACTTGTTTGAATTTTTCCATATGATAATGCATGATACATCTCCTAAGAGATTGAGAACCTAAAAAATATGTAGCCAAAAAGGACTGAAAAAGGTCGTATTAAGGTAGACATCATAAGACATGTTTCCATTGGTCATATAATAATTATAGTTCCACATTCACATAGAGTAACTATAGTATCTATCCATCCATATATTGTCTTAAAGGCCACTACACCACATAACACATATGGTATTCAAACTAAGCCTCTATTGTCAGTTCCAAAAGAAGTTGGACATAATCCATATGATATGATAACAACAAGACCTAAGAATGAACCCATTATATAGAATTGATCAGAGTGAGGATTTTTTATTGTCTCATAATGTGGATTATTCCCAAAAACTCTCATTTCAAATTCATGCACATTTTCCTTCCCCATTAATATTGCCCCATAACTACATAATCTTGTCACACAAACTGTGTCTTTTTTGAATTCTCTTAGCTTGTGAAATCAAATTATGCCACCTTTTTAAGGGTTGATAAATACACTTATGTCAACTTTAACTAAAAACCATCCAAAATGGATAGAGACATTCCTTCTTCAAAGTGCCTCGTAGAAGTTGTAGCTTAATTTTTGAGCTTATTGGCATTAAAAGAAATAAAAAATATCAGTGGAGGTCTATTATTGAGTGGTTATTTTACAACTAAGATGATATATTATACAACATTAGATGGTATGGTGCAACCAATCAATATGCATCAGATAAAATATGCAACCAATTGTGTTAATGGTAGGCTCAAGTGCCAAGTATGACACATTAAAGTGTAAAACATGCCTTATAATTTGATAATACAATGAAATTGGTTGATAAAATGTTGTCTAAGTTTTTTATTTGATTTTATTCACTAAAATTAGCATGGGTTATTAAATTTTTAATAAATTTTATCACTAAATAACCAATTTCTATGAGAAATCATGTAATCATGTCAGCTATTGCCAAAGGATTGAGGTAATCATTTTGTCATACTACAAAATCTTTGAAACCACCAAACCAAATCATACCATGTCATGTCAAAATGATCCAATGCATATCTTGATTAATTCTAAATATGACATTTTTTGAACTTGCATATTTTAAATCATAATTTGAATATCAAATGAATAATTTGATATTACTTGAACCATATGTCAACATTAGAGTATTTAGAACATTATGGTCTAATTGTGAATTATAACGAGAATCAAGCCCTCAAAAATCTTCAATATTGAATTTTGAATCTCACATTAATGCATTTGAAGCCAAATAAAACATGAAAGAAGTAATTGAAATTTACCAAAAGCATGAATGAGAAATCTAACCTTTAGATTTGGAATTTTGAATTTTTATGAAAGTGAAACTTTATCTAAAAAATTTATATCTCAATTCCACCAAATGCGCCATTACTTAAGTATTTTCAAAATTTACATCACTTGCACTGTTACTATTCAAAACTAAGCATGTAAAATTGGACTAATCCAAATACATCACAAAATCAAATTTCATTGATTAAGTTTATTTATGACTCAATGTTGTATGACGCCAAAGAAAAATCACATTATAAACTATCAAATGTGATAATCTACA
The DNA here is from genome assembly GCA_037957365.1 of Torreya grandis. Classification (NCBI taxonomy): domain Eukaryota; kingdom Viridiplantae; phylum Streptophyta; class Pinopsida; order Cupressales; family Taxaceae; genus Torreya; species Torreya grandis. Next base: position 5,034,844 of record JARHVA010000355.1, read on the forward strand.
CACGATCAATGAGTGAAATGATGAAAAAGCATTGCAAGACAAATTTACCCCCACCACATATGATGAAATTGGTATGGTACAACATATGTTTTATTTTTTTTCAAGTTTTCAATAGAGTTAAAAAAATTCATAATAAGAAAATCCTCTTAAGAAAATAAGGTAAGTTCTCTTTGGAATAATGACCAAAAAATGGAAGATGAAAAAATTAACCACTCTAAATTGCAAAACACAAATATTACACTGATCTTGCATTAAATAAAAATCATGCCATAAACACCTTTAATGTAATAAAGTATATCTAATAATATACATAAGGATCAAAGAGGTAATTGTTGACCAAATTTTACCCTAAGTCAAATTTGGCCAACCCCTCCAAATTCAAACATGTCATGGTCTTGTCATGTGCTCATGTCATGTTTATATGGTCCCTATGGTATTTATTTAACCTTGTTAGCATGGTTTAAGGTTACTTTGGAGAAGTTAAGGTAAAATCATGTTGTGGTCATATAGTGCTTTAGGCATGTCATGAGGAGATAAGTCATGGTCAAGTTGTGTCATAGATGATTAGGGGATGATTCAAGTCATTTCATGTGTTAAAAATATTTTCACAATGTTTCATAAAGTTTTGGAAATTTTGAAGATAATTTGCTAGCTCTAAGGTTTTGAATATGCATATAAAGTTGATTTTTGGATAACTTTATGTGTGTCAAAGTTACCCCAAAGATAAAATACATAAAATACATATTATGAGGATCCTAGATCAGTCAATTAACTGTCACACCTATCAGAGGGATCAAGAAAAGTTAGATTTTTAGATTTTAACACCATATTAAGGAGTTATAAGAAGTTGTACAGACTTTTGGTAGTCACTTGAAAGTGAAAATATTTACAGAGTGTATTTTAATCTTAAATAGGTTAGGAAAAATCTTGGGAAGAACTTTAGAGCTCAATAGTTGCATAACTTTATTTCTCTCTCTCATCATCCCCTTCACAAGCTAGTGAAGGCCAACTTCAAGTAGATAATATAGGTTGTATGGGTAGAGTTGGGGAATAAGATGTTGTAAAAAGTTTGGGACCCATATGGGATTATAATTTGTGGAATTTTTAATTGGATTGGTGCTATTATATTTATGAACAATTGTTAATATCCAAGACTACTTTTTGAGAGCTCAAAACCCCATAGGCTAAGTTTGGAGAAACTCTAGAACAAATCTTGAAATAATGGATAGTTTAAAATAGTTAGAGTAGCTTCTTAGATGTTTTTATATGCCTCACACATATTAATTCATCCTCTTGACATGTGTGGATATATTTTTGGCATGAAAAATGACTCTTGTGCATTATCTACAAGTGACTATCATATTCTATGTGTTTTATATATTCCAAAATTTATTCATATGGTAAAATAAATTTTATTGTCTCTCTTTTTCCCCCTAATCTCTTCTCAATTCATCATAATTATTCAAATTAGTCATGTATTCTATACAAGGTGAAGAGATGGTCACTTTTTCATTCTCTTTGTGGACTATGTTCTGTGTTTGCATAGAGGTGTTTTAATGAGTTTGAATATGTTTTTTAGAGAGTTTGAAAGCTGTGTATTCATTTCTAATGTGTTGATGCAAGTGAAATACTGGTCTTATAATCCTATTGACCCTGTTTCACTCTCTAAAGTTTCAAAACTTCAAAGGTTGTTAAGCAATCATCTTTAACCCCCTGTAGGTCTGTAACTTTGAGAAATAAATGGTGTTCATGTGTTTTAATTTTTTCCCAAGCATAATCATGGTGGTGGTTCAAGTTTAGAAATGACTATGGACTAATAAAGGCTTTCCAAGACACCTAGAACTATGTGGTGGTTGAATGATAATGGCTAATAAGATATTATAGACTCTTTATGTGTTGAAAGTAAGGATAAAGGTTTGAAGATACCTTAAGGATGACAATAAACTTGAATCTAAGTGAGAAAAAATATCTTCAAGGTTGAACTATTTTAGGTATTATGGTAGATCTAAAAAAGGTCATCTCAAGACCATTCCATACATAGTCAACCATTCAAATTACCACCTACAACCTATTGAAATATTAATCTTAAGATATTAATAAGAATGAAATTTGGAGTTAAAGAGGTTTAAATGTGTCTTAAGATAACTTCATAACAAAACTAAGCCACTGAATGGTTCTAGTATTAGTTCTTTAGACCTAGAAAGGCCTAAAACATAGTCATCCTTCCTAATAGTCACCTACAGACTGTGTGTGTATGAATAATGAAACATAAAGGTGGTTAAGTGTGTTTTGAGAAGATAATGAGTTGAAATGAAGTGATAATAAAATATTGATGAGGGTTGGATCACTATAAGTGATTGTGATGTAGTAGTGATCAAGGCCTAATTCAATATCACCATATAGTCAAATTTATTGATAATGACCTATAGTTAAGATGAGAGATTTGCCTTAAACAGAGAAGTTCATGAGTTTTGAGCCCTCAAGGTAATAATTAAGTATTATAACATCATAAAAAACATGATGGAACCTTTGAAAAGGTTTGATATTAGTTTTGAAGGTCTAAAAAGTCATAGACATAATCAACTATCCAAAAGAGAGACCTACGGCCAACAAGACTATCGTACATAGTGATGATAATGAAAGTATAGGGTTTCAAAGTTTAAATGAGGTATTGAGACATTAAATAATAAAAATAATGTCTTAAGGGTTTAAATGATTAATTAGGACTCCTAAAACATCAAGATCAAGAAGACCAATCATAACCTATGCATGCACAATCACCTATAGTCATATGTAGGTCTATATAGGCAACTAAAGACTCTCTCAAAGCTTGAGAGAAGTGATGTATGTGTGATTTGGAAATCAAGTATTAAAAATAAATTAATTTAGGTCATTGGAGAACTAAATAGGGGAGTAGAGAGTTTAAATAAAAGAACCAAGTTAGTCACACTCAGTCCTAACATCCACACAAGCCTATAGGCCTATTTGAGTGACTTAAGGTCTCTTAAAAACATGAGCAGTAGTGTTTGTGTATGAGTGAAGCATAAAAAAGGAGTCAATATCTTAAAAAACTAAGAAATGAGTTCTAAATAGGGGTCACATAGTTCTATATACACATTAAGTCTTTCTATAGAGACCTACATGTCTGCTAATTGATATGGGCTATTTCAAGCCTTACGGAAGAGTGACAGAGATATAATGAGTATTAAAGTTTGTTTCAAAAAGGGATTGGAATTCCCAACTTAAAAAAGGACAAAAGATTTATAGATAATATTTTGAGGAGAAAACTAAAATAGGGGTCATAACCCTGCCATCATAGTCTACATACCTTCTCACGAAGGTTGTCTATTTGAAAGGTATGAAAGACTTTATGGGATCCCAACTCAAGAAAAACAAATGGAGAGTGATGAATCCACTCCATGAAGAGATAAAACCCTAAAATAATGAGAAAATAGAGAAACATAGTCCATTAGGGTAGGGTGGATTGATTTGGGCAATAATTCAGGCGATAATTCGGGTGACGGTTCTACCCCAATTGATGATGGAACTTTTGGGAGCCATAAATTTTGCACCGTAGCTCTAATTGACTCCCTATTTGAACTGTTGGAAAGTTAATAATGAGGAGAACATGGTGAGATGGAACTAAGATTTTCTTAGTGGTTTTTAACCCTCAAAAATATAATGAAAGTACCCTAAATTTCAATTTTAGTAGTGCAGTCTAAAAATAGTAAGTTTCTAGAAATAGTAATTCCTCAAATTTAGTATTATTTTATATCATGGAAGTTGCACCACTTAATATACCTCAAGATTGGTGACCTTGCACATACTTCTCCTACTTTCAAATTGTGTATAAATGAAGATGTAACCTGAAATGGAAATCAGACATCTCTTCCTAGAGATAAACATATAGTTGTATTGCAATCTTGAGTAATAAAACATCTCTTCTCAAAGAATTCATTATTACTATGTTATTTTTGTGTTCTTGAAATATCTTTCAATCAAAACTTTTGAGTTTTGAATCAGTGGTATTAGAGTAGTTTGTCTTGAGAGTGTATGATCTTGAGGATGAGGTCAGGCTACAAGAAGCTTGGGTGGAAAATAACAGAGCTTCTAAACTATCCACCTATTTGCTCTAAATGACTTCAAATGGTGGATGACACTGAGACATCTGATCCTTTAAAGGAAATGGTGAATTAAACCCTCCAATTACAATAAGCATAGATACTACAACAATTTTCCCAAATTCTCCAACAACTCCTAATGGGAAATTTTGGCTCCTCATTTGTACTTTCTAGCTCCTCATCTATGGAACGTATTTTTAGCGCCCCAACACCCTTCAAGGTTTAGGTGAATTTTGATATCCTTACATTTGAAGGAAAAATCAATTCTGATATAGTATAAAATTGGTTGGATCAATTGTCTTCCTACTTTTTTGTAAATAAATTCACCGATGGGGAAAAGATCACTTTTGCTCTTTTGAAAGCATCATTGCCTGTGAAAAATTGGTGGGAAGTGTGCAAAAAGAGGTTCAGTACAGATGACATTGGCCTTGAGGTGGAATCTACTTGGGATGATTTCATGGAAGTAGTAAAGGAAGAATATTATCCCATTGGATCATATGATGATCTGTACATACAGTGGCAACAACTTCACCAAGGTAAGGACCAATCTATTCAAGATTACACTGAAATTTTTCATTCTCTATCTACAAGATTGGGAAAGAAAGTGAGAAACATAAGAATCTCAAATATCATGGTGGACTACAATGGTACATATGGTGGGAAATGGAACTCTTCAATTTGGAAACCCTCAGTGAGGCATACAAGTTTGCAGTGAAGATTGAGCAGAAGCATGTAAGAAAGAATATGAAGAGTCAGCCTTTGAAATGGAAAAGTGACAAGGAAGGTCAAACATGAGGCCAAAATTGGAAGCAAAAGGAGTTTCAAGATAAGAAACCCTAGAAGGGGAAGATTAGAAAATAGTGTGATTACCACAAAACTGGAACTCACTCCAAAGAAGAATGTCAAGCCATCAAGTCACTACTTTCTGAGTCACAATAATCAACATCTACTACTCTATCTCATACACAACCTATAGTCAAAGAAGATGAAGAAGAGATCATAGGTGCTAAGCTCGATACCATTATTGCTTCATCATAGACATGTGAGGAAAGGCGAGATGACAAGGAAAGATTGTTTCACTCTAAATTATGGGTAAAATGTAAGCCTTTGAATTTCATTCTTGATAGTGGGAGTCAAAAGAATTTAATCTTTGCTAAAGTTGTGAAAAGTTTAAATCCATCCATGAACCCTCACCCAAAGCCATACATTATTGGATGGTTGAGCCTAGGGAGAGACCTCCATGTCACCCATCAGTGTCTTATTTCATATGAAATAAAACCTTTCCAAGATGAAGTCTTGTGTGATGTGGTCAATCTAGATGTTTGTGATGTACTCCTTAATTAGCTATTCATGTATGATTGACATGAAATATATGAATCACAAACCCAAAGAATCACCCTCACTCTTAGAATGTGGTGCTACAGGGTACTAGAGGTACCACCTCCCACATCTGTCTCCTTGATTAGTGCCAATCAATGTAAGAGATTGGTGGAGAAGATAAAGTAATTTGTTCTCATGGTGGTCAAACCATAGAAATCCAAGAAGGCCAATGTTGCAATCTTGACTACACAATCAACACAATAGTAGGAGCAGATGGGAAAAATCACAAGAGAACATGATGACTTATTCAAGTCACCCATGAGAGTTCCACTGCATTGCCAGGTAAAACATTTTATCAATTTGATCCCATGATCACCTTTGCCTAACAATCTTGTGTATCGTAGATCAGTTTTGGAGAATGATGAGATAAAAAGAAAGATTCAAGAATTGATCCAAAAGGGTCACATTAGGTCAAGCTCTTCACCTTGTGGTAGCTCAATTATCCTGGTACCAAAGAAAGATGGAACATGGAGGCTTTGCATTAACTATTGAGCCCTGAATAAAATCACTATGAATAATAATTACCCCTCCCTAAGATTGACGACCTGGGAAGCTCTTCACCAAAATTGATCTCAAATCTAACTATCACCAAATTCTCATCAATTCCACCAATGTCTAGAAGATTGCATTCAAATCTAAGGAGGGGCTCTTCAAATGGTTGGTTATGTCTTTTGGCTTAACTAACACACCTTCAACCTTCATGAGGATGATGGATGACATCTTACAACCCTTCACCAACTCATTCATGGTTGTCTACTTGGATGACATACTCATTTATAGTAGAACATGGGAAGAACATCTGAAACATGTTTATAAGGTGCTTAAAACTCTTCAAGAGCACATGTTGTATGTAAATCTTGACAAATGCACAATCGGGATGAAGATGACAAGAGGATGCTCTATTTTGCTTTATGGGGTGGTCAAAAGGGGCCAACTTAGCCACTGAGGTGAGTGGCTCACAAAGAATCAAATTAAGACATAATTGACACACTTGATGAGGAATATTGACACAATGGGGACCATTGCTTCTCAAGGAGGGAGGAATGATCTGGGCAACAATTCAAGGAATGGTTCTACCTCAATTGATGATGAAACTTATAGGAGCCATAACTTTTGCATCATAGCTCTAATTGACTCCCCGTTTGAACCATTGGAAAGATAAGATTGAGGAAAACATGGTGAGATGGAATTGAGCTCCACTTAGTGGATTTTTACCCCCAAAAACCCAATGGAAGTGCCCTAAATTTCAATTTTAGTTGTGAAATCTAAAAATAGTAAGTTTATAAAAATAGTAATTCCTCAAATTATGTATTGTTTTAAATTGTAGAAGTTGAACCACTTAATCTCCCTCAAGATTGGTGACCTTCCACATCCTCCTTTTACTTTCAAAATGTGTATAAATGAAGATGTATCCTGAAATGGAAATTAGACATCTCTCCCTAGAGATAAGCATATAGTTGTATTGCAATCTTGAGTAATAAAACATATATTATCAAAGAATTCATTGTTACTATGTTATTTTTGTGTTCTTGAAATATCTGTCAATCAATTTTTTTGAGTTTTAGATCATGGATAGACTGGTAAAATAACCCTAAGCTTGAGTTAGTGGCATAGTTGGGCATTTTGATAAAGAAAGGTGACAATAGAACTATTGGTGAAGGTAAAGGAGGATATCAAAGACCTCATGAAGGTCATTATAACTTAGAATTAACTCAATATAACCACCTAAAAACCCAAAACTTGCTTAGCCCTAGAATGCTCACTACTAGCCCAAGAGGCTAGATTGATTTGCTTGGTATGGAACATAAAATTTACATGGGAACCTTAGATTTCAGGGAAATTTTACTACCCTAGTGTACTTAAATTTTGTGTAATTGGTTGATGTATTCATATGTCTAGCATTATGAACCATCCTTAAGAAGTTGAATCATTTCTAGGCTATTTAGGAGGGCTATAAGGACTAGGTGAGAGAGAAATGAAATTATATGCCTCTATATGGATGAGATGAACTTCTAAACCACCCAGAACATGTTTAAAACTCCTATGAGAATAATCCCATGTAATTGGTTTGTATGTAACTATATAGAATAGGGTTAAAAACACTAATTTTTTCTATTTTGTAGGTTTATATAGTGAATCAAAACTTCAATTCTGGTATGGTGGTAGGGGAATATGTTTTATAACTAAAAAAAAAGCTTTTTGGGGGTTTGGAACATGTGGGTAGGTTGTATAAGCATTTTTCACTCTCTTAGCAAGGAGGTCTAGTTAGGAGAGACAAAGGGAAGGAAAGGACATATCCACTCACTCTCAAAGCATGGAATTGATCTTGGAGCTATAAAGGTATAGAGGGTATTTTACTATGCCATTATATTCTCCATATATTTTTTACTTTATTCCACACAAGGAGGTTTGTACTAAAAAGGCTATAAGGAATGAGGCCTAATTGGAGATTTTGGTAGATAGTGACTTTTGGGGTTAGTTTGAGGCTTCAAAATGGATTGTTTTAGGTCTAATATTACGTTAATAGGCAACCCATGTAGTTTGGATGATCTAAATTAATTGAAACCAAGTTTTGACACTTATGTGTGAAATAGGCCTAAGGAGATGAAGAGCCCTTTAGACACCTTGCATGAGAAAGACGTGATGTGTCAAAGAGAACCTATTGGGGTTAATGAGAGGTGTCAATAATAGATCCAAGAGGTAGGATAAAATGATATGACTATTAATAATTCCACTTGTCCTTCAACATGTCAAGAAGAAGGGGAGTTTCAAAAAGTTAGTCAAGGTATCAAGCAAACAATTCAACTCCCATGCCACTTGGAGGGTCAAAGAATGTTTACAAGAGATGCACATGGCATCTTGGACCTATTGAGGTAGTTCCATAACTCATATTATTATTATAAATCACATGACACTTGTATACCTTCTCTCTCTTACACTTGTCTTCTCTTCTCTCACACTTGCACTATATATTGAGCCACTTTTGGCTAAGCTTGGATCTTCCACCTAAGTATGGAAAAGACCTCATTTTCAGCCTTTGAGAAATAAATAATGATCTATTTTACCTTATCCATGAATTTTTTTCAATGTGTATGTTAATTTAGTTAATCTTACTAAGTGATAATTTCTCTTTCTTAGCATGTTGTCCTTGCATCCATATTCAACTTTGAAAGTCTGTTGTAGGTCTCTTGAAGTGTTATAATGAATATTTCATGATTTTAATAAGTTGTATATCTAATAATGTCAATTCATGACCTTGTTTTTAGTCTAGTCCTCCTAAATTAAGTTAGTTTCACAAACCTCCATGAGAAATACTAATACAAGGGGAAGATTTGGATAAGTGTATGTGCATATTAGGCTTGTGTTTGAAGTTTATTGCATTTTGTTGGTAGTGGTTAGGTTAAAATTGGTGCATCACATTATTAGGATATATTTATTTCATGTTCTCTCTATCTATTTTCATCCAATCAAGAAAATAACATAGGTGATAAGCTATCAAAGACAAATCTAGGGAGCTAGCCCTTCAATGTAGAGGTTTACCTCTTCTATAGGCAACCCATACGAATATAGGTAATACCATGTTATAATCAATTATGATAAGACTTGAAATACCTATCCAAGGGTTTAAAATTGAGTGACAATAGTTTTGGCACACATGGTGGGACTTAAGGTTGAAAAGAGTGGAAGAAATATTTGGTGTGTTCTTCTACCTATCAACTTTGAGAAGTGTTCAACAAACACCAATGATGACTCTAAATGCAATTAGTTGGTTACAAGTAATCTCTACTATGAATCTCCCTATTAGCCTTGTCATGAGCTCAATTATGTGTCTCAACAACCCTATTAGCCCTATCAAGATTGTTATCATCCATACAAGTCATGACAGTCCTATGGTCATCCTACTTCCCCTTCATATGACCATGATGCTGTTGAGAAGACATATGAAGAAGCATATCAAGAATAATATCAAAAAGAGTACCAAGAAGTGTCTCCATATCAACCTCAACTTGATTCTTATCAGCCTTATCATGAGGAATCAGATGATACCATTTATTAGGAAGCAATATATTGGAAATCAAGATATAAGTTTTTACAAGCTCAAGTTAGGAAACTAACTCAACAAGTTAAAGCTCACCAAAACCCACACTATTACCCTCCTCCTCTTACTTCAATTCCACCTCAAGATAAATCCTTGTTTTCACTCATGCCAAATATTCTAAAATCAGAAAAAGTGATGAGAAAATGGGATAAGAAAATTGATGTTATCCCTATTCATCTCATAGAGAAGTTGAGAAAGTGAGTTCAATTCTTTATGAATAAGTGTAGGCTAGTTGAAGAGGAAGCCAACTATATCATCAATGATGATTTTCATGAAATGAGATGCTACATATAATGGTGGGTAGATAGATTATAAAGGTGGGAAAACCAAGAGCTTGAGGATGAGCTTGTAGTTGTTAAAGATCCTCAAGAAGGCTATGAGAAAAGTGAAAATCTTGTTTAAGAATATGTCTCTCCCATTTCCCAACCCAACTCATCATCTCCCCAAGAATTAATTAAATAATACTTAATTCCTAATCCCATTCATGAACCATCCATCACACCTCATACTCCCTCTACAATCCATGAACCAATTCACCACCCTCCCACCTCATCCCTTCTTAAAGGAGAACCCATCTTATGGGAGATTAGTGAAGAAGATCAAGCTAAAGTTATAATTAATCAAGAAGATGACTCAAGTGTCTATGATGAATATTTTACTATAGGGACTTCCATTGGTGAAGACAAAAATAAGTCAGCCTTCTTGAGTAAAGAAAGAGAAGGCTTTGATGATGTTATAACTACTCACAAAGAGGTTGATCAAGGCATGAATGCACGATATTTGAATAAGGACATCACATCAATTGAGTTGGGTGAGATTCATGAGCATGATCAAGAGGTTGAATTTGAAAAACCAATAGAAAATGAAGCTGATATTTACTCCATAAATCAAGATGACAAATGGCAGAAGTCCACGGACATATGTGATGAGTTTGAAGGCCTTCAAAATCCTACACCTCCTATTGGTCAATTTGAAGACACTCTTGAATTTGCCTTACCTCTTGATGCTGTGATTACAAAATCTTATGCCATCCAAATGTGTTTAAGTTACAACCAATCTTGAAGTTGCAGACTCCTCAAGCAAACAAGTTAAAGTCGATCAAGTACATAATGAACAAGAAGATGAAGTTATGGTTATTGAAGAGAAAGAAGACAAAGGTGATTAGTAGCAACATATTTAAATCCTTCAATATATTGAAGGCCTTTTAAAGGTTTAAGGTCATGTTCATAAAGAGATAAAATAATATGTATTCATTAAAGATAATGATGAGGATTGGATTGTATATGATAAGCTTCTTGAAGAGCTTGATGAGCTTGAAACAATTGATGGGAAACCTAATGTCATTCAAGATACCATGAATGTCAAATAAGCATGATTGAATGAAGCATCATTATATAGGGTTGTAATTGAAGAATTTCATGAGAAGATTGTGGAAGTACAAGAAGAGTTCACCTTCATAGGTGACATGTTCACAACTGCTATCATTGTAATGGAGATCATGCCAAATAGAGTGGAAAGCATGAAGGAGTTGAAGACATCAAGATCAAGACTCAAGAGACAACTTACTTAAATATCTCATTCATCTCATAGAGAAAAAGATGGTGCAATTTTTACCTTTGATCCAGAAGGAGATTTTTCTTTAGGTTAGTTTGTATATAGTCTAAGTTTACTTAAGATGTTTTTATGTTTCCTAAGTGCTTGAAAACACATGTGTGTGTCTTGTTATTTGATTTATGTCTTGTTTGATTTATTTTTTGTGTTGTGAAGGTAAATAATTTTTTTAGTCATGTTCAAAGTCTATTTAGGTATAAAATTGAGTGCAAGATACCTCATTTCCCATTGGACATGCAAGGCTGCTGGTCCTATTAGCATTGTAGACATGTTACTCCTGTGAATCATCAAAAATGTTGACCAAATTTGAACCTAAGTCAAATTTGGACACTCCATCAAAATTAAAACCTATCATGGTCTTTTAATGTGTTCATGTCATGTTTATATGGTACCGAGGGTCTTCATTTAACCTTTTAAGCATGGTTTAAGGTTAGTTGGAGAAATTAAGGTAAAATCATGTTATGGTCATACAGTGCTTTAGGAATGTCATGAGGAGATAAGTCATGGTAAAGTTGTGTCATAGGTTATTATGGGATGATTAAATTCATTTCATGTGTTAAACATCTTTTCAAAATGTTTCATAAAGTTTTGGAAAGTTTGAGGATCATTTGCTAGCTCTAAGGTGTTGAATATGCATATAAAGGTGATTTTTGGCTAACTTTATGTGTGTCAAAGTTACCCCAAAGATAAAATACATACCATAAACATTAAAAATATCCTATATCATTTAATTAACTATCACACCTATTAGAGGGATTAGAAAAAGTTAGATTCTTGGATTTCAACATGATATTGAGGAGTTAGAAGAAGTTATATGGACTTTTGGAAGTCACTTACAAGTGAAAAGAGTTGAAGAGTGTATTTTGATATTATAAAGGTTAGGAAAAATCTTGGGAAGAGTTTTTGAGCTCCATAGTTTCATAACTTTCTTTTTTTCTCTCATCATCCCCTTCACAAACTAGTGAAGGCCAACTTCAAGCATATGGTACAGGTTGTATAAGTAGAGTTAGGGGTTAAGATTTTGGAAATTTTTTTGGAACAATATGGGATTATAATTTATGTCATTGGTAATTGTATTAGTAGTCTTATATTTATGAATAATAACTAAGAGACTAGACTACTTTTTGAGAGCTCAAAACCCTATAGGTTGAGTTTGGAGCAACTTCAAAACAAATTATAAAATCACGAATACTTAAAAATAGTTGGAGTAGATTCTTAGATGTTTGTATATGCCTAAAACATATTCATTAATCCTCTTGGTATGTGTGGATGTAATTTTGACATGAAAAATGACTCCTGTGCATTATCTTCAAGTGATTGTCATATTATACGTGTTCCAAAATTTATTCAAATGGGAAAATGAGTTTTATTGACTCCCTACTTCCCCATAGTCTCTTCTCAACTCATCATAAGTCTTATAATTAGTCATGTATTCCATACAAGTTGAAGATATGGTCACTTATTCATTCTCTTTATGGATTGTGTTCTGTGTTTGCACATAAGTGTTTTGATTAGTTTGAATATGTTTTTAAGAGAGTTTAAAAGATGTGTCTTCATGTTTGATGTGTTTATAAAATTGAAATAATGGTCTTTCAATCCTAATTATAGTGTTACACTATCCAAGGTTTTAAAATGTCAAGTGTTGCTAAGCAGTCATCTTCAACCACCTGTAGGTTTTCAACTCTGAGAAATCAATGGTGTCCATGTGTTTTAGAGTTTTACAAAGCATCATCATGGTGGTGATTCAAGTTGAGAAATGAATCTATACTAATGAAAGCTTTTTAAGACACCTAAAACTAAGTGGTGGTTGAATGACAATGCCTAATAAGATAATACAAACTATCTATGTGTTGATAGTAAGGGTAGAGGTTTGAAGATACCTTGAAGGTGCCAATAAAACTTAATTTAAGTGAGAAAAAACTATCTTCAAGGTTGAACCATTGTAGGTGTTATGATAGATTTGAAAAATCTCATCTCAAGACCATTCCATACATAGTCAACTATTCAAATTACCACCTATTGCCTACTGAAAGTTTTATCTTAAAATAGTACTAAGAATGAAATTTAGAGTTAAATATATTTGAAGATATCTTAAGATAACTACATCAAAAAATTGAGTCACTAAAGGGTTTTAGTATTGGTTCTTTAAACCTAAAAAGGCCTATAACACAATCAATCTTCTTAACAATCACCTACAGACTATGTGTATGAATAATTAAACACCATGGTGGTTGAGGGTGTTTTGAAAATCTAATGAGTTGCAATGAAGTGATAATTAAATCTTGATGAGGATTGGATCACTATAAGTGATCATGATGTATTAGTGATCAAGGCTTAATTCAAGATCATCATACAATCAAATTTATTGATAATGACCTACATTCAAGATGAAAGATTTGCCTTCAACAAATAAGTTTATGATTTTTAAGCCTTGAAGGCTTTAAGGACATCTTAAAACATAATAAAAAATATGATGGAACATTTTAAAAGGTTAGAGATTAGTTTTAAAGGGCTAAAACATGATAGACACCATCAACTATCTAAAAGAGAGACCTACAACTAATAAGACTATCTTACTTAGTGTTGTATTGATCCATTAAATACTACAACAAAAGGTCTTGAGGGTTTCAATGATTAAATATGACTCCTAAAACATCAATATCAAGGAAAAAAATCACAACCCATGCATGCATAGTCACCTACAATCATCTATAAGTCTGTTTAGGCAACTAAAGACTCTATCAAAGCTTGAGAGTAGTGATGTAGGTGTGATTTGAAAATTAGGGAATATAACCCAATTCATTGAGGCCATTGGAGACCTAAATAGGGGATCAAATATTTTGAAGAGAAAATAACCAAGTTAGTCACACACATTCTTAACATATACACAAGCCTATAGGCATATTTGAGTGACTTAAGGTCTTTTAAAAAAATGAGCAGTGGTGTTTGTGTATGAGTGAAGGATATAAAAGGACTCAATATATTAAAACACTAATAAAAGAGTTATAAATAGGGGTCACATAGTTCCATATACACACTAAGTCTTTCTATAGAGACCTATAGGTCTAATGATTAATATGGGCTGTTTCAAGCCTTAGGAAAGAGTGAAAAATTTAGGATGAGTATTAAAGTTTATTTCAAAAAGATATTGGAGTTCCCAACTCAATAAATTCTAAAGTTATAGACAAGATTTTGAGGAGAAAACCAAAATAGGGGTCATAACCCTAACAACACAGTCTACACACCTTCTCAAGAAGGTTATCTATTTGAAAGGTCTGAAGGACTTTATGGGATCCAAAATCAATAATGACTTATGGAGAGTGATGAATTCACTCCATGAAGAGATCAGACCCTAACATAATGATAAAATAGTGAAACATAGTCCATTAGGGTATGGTGGATGGACTAGTATAAGAACCCTAAGACTGAGTTAGTAGCATAGTTGGGGATTTTGATGAAGAAAGGTGATAAGAGAACTATTGATAGAGGTTAATGAGGATCTCAAATACCTCATGAAGGTCATTATAACTTAAAATTGACTCAAGACAACCACCTATAGACCCAAATCTTGCTCTGCCCTCACAAAATGCTCACTATCAGCCTGAGAGGCTAGATTGCTTTGCTTGGCATGAAACATAAAAGATGCATGGGACCTTGATATTTTAGGGAAATTTTAATACCATAGTTTAATTCAATTTTTTGGAAATTTTTGATGGATTCATATGTCTGAATTTATGAACCATCCTTAAGAAGTTGAAGAACTTTCAGGTTGCCTAGGAGGGCTATAAGGACCATGTCAGAGAGAAATGAAATTATACACCTACACATGGATGAGATGAAATTAAAAACCACCTATAACATGTTCAAAACTTCCATGATAATCATCCCATGCAATTTATTTGTATGGATATGTATGAAATTATATAGGTTAGGCTAAAAACACTAATTTTTTCTATTTTGTAGGTTCATACAGTGATTCAAAACTTAAAACATGGTATGGAGGTAGGGGAGGATGTTTTATAACTAAATAAAATAATTTTTTTGGGTTTGGAAAGTGTATGGAGGTTGTAAAATAAATTTTCACTCTCTTGGCAGGGAGGCCTAATTGAGGCCCAATTAAGAGAGAGAAAGGGCAAGAAAGGACATCTTCACTCACTCTCAGAGCTTAAAATTTAACTTGGAGATGTAAATCCATAGAGGGTACTATAATATTCCCTTATATTTTTATGATCTTTGGTACCTTATTACACACAAGGAAGTTTGTATTAAAAGGGCTATAATGAATGAGGCCTAATTGGGGCTTTTGGTAGATAATGACTTGTTAGGGATAGTTTGAGGCCTCAAAATGGATTTTTTCAGGTATAATGTGATGTCAATAGGCCAACCATGAATTTTGGACAAGTAAAGTAATTGAAACCAAGTTTTGACACTTGTGTGCAAAATAGGCCTAAGGAGATGAAGAGTTCTCTAGACACCTTGCATGAGAAAGGGGTGACGTGTCAAAGAGAACCTATTGGGGTTAGTTGATAGGTGTCAATATTATATCCAATAGGTAGGATAAATTTATATAACCATAAATAATGCCACTTCATCTTCAATATGTCAAGAAGAAGGGGTGTTTCAAGAAGTTAGTCAAGGTGTCAAGCAAGCAATTCAACTCTCATGCCACTTAGAGGGTCAAATAATATTCATAGGAGATACACATGGAATATTAGACATTTTAAATAAGTTTAATAACTCTTATTATTTTTGTAAGTTTACATGACACTTGTCTACCTTCTCTCTCCTATAGTCTTCTTCTCTTCTCTCACACTTGTGCTATATATTGAACCATTTTTAGCTAAGTTTGGATCCTCCACCTGAGTATGGATAATCCCTACTAATTTGAATCCTTTGAGAAATGAATAATTATCTATTTTACCTTCTCCATGATTTTTTTTCAATGTGTATGTTAAGTTAGTTGATCTTGCTAAGTGATAATTTCTCTTCCTTAACATGCTGTCCTTGCTTACATCCATATTCAACTTTGAAAGTTTATTAAAAGTATCTTAAAGTGTTAGAATGAATATTTCATGAGTTTAGTGAGTTTTATATCCACTATTGTAAGTTCATGACCTTGGGTTTAGTCCTCCTAACTTAAGTTAGCTTCAATAACCTCTATGAGAAATACTAATACAAGGGGCATATTTGGATTAGTGTATGTGTAGATTCAGCTTGTGGTTGAAGTGTACTTGTAGTTGGTTGGTAGTGTTTAGGTTAAAATTATTGCATCACCTTGTTAGGATATATTTATTTTATGTTCTCTCTATCTCTTTTCATATAGTATATGTTATAAGCTATCAAAAATAAATCTAGGGAGCTAGCCCTTCAATCTAGAGGATTACCTCTGTTATAGGCAACAAAGATTGTAATCCAATGTTCCACTCAATTTGGATAAGGCTTGAGATACCTCTACAAGGGTATTGATAGTAACTTCCATTTACTAAATCCATTTTGAATACTTTTATTTTAATAAATTATCGATTATTTCATTTAATTTTTCTCCTCTATTAAACCAACCCACATTGTAATTCAAGGTTACATCCCTTAGAAGCTTAAGTATATGAAATTTACACACATTTTATTCTAATTATAATAATAGATCATAGAGTGTGATTTGAAACATTGATCCAAAACTTATTGATGTCATTTCATCCAGAAACATTACAATCTAAAACATAACTTACCAAATTTCATTAAAAATATTATTCTTTTTAATTAATGAGAAAAAAAAATCCCATAAAATTAATATTCAATTTACATGAAAAAAATATCATGAAAATTAATATCTAATCATATACTAAATTACTATTTTAAATGTCATATTAATGAAAAATTAGAAAAACCAAAGCCAAATATAATTTCACTTAAAACACTGCATTTTTTTAAATTGAAAGTGAATATCAAAATTTTAAAATATGAATACAAGAAAGAAAGAAATGTAACTATTAATTCAAATATAATTTTATCATTTAAAGTATATATATAATTTATTTTTAAATTGAAATTTAAGTTAACTTAAAAAAATCTACACCTAAATTTTATTTTTGTTACTTATGCATGATTAAGGAAAGAAACTGTTACAAAGAATATAATTTAAGGAAACAATAATAAAGGGAAAGAAACAACACATGTGCTTCTTAGTTGTTGTTTCTTCTATGAGTTAAAAATTACCTCCAGTCACCACCTTATCCAACCTTTTATATGCACACAATTTTTTTATTGTGTAACATTTAAAAAAATGTAATGATGATGCAATGATCTCCACTAAAACATACTCAGACTTGGCCCTCTTCCTCTTACTAGTATTTTTCATCTTTCCCGACACCTAAAAACTTAAAAAATTTCATTTTAAGGATTTATAATTTTAGTTTTACAAAAATTTTGACCAAGGCAAAACCACCATGGAAGTTTACGTAACTGTTATTATAGTTTTTAAAAATACTGTAGTGGTATCATAACCTACTATAATGGTTTCAAAACCAACACCTGTATAATAGTGGTATCACTACTAGAAGATTTTAAAAACTTGTTTACCAAGGTGATTGTGTTATCATCATAATAGTTTCATGAATGTGTGCCTGCATATATAAGTGGTTCTATCACTACTGAAGGATTTTTAATAAAAATTTTGCCAAGGCTTGAGTCTTCATGCATTTTTCATGATTACAACTTTTTACTTTTTTATTGTTTTCTCTTGAATTTTCCTTCCTGATATCATAGTACAAATTTATTATTGATTATGTCAATCTCAACCACCTCCAAGTTAATTCCAACAAGCTTCCAATCAAGATTCAATTAACTCCAAGTCATTACTTCTTTTTCATTATTACAAATATTTCAATTTTATTTGAATTTTGGATCCCAAAATTATATTAGAGATTGAAGCTTAAAAGTTATCACAGAGCCAAAATCAATCTTCTATTATTTTTTATTTATTGAATATCGATTAATAATAAATGCATCACATATGCCAAAAATATACATAATATCTAGTAAAACAAAAATCAACTATGGGGCATCCCCCACTAGTAGTCATAATAATCGATGGTTTAATATACAAATGGCTCCAAATAGGTAGGCCAAAAAAAAAATGAGTAGTATAAAAAAATGATACCAAACATGCAATTAATGAAATAACACAAACAATACCAACAAAAATAGTGCCAAACAAGTAGCCAATGAAAAAACATAAACATTAATAATATTTCAACAAAAACAAACACCAGATAATAAATAGAAGCCACCCCACAGGTGGTAGGATCAAAGATATGGGTCCAACACCTTGTTAGAAGTATCACCTTCTCCATTACAACCACCATCTGAGCTAGTTGAAGGATGCCCCTATGAAGATATTTTATCACTAACATTTTTCAATCGATTATGTCTTGAGATCAGCTTAGCAGGGTAGTGGTCAACTTTATCCAAAAGTCCTTTCATATTATTCTACTTCACATAATTAAGGGCATATTTAATGTCCATTGAGCCACCACCTTCTATAAACTTATCCAACTTGATAGAGAAGGTGTTTATGTTGTCATCAATCTATTTCCAAACTTCTTCATGCACTCCCTAAGTAGACACATCTGGAAAAGGACCCCAAGAAGAAGGACCTATCAATGTATTCTCATTCCTATTTTCTAGAAAAATATTTAGGTTAAATAGAGTGAAATATTTCTTGGCCTCTTTGATAATATAATTTCCATGCTCCTCATTACAAAAATCCTATAGAGGACTCTCATTTGTAGCCACCCATTCACCAATACCATTATTGTCAGACTTAGACAAGGTGATCCATTCCTTCATTAGATTATTGGCCTAGTCAAAATAGGAAACTTTGATGTAATACCATTCAAACTCAAAAATCTTGACCTCTGCTACCATCAGGTGGGACATGGCCCAATCTGGATGCAGGCTCAATCTAGGGTAACCTCCTAAATCAATCAAGTAGTCTGATGTAACCTTGAACAAACTAGTCCTTATAAACTTCTTGAGCTAGTCCTATGGAATTTTCACTTGGAGGAAAATATACAAATACAAAAAATGAAGGTTGATTTTAATTGTGAAGTCAGTAAGCACTCTATCCTTACCTTGAAACACCTCTAGGTTCCTTTGCTTCCATAAAAACCAAATAATTTTAGTAGAGAAAACAAGCTAGAATTTATGAAAAAAAAAAATACTTTAAGCTTAGGACAAGCATAGACAAAAACAATGTTTAACCATCTGAGCTTAGACTTGAAGACACTATTTCAAGGCTTAAGACATCTTTGCCAAAGTTTAGTAGTATACGGAAAGGAATAGAAAACATGCTCAATAGATTCAACTTCACTACAAAAGGAGAAAAGAGGATTAACAAGGCCATAGTTATTCAAAATAACACCAACAAATAAATTTTTATACATTAGTAACCAATGAAAATAAGACATCTTGGGTTCAAGACAAGAGGACCAAATGATAACAAATTTGAAAGACCAAGCATGCAAAGGATTAAACATAGACCAAATATGATTGAGGGTGAGGTAGGGGACATTGGAAAAGGAAAGTTTATTGTAGAGCATTTGAGTCAAATAATCAAGTAGAGGTGGGCCTTTTTTCCACTTTACACTGTCCCAAAACCATCCTCATCTTCCATAAACACTACATTGTTTTTCCCTTTGAGAGCTATTTGGAGTAAGGTGAACATTCTTCACTAAAAATCTAGAAATTGAAATCTGCCTTTGAGCTCTGACCACAAAGCCCAACCCCCATGGGAAAAGAGATCCTTAAAGCTCCTCAATCCTTTATTGTACCAGTAAAAGGTAGAGTATCCCTTGGTGAGGGCCAGTGGAGTCCTGTTGACACTCAAATTACACCATATAGATCTATAACCTTGACACAAAGTCCCAAACCAATTGAAGATTTATTTTTCAACAATGAAGGGATTGACTACATCCTAGGTAGAGAAAATGGACACAAATATAGGAGAGCTAGTAAATTTAACTATGAAAGGAGCTAAGAGTAGATTAGTAATATTTAAACCTTTCCATTTTGGCTTTCCTTTTGGAAATCCTTTCAAGATATTATGTCTAACTAATACTTTCTAGGGCCCATTCCCAATGGAGGATTTGACAATCCATTTAATTGCCAAAGTTATTCCCTACATTCAAAGGTCTTTTAATCCCAACCCATTGATGCTTTTGGGTTTCAACCAAGATTTCCATGAGACTACATGCCTTTTTCTTACCCCCTTTCCCATGTAACCACATGAAGTCTCTTATAATTCTATGGAGCATATTGACTTATGCTTTACCAAATAACTAATAGGAGGCATAGTATATACTGTATGAATAAAGAACTTTATGGAATACTTGGATCCTATTTGATAAAGATAGTAGGTGGCCCTACTAATTGCCAATTTTCTTATTTATTTTATCAAATACCCATTCTCACATAATCTTGAAGGATGGGGTTATGTTAAATATAATACCTAGGTATCTAACCATTTTGTCTAGTCCTTTCTATTTCTATCCAAATGTTGCCAACCAATCAGGTGACTGATCATTCCACCCTAAAATGTGTGATTTATGCATTATAACTTTAGAACAAGAGGCAGAGCAGTAGATATCAATCCTCTTTGCAACCTAGTCTAAATTATTTTATTATAAGGTAACAAATATTGATTTATCATCAAAAAATAAGACATCAATTAGAGAGTCATTATTTGGGAGTGATATACCTTTAACCAGAGGCCCAATGTCTGAAAACCTAAGAGGGTAATGCAATGATTTGCTACCAAAACAAAGAGTGATGGGGTAAGTGAACATCCTTTCCTTATAGAATGTTGAAACATGAGGGAGTTTATTAATTCACCATTGACTTCAATGACATCCAATGCATCCTTAAAGAGTGCATTTACCATTCTATAGAATCTATCCTGAAACCCAAAGGCACACAACATTATCTCAATGAAGGACCACTCAATTCTATCATAGGTTTTCTTAAAATCAAGCAATATTATTGATTTAATTATTTTAAGAATATTAGATTTTTATTCCTAATTTTGTTAAGGGTCTAAAATAGTAAATCATTAAATAATATTATAATAATTTAACTACTAATTTGTATAATTTATTTGTATTTTTTAATCTTTCTATAAATAGTAATAAGTATAGAGAAAATAAACTTAGCTTAAAAAAATTGAAACAATTGTTTTAGGGTCTGATATTGGGTATGAAAGACTATAACAATTTTGTAATTTAGGATCTAGATTTTATTTTGTGAAAGGACATGACTGCTAAAATAGGACACCCTATATTATGGTGCTATTGTCCTCTTCTACCACTATTGTCCAAAGTACTCATAGAGACCTGAGGTTTTTGGGTTTTGTTCGTTATACTTATGTGAGCCTACCTATGAAATATTGACTATTGAAAGTCTACAAAACTCCTTGTATATATGATTTAATATTAAAACACTAGACTTCATTATTCTTTGATAAAAATTGAGAAAGAAGGGGGGTTATTGTGTGTAAGATGCATTGAACATGTATTTACACCCCTTGTGTGGGTATGCTGCCTACATACCAATACTTTGAAGAGGGATCAAGCCATATGTAGTTATCCCACTTAATGTGATTTGTCTAATAGTGTAATGTAGATGTAAAAATGCTAAACTAGGTGTGCTTGAGATAGATAGTGACTAGAGTGAGGATTTGGATATCTTTGTAGTTATATTAGATGTTTGTATACAAAAAATAGGGAAAATTGCCTTAGTGGTTTTGATTATTTTCTTTCTTGCTTTGTAATCTTTGCCAACCCCCTTCTAAATGAACTTTGAATGGGGATTTTATAGAGATGTATTGGTTATGGGTTAAATGTATTCATGCTAGGCCAACAAGATGAAGGATAGGAACCAGAAGGAAATAACCATTGGAGATCAAAATACAATTGGACAAGAGCACCAAAATAGGATACCCTAAGGTCTAGCACTATAGTCCAAGTTGGGTGCTCCTATCCTATAGGTGCAGGACCTAGGGGGATAGGATTGGCCTAGGAAATGCTACCTGGTTGAGGTGGAATGACCATTTGGAAATCTTGGGATGATTAAGAATAAGAAAAAAGGTGTCTATAAGGGTCATTAGAGCATGCAATAAAGACCTATGGGTTGGGTGTCATAAGCCAAACTCAAGCTAACAATTTTGACATTCTATATGACTACATTTACCCCCCATTTATTCTAGTGATATAGCAAAGTGAAATACTAAGATAAAAGAAAAGTTGAAAGCATACCTAAACTTACCTATAAGGATGAAGCTCATGAAGTTATGTGATGCTAGGTCTGCATAGAGAGAGCACACTATGAAGTGTAAATTTGTAAGAGAAAATAAAGAGTAAATCAATTCTTACTAGATATGTTATATCTAAAATAAGATTACATAAAAGATAAGAGTGAGAGGAAGAGAAATGAATGAATACACCTCACTAGGTATGCAAACCAATAAAAAAGCTATTGTGATGCTGAGTGATGTTGGGTATGTGTTGAATGATGCTATACCAAGAGTAATATCATGAATGGAGTTGAGTGATCAATTCTTTGAGAGTGGATCAAGAATGCCAAGGCTGGCCCTTAGGCTCCATCATCACTCACTAAGTAAATATATTTGATCATACATGTGTTAGTTGATGTTTGGACTATGTGTCCATCCCTCTAAGTAAGAATACAAAGGTTAGCTAGTCCTTTGGGTCCATCATTGCCCCATGAAGTATAGCTATGAAATGATACTGGTATGAAATGTGTGTCATATGAGATGGCTCCTAAAGCCCATGAATGCTATGTAATCTAACAATGTGGTGTGGATAACCAAATGTGTGCTAAAAACTAGGCCACTCAGAAAAGGTGGAGATTAGGCTTGTATGAAAGCCACTCCAAAATTGGCTTACGTATAAGTCACTCAGGAATGATGCCAACCACTTTTATATGAAATAAGGCATGCAACTACTAAGAATGCTTGGGTAATACCATAAACTGTAAAGAAGATAAAACAAATGTGCCACACAATTTACCCCCAATCACTAGTGTTTGTAACATGGATTATGATCTAGAAGTTATACCAAATACCTAATCTAAAAATAAAAGTGAAAGGACATCATGTCATGCATGATGACCCCTATATTTGGATTCTCTGAGAAAAACTGTACTAAAACTATTGATTTTGAACTAAACTATTATTGACAAAACTGTACCTATACTTACTTTTCTATCTATTTTTGGAAAATCTAGTTTTTTTGATATTTAGATAGGAGCACTAAAATAAGACACCCTACTATCTACTACTATAGTCCAAACTTGGTGCTCTTATCCTATATTGATTCTGAACACTGTTATGTAATTATCACTATCTATCTAGTTTGTTCTACCTAGTTTGAACTATGGTTGCTATTTTGGGTGTTCTAAAAGCTGATTTTTTGACTGGTTAGAGGATCTAATCTCTATGACAAAAACCACTATTTATTTCCCCCTATTCTAAGGGTAGGAATGAATACCATACAATGACTTCCCTTAGAAGAAAGAGCCTTGCAAGTGTGTTATGCTGTGAAAATACATGATATAGTAATGATAATTGACAAGATATCTCAAGATATAGCATGGTTTATAATGGAGATTGTTAGATCAATAGGGGTATGACCAGATAAATGTAATAGTGTAATAACATGTGCAATATAGTGAATGGGAATTGAAATTTTGGTTAGTTTTTAGTTATCAAGGAGGGATGGAGCATGATGTCCATCATGGAATCTAAGAAAGTAAGAGAATGCATGATGTGGATCATGGCATTGAAAATAATTGAGAAACAAGAAAGCAAACAAACACGCAAGGTAAGAATAAAAAAACATACAAAAATGGCCAAGGGGACAAGTAAACAAGGGACATGGGCACATGTCACTCAAACTAGAAATCAAGCATATAAGGCATGTTTAAATGCCACATACACATATAAATGAAATAAGCAAGGATAGCATAAGGGCCATAAGCACATATAAGAGTACATGCAAAGGACATTGCAAAATGTCCTAAGGCACACACAAGACATATAATAGGAACTGAGAAATGTAATCATATCTAGCTAAGAAAATTAAGAAAGAAAAGCATGTAAATAATAGAAATACAATTGCATCTAACTAATCAAAGCAAGAAGTGAAAGTACACAAGACATGTCAACAATAATAGGTATATGCTAATAAATACACAAGTGTTATATAATAGTGAGTGTTGATAGAGTAATCCATGTAAGGTAGTAAGTAATGTAGATCATCATGATAACTAGATTGTGTGGTGTAGGAATGACATAACTTGGATGATGTAGTCATGTAGAAGATGTGGTAGGTATACCAATGTGTGTCTTGAATATAGAAGTAGGATGCCCCCTTGATGGGTAGAGTGAAGCAATAAAGGATTTAGATGTCACTATACACACTCGAAGAGGATCAAGTGAAGCATGGTAATGTAGATAAATCAACAAACAATAACATAAAACAATATATGTAAGTAAGAATGGTAGTAGAAATATAAAGCATGGATGATGCATACAATTGAAATGTTTTTGTATTTTGAAATTTTTAATGTTTTTGGTATTTTGAAATATCTGAATGTTTTAGGATTTTGAAATTTTGTATTGTTTTTTATTTTTAGAATAAGCTATATATAGGCAATTATAAAAAAATTATGTACAAGTAATATTGAGAAGAAATGATACTAACTAATGAGTCTCATGGGAGACTCCCTATCATGGTGTCTTATATCAAGGAGAGGGATTATGTGTGATCATGAAACATGATAGAAGGGATGAGACTATGGATTTGAAATCTATGTATGCTATAAATGCTCTAAAATATTTGTAGTAGAAATTGACTATGGGGTCCCCATATAATTTTGAGAAGTAGATATAATTGTAGGGTTCTTTGGGACCCATTTGGTAGTAGAAGAAACTTTTTGAACATGTGATCTACGTGTAGAGGAATGAGAAATTAATGATACTACCCTAGGCATGAATAATATATCTAGAACTAGGAATGTTTAGTAGAAGGGGATGTAAGATATCTCTCTATGCTTATCAGCCCTGTGGCTACTATATCACTATCTAAATCCTGATGGCCAACTAAATAAGTGGCCATACTACTCATGTTGTGTAGGAACATGCCCTATATCTAGTGTTGTCTATGGTGAAGTAACTATATCTATACATGGAGACTCTATAATACACAACCTCAATAAATTTGTAACTGAAATTGTGTGGTGTGAAAGAGGCTCATCTATCTACAATTGTAGTGGATTGTTATATGAAATAACACCTTGTGGCTTTTATTATGATGTATATGACTAAGAAATAGACCAATATGAAATTGTAACCTATGATGGGGGCTCATATAATCTCAATCATATTAGATTAATATGTGAAATATGTCCCTAAAAACTTGGTTGTAGTGAATACCTATCTAGAGTAGTACTTTGTGATGTGGGTTCATCTAATCTTAACCATTGTACGTTGCTATGTGAGATAGGACCTTAAAAACTTGGTTATAGTAAATATCTATATGAAGTAGTACTCTATGACGTGGGTTCATCTAATCTTAACTGTAGTGGGTTTTTACATGAGATAAGACCCTAAAAACTCAGTTGTAGTGAATATCTATCTAGAGAAGTACTCTATGATGTGGGTTCATTTAAACCATAGTAGGTTGCTACATGAGATAGGACATTGAAAACTTAGTTGTAATGAATATCTATCTAGAGTATTAATTTGTGATGTGGGTTCATGTAATATTAATTGTAGTGGGTTGTTACGTTATATAGGACCCTAAAAACTTGGCTATAATGAATATCTATTTGGAGTAGTACTCTATGACAGTGCCTATGACTGTGCTAGATATGTATATGAAATTGCACTATGTACTTCATGGAATACACTACTATATGTAGGCTTCTCTTGTTGTACTGGTATCTAAACCCTTTGAGTAGGTGGGATAAGAGATATCCTATGAGGCTCTATCTTATAAACCCAATTACTCTCATGATGAGTAATCGATGATTCCTATGAAGGAATGTCCTAGGATAACTTAGTCATGGAGGAATGAGGTCTATGGATCCATGATGGAGGAGATCTCAGTGTCCCTAGTGTGAATTATATGATGTCATTATCTAAACATCTATTAATACAATCTCTAAGTCCATAACAATCATTATCTCTATCTTCACAGATATGGTGATAGTTATAAAAGGGTTGATGTGGTTGTTTATGTAAGAGATGTGGATATCATCGATGAGTAGAAGGTAATGTGATTAACCTCTTATCTATTAGTGTTGATAATATGAAATATGGGATATTCCACTCTCAATCAAACTATAGTGGTGCCCTATTGTTGTTCTCTATAGTGTACATTATAGGTAGTGCTTTGAAAACTATCTCTCTATTCTTAACTAGTTGCTTTTTTGGCTATGGTCTCCTATCTTGTTTTGGACATGGTGGATGCTGAGTGCTAGTAAATGTAGATAGAGGTAGTGTTGTGAAGTCTAGAGTAATTCAATCAACTAAATCTGACTCAATCAATCCTTATTTATTCTCCAAGGCTAAATCTATATAAAATAAGTGCTTAAAAGAGGACTCTGTCTAATATAATATGTGCTCTAGGAGTGGTTGATGAAGCCCCTTAATAAGGATATATTGAATCTCTAAATCTGTTAGTTTATAGATCAATCTTAACATGTGAGTCTTGAATCATAAGATATAATCACTGACTAGCTCTCAAGTATTTTGATGAAATGTGGAAAGTTTGTCATATGTAATATGAGGGCCCATGTTTGCTATATAATATTTGAGAAATGCCTCATCTAAATCAGCATATGCATGTAAGGAACCAATAGGAAGTAGATGAAAGAACCAATTCTGTGCATTACCCACTAGTGTCTACTAGAACAATTTGAGTAGAATAAAAGGGATTGCATGAGATGGTAAAGTATTTCAAAAGGATTTAAGGTATATGAATGGATTTCAATTTTCATGAAATTGAGGCAATGATGGTATCTATAAATTCTTAGGTAATGAAGCTTTGAAAAATGTCTTTGGAAGAGGGTTACCATGTAAGTCATTAGAATCCATCTGAGACTTATAAGCCTTGTTTTTCAAGGTAAGGATATGTACTTGGTGTTGTAATTCACCAACTACATGCATTAAATAAATAATTTCCTAAGATGTTATATTAGTATCTTGAAGTGGTTCATTTAGTCATTGAAATTGATCATTTATTTTAGCCATGGGAATGATACATTTAGCAATTAGATCATAGAGAGGGGGTGTGCTCACTTGAATCATTTGGAGGAATGGTAACTTGGACTTTAGTAGAGGGATATGGACTACCATTCTTTTTGGTAGTGAACAGTGAGAAATAGGTGCTACTATAGTAGGGGGTGGCTTGGGAGATTCATTGGTATCTTTATGATTTAGTGAATCACATTCTAATTGAGTAGAAGATGTGATGTTGTCATTATCATGTGCATCATTTTAAATATAATCATCGATATAAGTAGAAGAAACATTTTGTAATGCATTATGTTTGAGAGGAGTGAGAAAAGATTTATAAGAATGAGATGCATTTTCTTCTTCACTATGTGCATAATAGTCATCATTATTCCATGCATTATCATAATCAGAGTTTTGTTCATATTCACTCTCATTTTTATATTTATTTGCATGTTCACTATCATACTCATTATCAATTCCATCATAATTAGGGAGAGGGGTAAGAGAAGATATTAATTCTTTTATAATATGTAATAAATTTTCATGTGAATTTGGAATACTATGTACATCTATGTTATCCTTGAATGGAGTGTATGCATTATTTTCATTTACAATATGAGAAGCAACAGTAAGAGATTTATCATTTAAACATTCTTTTGCCATAGTTTGAGATGATAAAGTAGAGTTAAGAACATGAGATGTATCATTTGAAATATACATTGGTAATTTGATTCTATTGCATTTATATTGTTGTAATTTGAGAGAGAGAGAGAGAGAGAGAGAGGAGAGAGAGAGAGAGAGAGAGAGAGAGAGAGAGAGAGAGAGAGAGAGAGAGAGAGAGAGAGAGAGAGAGAGAGAGAGAGAGAGAGAGAGAGAGAGAGAGAGAGAGAGAGAGAGAGAGAGAGAGAGAGAGAGAGAGAGAGAGAGAGAGAGAGAGAGAGAGAGAGAGAGAGAGAGAGAGAGAGAGAGAGAGAAGGTTCAAATGGAAGCAAGTTATCACCAATGAGAGATTCACTTGGAAATTCATGAATAATTTGTTCATTTGGTGCATTATGCATAAGAGAATGAGGTGAAACTTACCATTCCCATTTATTGAAATTATCTTCTTTAGAAGAGGGAAGAAAATAGATAGGTTTGAGAGAAGAAGATGCATCTACTTTTTCTTCACTATCACTTTCATATGTATCATCATATTCCTCATTACAATAATAGTAATTATCTTCATTATAAATGAAATCATTTTCTATATTTTTAACTAATATGCAATTTTTCAAATTTATCCATTCATTGTCATAATATAAGAAAAAAATGGAAATTGATCTTTAGGATGAGAGGGAAGAAGTGCCTTAGTGGCCATTTTATTTCTTTCACCAAAGAGAATATGTAAAAGTACTATTAAGAAAATAAATGCAAGAATAACTACTAACATAGACATTTTAAAAATATTTTTGACACTCCAAACAATTTACAAAAATTCTAGAATTTTATCTAAAAATTATAAGGGAGGAAGGCTTGGGGTTTGAGGACCTAGTTTGGAAATCTAGGGTTTTGGGTTGGGAATTTAGATTTTTTGAAAATTATTGTAATAATTTAAATTTTAAAATAAATTAGAATACAATAAATTCACAAAAAATTAGACATTTGAATTTGAATTTTTGTACAAAAATATGAAGGAAAAACCCTAAGGGTACCTAGGGTTTTAGATTTATTCAAAGTAAGTTGGGTTTACCAAATGATTTAACTATTTTGGAAATATTAGAGTTTTATTCCTAATTTAGTTAAGGGTCTAGAATAGTAAATTAGTCAATAATATTGTAATAATTTAACTACTTATTTCTATAATTTATTTGTATTTTTAAACCTTTCTATATATAACAATAAGTATGGAGAAAATAAACTTAGCTTAAAATGAATTGAAATGGCTATTTTAGGGTCTGATATTGGCTGTGAAGGACTCAGATAGTGTCATAAATCAATATCTAGATTTTTTTTGTGAAAGGATAGGACCACTGATACATGACACCTTAGAGTCTGATGCTATTGTCCTCTTCTGCCACTATTATCCAAACTACTCATAGAGACTTGAGTTTTTTGGGTTTTGTTCATTATCTTTGTGTGAGTCTATCTATGAAATCTCAATTGATGAAAGTCTATAAAACTCCTTATATATCTGATTTAATCTTCAAACCCTAGGCTTCATTGTGCTTTGATAGAAATTTACAAAGAAGGGGGGTTAGTGTGTGTAAGATGCACTGAACGTGTATCCACACCCCTTGTGTTGACATGATACCTACATACAAATACTATGAAGAGGGATCAAGCCATATGTAGTTCTACCACTTAATTTTATTTGTGTAATAGTGTAATGCAGATGCAAAAATGCTAAACTAGGTGTGATTGAGGTGGCTAGGGACTGGTGTGAGGATGTGGATATGCTTGTAGTTATATTAAATGGTTATATGTAGAGAATAGGGAATTTTGCTTCAGTGGTTTTTTTTATATTCTTGCTTGCTTTGTAATATTAGCTAACCTCCTTATAAATAAACTTTAAATGGGATTTTATAGAGATCTAGATATTAGTAATGGGTCAAATGTATTCATGTTAGGCCAACAAGATGAAATATATGAACTAGAAGGAAATAACCATTGGAGATCAAAATGCAATTATATAGGAGTGTCAAAATAGGACACCCTATGGTTTGGAACTATAGTCCAAGTTGGGCACTCCTATCATATAGGTGTGGGATCTAGGGGATAGGATTGGCTTAGGAAATTCTACTTAGTTGAGGTGAAATAACCATTTAGAAAGCTTGGGATGATTGGGAATAAATAAAAGGGTATCTAGATGGGTTGTGGGAGAATGAAAGAAAGACCTATGGGTTGGGTGTCACAAGCCACACTCAAGCTACCAATTTTGACATTTTATATGATTATAATCATTCCAACATCCTAGTTTGAATCTCTTATCCAATACATACCTTCCCAACTAGTGATTAGATTATTTAAAATGTATCTCCCTTTAACAAAGTTAGTTTGAGTCTTTAAGATAATAGAGGGAAAAAGTGAAGATAGTCTCCTCACAAGTATTTTTGACAAAATATTTTAGGAGATGTTAAAGAGGGTAATTAGTCTCTAATTCTTAATTGATGATAGGTTACAATCCTTCAGGATAAGCTTGATCACCCCTCTATTAATGTCTAGGCCAAGTGTGTTAGAAGTAATAGCCCCATTGAATACCTCCAAATAGTCCTTGGTAATCCATTCCTTATTGACTTTGTAGAATTTTTTAGGGAATCCATCTAACCCAGGTGCCTTATCATAATTTAAATAATATATATTATTTTTAACTTCATTAAGAGAGATGATAGCCTCTAGAAAAGAGGCCTTAGTCTATGAAACCTTCTTAGGAATGTATGCCTCATATAATTCTCTATTATATTCAATGCATTTGTTCGACCCATAAAAGTAGAAAATGTTAGAATAGAACTCAAAAAGGCTCCTTTTAAATTAGCAACATCTTACACAGTCTACCCATTGACTTTGATTTATTTGATCTTGCTTTTAGTATGCTTAATTTTCAAAGTTTTGAAGAAAAAATTAGATCCTCTATCTCCAAGCTTAAGCCAAGTAAACCTAGACCATATCTGTCCCCCTCTAGCAATTACTACTATGTCTGAAGAGCTTGGTGATTCAATAGGTTAAGCTCTTCAATAAGAGCCCCATTGGTTGGGTCAAGTTACAACAAGCTTTCCACTCATATGAGCTTCTCTTGAGTGTCCCTTGTAATCTTTCTACATTTTATGGATTTGATCTATCCATAGGTCCTTGAAAAGATTTTTGTAATATTCATACTATAATTCCAATGGTCAAATTTGGATCTGGAGTTACAAGAAGATTTACCAATATTTTAGGAAGCTTGCAGACCCTCCAAACATACCTTATCTGTGAGATGTGAGACATTAAATTTATACATCACTTTAAACTCTGATGAATCTTTCTTCTCCTTTATACCTAGTGAGAATGTCATTTTTATAGGGTAGTGGTTAGACATAGAAAAGGGTAACACAATCACCACATTACCATTCATGATCGTATCAACCTCCAGTGACCCTGTGCTCAAATAAAATCTATCCAACCTTGAGTACTATATTTTGTTACTAATTTGATTATTGCACCAAGTATACCAAATTCATCTCTAAGGCTCTTACCCTTTAAGAGAGGATCTTAAATTTTGTGTATTATTTTGAACTGAGATAAAAAAAAGATCTCATTTCCTTTCCATACAAGGTGATCACCTCCAATTTTGTCCTCTTTATCCTCTACCATGTTGAAGTCTCCCCCAAATATCTAAGGGACATTTTTAATGATTATGGATAACCAATTCCACAAGTCAGCTCTCTCCCTATTGTCATTGAGGGCATATATATTACACAAGCCAAAGGTTTGGTTTTAAGATTATATCAAAACCTAGACCACTTTATTTCAAGGAGATATACCATGGTCAACAATGCAATCTTTCCACACATGGCTAATCAGGATAAAGGCCCCACCCTTTACCTCTATGATGATTAGTATACAATTGAGGATCATTAATCTAGATAAAGTTCAATACTAGGGATAATTGAGTACTGATAGCCTTCACTTCTTCTAAGAAGAGAAAATCAAGATTGTCTCTTGAGAGTCTGAACTGCCTTACCACTAATTTTTTATTTAGGGATTCTAGCCCTCTCACATTTCAAATGAAAATATGCATATATAACTAAGGGGAGTGATCAGAGGTCAATTATATTGACCATAGGGATTAGCCCCACTATTTTATAAGTTGGTAAAATAATCTAGAAATTTATTTTCCTGGCCATTCTTTTTAGATGGGGGTTCCTATATGTTGTGATACATCTATTTATCCAACTTTTTTTTCTCCTTGGGCATGTTGTGTTCAAACCAAGTAGGGCGTAAGTCTATTTTAAGTATTTTACCTCCATCTTTAGACATCCAATTTCCACTCCTAGAAATTTATTATTTGCCAAAGGGTCTCCATTTGAAATCTCCATCTCACTCATGGGAAGACTAGAATCCTCATTCTCTGGAGAGATAGACATCAATATAACATCATTAGAAGGCCTATCTAGCATGTTTCTAGGTGGGGTAGTGGGTGAATTTTTTTGTTGTATAGGGGCCTTAGTAAGGATAACCACATATTACTCTAAGGAAGGGTCCTTAAAGGATTTCTGATCCAAAAAAGCATCATCTAGTTTATCAAAGAGACAGTCAACCAAGTCTAGTGAGGGATTATCACCATCAAGTTATGGTGGAGTATGCACCTAAGAGTCAATGGGGGGGGTCCTTGAAGAC
Organism: Torreya grandis; assembly: GCA_037957365.1. NCBI lineage: Eukaryota > Viridiplantae > Streptophyta > Pinopsida > Cupressales > Taxaceae > Torreya > Torreya grandis. The sequence continues at coordinate 5,067,719 of JARHVA010000355.1, forward strand.
ACATTCACCTTGAGTTTTAGGTTCATGTATTTTAAAATCCTCAATAGTGGAGGCACATCTTTCAATGGTATACTTGTGAATAAAGGATTCTCATACACCTGCAAGTTATCCAACATAGTCTCATCTTTTGTGGTGTCCTTGTCTGTCTGTTTATTAGGGATATTGATTTTATTAACCAATAATGGAAATTTTTTAATAAGATGACCATCCTTTTTAAAAAAAAGTATGCATTCAATCCACCCAAACCTTTGAGATCACAAGTGTGAGATTTCCCTTTAATTTTAAAGTTGAGTGCTTCTAGGAAAAAATCCAAGGGATTTAAAGAAATTTAAGACCCTAGCATTCATATGTGCAAGGGATATTTTGGTATCCTTGATTTTCAAAACTTCACTGAGGGGTTTTAATGAATGTGGAATAAAATTCCATAGCTGAATCGACACTCCCTCAATATCAACCCATCTGGGAGAAGTTTTGAAAATAAAGTTGTTGTAGTCCATTTATGGGTTTTAAGGGATAGTTTTGAAAATTGATTGGCTAACATTTCACAAGGGCTTCCTAATTACCCCATGTTTCATATTAGATTTTTAAAAAAAAAATCATGAAAACCCTTGTCTATAACATCTTATAATAACTAATATACAAACTCAATCTTTTGCCCCAAATAGAATTTAACCTATTATCAAAGAAATTTCTAGAAGGGAGTGCATTTTTGTTTAAACAAATAAAGAAAATCCTTATATTTTTAATCCTGGTTTCCTCTTGCTGCAAGTGAAATTCTATGGAAACATTTAGAGTGATGGTCAAAGGTTTAGGAGGGCTAGGGAGCTTACCAATTTGGTCTTCCATGTACTACTGCTCACCATAATCCTCCTTGATTGCCACAAACTTTGCTCCTTTCGAGTGCCTTGCCACTTCCTCCCACCCTAGGATTTTGATAAATAGTCTTTTTGGAGGTTCAATCGATTCAAATTACACCTAAGCCAAAACAGAGCCACTACTCTTATTATTTCAGCCCTTATCACCCCATGTAACATCATTTGATTCATTAAAATCAGCATGCTTCCCCTTCTTTGCATCCTTAAACCCATCAAATCCTAGGGTTTCCATAAACATTCAATTAAACATTAATATATAAACTACTTCTAATTCACTTGATTTTTAAATTGATTATTTTGATTATTTTTTTTCTCATATTTTTAATTTATTTGTTCATTAGATTAGTTTTCTTGTTTATTAGAATAGTTTGCATTTGAAAATACTTATTCAGAAAAACTCCAAAAATATATTTTTTTCTCCTTCTCCTTGCATCAAAAAAGTAGTTATATAATCTTTGTTTCATTATCAAATTACAAATATTAAATAACAATATTATTCAAATTAAATCAAGGATAGATAGATGAATATTACAATTACATACAATGAACCAACAAAGGCTAGAAAACTAAAAAGAAAGTGTGCATAAAAAATGTTTTGCTTCCTTTCATGATAAAGAACATCATTTTAATTTAGAAATAAGAATTTTATATTTTAATTAGTTAAAATAAATATCATTTTAGTTTCATAAATGTTTCAAAAAACATTAAAAAACTCCAAAAACTTACATACTAGCTTGCACACATAGACTAGATTGTAAAACTTAGAAGTTCAACTGCATATACAAAATTTTGAATCTTAGATATAGTTATTCATTTTAATACTTAATATCTAAATTAAATATTATATTTTCATATAATTTTCATTTAAATCATAAAGGAGAAAAATAATTTTAGTCAATGTAGGTAAAAATTTGCATTCACAAAATCAAATAAAATTTCAAAAAATTAGTAGTTATTAGTTAGATTTTAGTTCTATTAGTATTGAATTCTTAATATTCAAAGAAAATAAATAGAAATAAAAAGATATTTATTTTAATTTATTTAAAAGACTTTTTAATTTTATGAAATAACATAGTTTTATTTCCATTCGCAAAGCCTTGTCAAAAACTCAAAACAAGTTCAAATCAAAACCTTGTCAAAATGAGGACAAGTATAAACATTGATACAACATAACATTAAAATTTACAAACATAAATTACACATCCCACCAATCAAACCAAAATAATAAAACAAGCTTCAACATCCAAACAAGGTTACTCCACTCTAAGATGATGCTTCCCAAACAAGACAATCTCTATAAAGTAAGAACTTTATCTAGAGTACTCGCTTTCATAGTATAGAACAACATTCAATGTGATATTAACTCATAATTTAGTTTTCTTTTTACATATCATTCCTCGACCTAGAATTTTTATCAACTAAATTAACGCTCTTGATGATCAAAATTGCCTAATAGAAGTCCCATTTACAAAACCCATTTGCATCCTAGCATGCCAAGATAAAAACCTTCAGATCTAAGCCAATTTTACTTATTTATCATTGGGTATAACTTGATCATATATAATTTTATTTATAGATGACATTGACTATCCATAACCAACCTAATAGATCCAACAAAATCCTAAGGGTTCTTCAACCCAACTTTGTCCACTTTTCTAAGGTTAGTATTAACCAAGAACTCTATTACCTTATCCTTATCTATTTTGAGGTTTATTGTAACTCCATATATTCCAATTTCATTTATTTAAATTAGAATTATAATGTATGTGAGATATTTTGGTATCACCACAAATACCCTTTGCCACCTGTCACTCAAAAACCCACTGCCATACCTCAACCTAACCAACCAGATCTTCCTTACCTTCCTATTCAAATCCATTTGGAACATCAACTCAACTAACTGAATCACTAGACCACTCATTCTATTAATCATTTCATCAGTTATATTGGATAAAATTTAATAAGTTAAGTGTGCAAAGGTTATAATTTTTATTTTCCACATTTACAAAAAATAGTGAACCCAACATGAAATGTTTATCCTTTTGTGTAATCCTCTTTTATTTTATTCCATACACATTTATCCTTTCTTTCATTTATTTTGTGGGTGTAATATGTTTAGACAAGAATATGAGATAAACTGAGACCTTTAAACCTATAGAAGGATACATCAAATTCTAGGTGAAGCCTCATTTTTTAGCTAGAACAATAAGTCCCCTTAAACCATGGAAAATCAATTTCAAAATCCTTATTCCTCTATCTTAGAAACCAAGTCTAGGGTAGTAATATAAGAACTGTAGGATCCTTCCAAAACTACTAGAAACTACCATGACTCTAACAACATGACCCTCACTATTGGAGGTGGTATCTACCCAAAAATTTCAACTAGATCCCATATAGTTTGAAAATCCAAAATACTAAATTTACAGAAAGGCTTGACCAATATGCCTAAAGAATCTATATTTTAGAGGATGGGATCAATAAGTTTAATTTATCCCCAAATTCCTCTAACACTAAAATAAACCCATTTTTAGATTATTTTCAAACCATGATGGCTCCTCCCAACTCATCTAACACTAAACAATTCATTACAAGCTACCAATCCTTTCCTCTCAAGTCTCTCATAAGGGATGTTCCTAAGATTAAGACCAACACTTCACCAAATGAGCTCAATTATAGTTTTGTGGGTTGTATTTGAGACCTAGAGAGTACCAAATATTATCTAAACCAAGAAATGATCTCTACATAGCCAACCAAGGTTATTCTTCCTATATCCCAATTTCATCTATGACATATCAAGTTATGCAATACCAACCTAACCCACCTTCCAATAGATTTATACCAAACCAAAACATTAGGGACATCCTTAATCATAGAGTCACAAAACCCATAGCATTAAACATCCCCTCCTTATCAACCTCATACTCAAGTTCCTATTGGAGGTTATTTCTCATAACCTCATCTAAAAATGTGGTAACCAACACATCGCCACTCATTACTCCTCCTAGATACATGTTAGCCAATGTGCATCCCACATATTATTCACCATTACAAGTGCCAATTAGAATTCATCCTTCCCATTATTTACCACCTTAATATCATATGTTATCCAAATCTACTTAGTCAGATAACCACTTCCCATCATACTATTATTCATATTCTCAAACCATATTTTTTCCTTTCTAACTAATTTGTACCCATTTCTTACCCAACCCCTCTACCTCAGATTCATCTTAACATGCCTTTGGATAAATTTAGTGCCATGGGGACCTCTGAAAAATAATTGAAATAAACCCTTTACCAAACCATATGAGGATTCATATTCCCATGACACCTACCTTAACTCCCTAAATATAATGGGGAAGTATATTCCAATAAACATGTGAGATCATATACAACTAACATTAGAGGTATTTTACCTTTGGATGGGGTAGTTGTTAGTATATTACCAAATTATCTAGAGGGAATTGCACTAGATTAGTAATACCACCTCCTTGAGGCCTCCATACATTCATTTTGACATCTTAGGGTTGAGTTTGTCAAGGCATTTGACATGAATAAATTAATCAAAACTAACATAAAGGAGTTCTTGCATATCAAGAAAGAATACAATGAATCTACCACCCATTTTATTATGAGATGGCTAAAATTATTATAATCCTCCACTAGTGACCTACATATGAATCAAATAGAGTTATGTGATCTTTTTTACACTCTCTCAACAAGAAAATATGAGAAGGTGTTCAAAATTTACCTTAAAAATCCTATGAAGAAGTACTTGAAATTACTTTTAGAATATATTATATGGCCATTGATAGTGTTTATAGAACTTATGGATCTAGTAGGAGAATAATTTACCCTAACCAAATAAATGGTAGATATCAAAATGAAAATCAAAACAAACCTAACCACCAAGGATCAATGGTTCCAAATTGAAACCAAAATTTCACTATAGATGGTGTGACTGATTAGGACATAGATATGAACATTATAAATAAAAACCAAAATCAACACATGAAAAATAAAAACATAAAAAAAATAATGGGGTATGAGGAAACAAATCCCTATTGTCATGGTGAATGATGTGGATATCAACCATCCTCTACCTTGTGATACTTAATTTCAAAATCATTATCAAAAAATTTACCAAAACTAAAACCAAAACCAATATTTTTATTAGAGCAACAATTGATAAAGATTTGGTCAAAAAATCAAAACCAAAGGCCTAGGGATTATGATCCCAATAAATATTGAATTTTCCATAGATTCATTAGTCATTATACCCATGCCTATAGGGAGTATAAAAAATTATCCTAAGATTCCTTGAAAACCAACAATAAACTATCTTAGACATATTCCTAAGGAATGCGAATGTAAACTACCAAAATTCATCTATAGGTCTTGTGAAATCCTAAAACACTAGTTTAAACATATAACCAAACCTATTTCCAAACCACCAATAGTGAATCACCCAAAACTGACTGTAGGATAACCTAATTAACCAACCTTTTCTGGCTAGAACCCACCATGCTAAATTTTCCACTTCCATATCAAGTAACGCTGATGTGGCTCTAAAAATAGGACCTCAAAGGAAATATAGAATGATAGGCATCATAGAATTAGAAATAGAAGAGGATGAAAAATTAGTTACCCACATAAAGGAGTACCAACCAACAATTCCCCTTTCTACAAATATTTTAGAAACTACTATCCAGACTAATCCCATGCCCATGGGAAACTATGATCCAATTTTTAATCTTACATAAAACATTTTACCATATCTCCTTTATATACCTAATCAAAACATCTCCTACCTATCATTCTAATTTACATGATGCCTTTGGATTGGGGGCATCTGAATATCATCATGCCTCCACATCAAGAACAAATAAACCACATTGACTTAGATGTATTTTTATCACACTAAATTGTAACCTCGAGGAGGTTTTTCAAGCCTCCTCACTTAGGTGATAACATTGAGGCACATTTCGGCTATGGTTGGCCTAATCAATGAGGTAAGTCTCTAGATAGGGTTATCTACTTTGATGCTTCACCTTGAAACTACAACTAAGCCTTTTGCTTACTAAATAAAAGGATGGAGAAAGAAAGTAAATGAAACAAAGAGGTGATGAACCAAAATCAATACCCTGTACTTGCCTATATTACACTAAGAACATGAACAAAGACTAAAATCTATCATACTAACTCAATATGAGCCTCTAAGGATAAATAATTTAGTATAAAGGTGAAAATCAAGATAATAACTAAAAAGGGATGATCAATAAGTATCGTATGAGACAATAATGAAACAATATCCACACTTATCCAATGTAAGACCATCTAACACACTCCATATGTACTACTAAGATGAATAACAACCTATAAATAAGTAACATATAGATATTGTCATTACCCAAGCCCAAAATGTTAATATACCCCAACTTATGCTTACTCTACCACCCAATACTTCACCTCATAGCTTAGTAATTTCAATCCCTACAAATCTTCCACCTATCCAAACAAGTGTAACTTCAAATACTTAAACCCAACCTTTACAATATATTATTTTAAGTCAACTTTTTCAATAGTATATCTCCTTAACTACTCAATACCTAGCTTGCTCGTAAACCCTAAGATCAACTTAACTTCACTCATCCCCATAACCAAACATACCCTTATAAGTCCCATAGTATGTGGCTATATGCCCACCTATCATGACCAATTCTACTGGTTATACCTTTTCACAACCATTTTATACTCCATTCCCCACCTATCAACACCCACAACAAAATGTCTTAAGGGGTATTACTTAATATAATACCCATCTTGACATTATGAACACCCTTATAAATAGGATGGCAAATCTAGAAGCCTCTACCTCCAAGAAGAAAAATATGCTTATGTATGAGCAAATTTATAATGAACCTATTAATCCACCCATCCCAATTAGGTCATATCCCTCACAGTGGGAGCTTATGAAATTTATGAAATTTCAAAACAAGGAAGATCATTAGAAACACATTAGGGCATTTAGACATGTTTTTAATCTCATAAATCATGATGATGCTCTCCTTATATTGATGTTTCCCATGTCACTAACTAGGATAGCCTTAGATTGGTACATATCCATCCCTGAGGACTCCTTATTCTCTTTTGGGTAATTGGCCCAATTTTTTTTAGAACACTCTCCATTAATATCGCAAGGAAAGTAACCATAACCAACCTCTATGCCATTAGACAATTTGATGATGAATCAATTATTGATTTTGTAGCTAAGTGGCATAGGCTTATAAATCAACTTACTTTATCCCTTCCTCAACTATAATTAATTGAGTTATTTTCAATATCATGCACTAAACATATCTCATCAACACTATAAGTGCAATCATTTAAGACTTTCAATGAAGCCTTTACTATGGCCCATAAACTAGAAATACAAGCCTTATAAGAAGGAAATGTGAAGTTACATAATATTAACTTCAAACCTGACCCCACTAAAGGGACCAACAATGCCAAAGCTAAAGGCACATCTAATGTTGTTATCTTAAAAGTGGTACCTCTACAAATAAATAATAAATCCAAACTCTATACCTCCCAAACACAGCCACAAAAACCATTAACACAGTTCCCTCCTCAGAAATACACAACCTTAGGGGATTCATATTCTACTATTTTAGATAAGTTCCTAAAATATTCATTCATCAAGCTTATTTTGGTCAAACCCCTTGATGATTCTCACCTCAAGCCTAGTTTGTACAAAGAAAATGACTTCTAAAATAATCATGTACCTGATCATGATGTTAATAGGTGTCAGTACTTCAAAAGTTTAGTTCAAAAACTTATCGACCAAGGGGAATTAAAATTAGATAATCCTAATGCTCCTCTTAATCAATCCATCAATACCTTAGCACACCATTACCTAACCATCCTTTTACATCTAATTTAATACAAGAAAACTCAAGAAGCACCTTGGATCATGAGACCCATGCGATAAACACAATCTATGATCAATTTTTGCCTAAAGAAGTTGGTAATGCTTTTGAATCACCTTCTAAAACCATAAGGATCCCAGATCTCATTATAGGAGATGTTTTTGAACCATATGAACTAATTAGGTCTATTACTAATATCCACTCAAGTTTTCTAGATCTCATTATTTGGGATCCTCTTGAGGAAATACTACCTAAGCCCGTTCAAAGCAACCATTAAAAAATAAAGGATGAGAAAGCTATCAAGGAGGACACTTGTTTAGATATCTCAGAAGATACACATGTTAATCCCTTAGTCACTACTAAAAATTTATGTAGCATATCCATTCCCTCTAGCTTAATCCCTCCTGAGATGTCTACTACATTTCATTGACCAACTCCAAAACCAAATTCCCTTATAGCTCAAGCTAAGCCAAATCCTATAAAGAGGGAAACTAGGGGAGATGTTTTAGGAAGTGGAAACAAATGCCTTAGAGTGTCATGAGGTAAATATTTACAACATCTACTAATAATAATTGATCTCTCTAAAGAGGATATCCCTACTACTTCTAACCAATATCAAAAAGGGATAATTATTTTGACACCAATTAAACTAGAGTATCCATATTAGGACCTTGTCCTTCTGTAAGGCCAAAAACTACCATTATGGAGTCCTCCTATAATAAAAATACACCAATACAAAAGGATCATCCCATAACAATAATTCCAATACATAATCCATTAAATCCTTATTAACCTCAAAATCTCGATGTAAGGTCTTATTCCAAGCATAAGCACCCTTTATTAGAAATATTCAAACAATTAATACAAGGAATTGAAATATAAAATCAAGCATAGCCCCCATGATAATAGCTAAAAATGTCAAAAAACCTATCCAAGATCCATTATGGGGGTCTTATTCTAAGATTCTTGATTAACTCCTTCGCACCTCCCTTATCACACTACCACATATAAATCTTGTTAACCCACATACTAAAAAATTGGCATGGTATAGGGAAAACAAGAATTGCACTTACCATCAAATAATGGGGCATGATACTAAAATTTTTAATGCACTAAAATCTATAGTCTGATATTTATTAGCAGAGGATGATATTTTACTAGAACAACTTGGTCATGATTATCCTCATAATCAAATTAATAGAGTCATGAACACCTCAACAATTAGTACATTACCAAGAGGGTCAAAATGAGCTTCAAAGGAAGATATAACCTATAATGAAACTTAGTATCAACCCCTCTTAAACCCTCTAAATTTAGATGATTTTGAAAACACATCAAACCCATTATTGTTTCAAATATATGCAATACACATATCCACTCGATCCTAGACATAGGGTCACAAAACAAAAATTCCCAATAAAACCAAGGTGTCTATTGAAAAATCACCTATTCTTACTATATAAAATCCTACAACTCCTATCCCAAAACCAAAAGTTTCTATTCTATGGAAATCACATAATAATAATTCCTTAGATTTGATATAGATATCAGTTCTAAAACAACTCCACTAATTTTATGTCAAGATGTATTTATGCGAACTTATCCAAAATTCTCTACAACATCATGAAGCTATGATAGAGGCCTTATAGGCCACCCAAATAAAATTAGATGAGACTTAACCTCTGTTGGCTTTCATTTGATCCTTATAAAAGTCATTATTTATCACATTTCATGGTTCTAAAATATCCCCATTACAACTTGATGATTAAGATCGACCATTATTTATCACTGCCAAAGTTAATAAAACATATATCAAAATAATTATGATTAACAATTGAGTTAGTATAAATATTATCTTCTCACATGATTTTAGCCAACTCTAGTTACCTAAAACTATTATGGCTCAATCTCTAATTGTCTTATGAGCCTTTAAAAACACTATTGCCCCCACATTAGGTATAATCATCTTCCCTATCCAAGTAGGTATACATACTCTCCTAGATATATTTTAAATTATAGAGGGAGAATTTTAATATAACATCTGACTAGGACATCCTTGGATATGCGTTATGCATTGTTTCCCCTCCACTTTGCATCAATGCCTTAAATTTGAACATGAAGTAATCCATGTTGTCACATCAGACCCACATATTTAAAATTTGTAACCTAAATTATTAGCCTAACAATGTCTTGATCCCCCTAAATAAATCAAGTTCATTATTTTCTGGGGAAATGTTAGTTATATTTACAATAGCCTCATCCTATATCCCTGATGAAAGCTCCTTTCAATCGACATTCCAATAGCTCTCTATAGGGGAGTATCAACTGTTAAATATTATCACCTTATCAACCTCTTAGGAATATGGACTCCATAACCAATAATGTACTTACCAACCCAACCTAGGAGATTCTATCCCCTTTAGACCTCCTCACCTTAAAACACACTTAATATATGAAGGAATTGACCAATCCCCTTTATATGGGGAAAGTCAAACACGTACCTAATTGTTTATGTCTAATTTTTCCTTTCTCAACAAACCACACTTCATGCAAACTTATCTATAATGATGTTCTTAGAAAGGCTTTGACCTAAGATTTTATGAACAAGGAAATCATGAGGTTATGATTAATGACCTTAGAAAACTATATGAGAATTAACAATTAGCATGGCCTCAGTTTTAAGAAAAAATATAAAGCCAACAATGATAGCGCTTTGATGTCCCATATCCCTATAGATGTGGATGATGAAAATCCCTCATCCCCTCTTAATTACCCTAATGAAAATTGATGACATCATTTACATGTTACCTTACTTTTTTTTATTAGCACCATTCACTTAACCACTACATTTTTTAAATGACAAAAAAACCTTATACCTTCCATTATTTTTTCTTGACCTAACAGATGAAGATTCCTCCTTGGGCCATGTAATGGAGTGTTGGGATGATGAATCTATTTTAACTTATTTAGGGGCATGAGATTCATATCTCAAGAATATAATACCATCTGAGCCTTTTAGTCTTTTAAATGAGGTTATAACTAATATTAACATAAGAATGATCAAAGTCCCACGTAATATCAAAGTTAGCCAATCCTTAGATTCTCAAGAGCACCAAGATTTCACAACATTTCTTGATAATCATAGTCAAGCCTTTACATGGTCTTATGGTTATATGGTATGAATAGATCCTATTATAGTCATCCATAACATTGTTACCATTCCTAAAGCTAAACTAGTAAAATAAAAATTTCAAAAAATGCATCTTGTGTAGTGTTTATTGTCATGGAAGAGTTATAGTGGTTGTTATCCATGAACTTTATACAACCCCTCTATTATCCTCAATAAGTATCTAACATAGTACCTATCATAAATCCCACAAGGGGACTATGCATTTGTACATAATTACAGGATCGTAACCTTGCTTGTCCAAAAGATGATTTTTCCCTTCCTAATATCAACTAGCTCATGGATCTTACTATAGGACATAAAATGTTGTCACTCATCTATGGATTTTTTAGTTATAATCATATCCTTATCTCCCTATAATATTAGCATAAAACCTCTTTTATTACTCCATGGGGGACATTTTTTTATAGGGTCATGCCTTTTGGTTTAAAGAACACATGATCAACTTACCAACATGTCATGACCTATATTTTCCATGGATTAATTCACAAAATTATTGAAGATTATGTGGATGATATCCTTGGAAAATCTAGGTATCATAAAGATCACCTATCTATCCTTTATAAAATCTTCACCTATTTAATCAAATATCAGGTTCATATTAACCCCAAAAAGTGTGTCTTTGGGGTTTTATCAAGAAAGCTTTTAGGTTTTATCATTTATATTCAAGGAATTGAGGTTGATCCTATTAAAATTGAAGCCATTATTGATATTCCACCTCCTTATAACCTCAAGTATCTTCGTAGTCTACAAGGAAAACTATAGTCCATTCACCACTTTATTTTGAAATTGTTAAATTGATGTCAAGCATTCTATCACCTTTTTAAGAAAGATACCTAGTTTGTATGGGATTTAAATTATCAAGTATCCTTTGATAATATTAATAAGTATCTCTTATCTCCCCCTATTATTATTCTACCAAGTGAGGATAAACCTTTTTACTTGTATATCTTAGCAATAGACCATGCTTTAGGTGCCATGCTTAACCATCAAGATGAACAACATAGAGAGTAAGTAGTTTATTATATATGTCGCACATTGGTTGAATATGAGACTTGTTAAACACATATTGAAAAACTATGTTTGGATTTATTGCCATTATTTGCTTAATTAAAATACTTATGTGATTACCAATACCGATCCTCTTAAGTTCATGCATTCAAAACTCTATCAGAATCAACAAATGACAAGATGGCTTATGCTTGTCATTGAGTTTGATCTCAAATTCCTTAACCAAAAATTGATTAAGGAGAAGATTGTTATTGATTAATTAGATGAGGTACACCTTGTTTATAATATGCCATCTATTTATGAATTTATTAATGAAGCTATAGCCTCCACATCCTAAGGAGATCTCAAATATCAGATGACATCATTCTTTGATGAATTTAAGTGCAAACATAGAGGGGGAGTAGGGATTATTATAATACCACCTGAAGGCATTCCTATAACCTTATATTTCAAGCTTGATTTTTATTATAATAATAATATGATGGAATATGAAACCCTAATTATAGGTCTCTAAACAATTTTAGATCTAGGTGTTAAGTCACTTCATATTTTTTGGGACTCCTAGTTGGTAGTCAATCAAATAACTGACATATATTAGTAAAAGAATAAAATCCTCCAAAGGTATAAAATGTTAATAGAATATTAGTTATCCACCCTTAACAATTATGTCATCTAGACCACTCCTCGATCAACTAACAAGTTTATTGATACCATGGCTTCCTTGGCCTCCTTTATCCCATCTTCCTCTCAAGAATCCAAATTGTTTATCCTTATTCACAAGGTTAATCAAAATTCTTATACCAAGATTGATCTTACTTATATCCATATTATAAAGAAAAATGATTTGGATCTATGGTACACATAAATATTTGATTATTTGTCTAAAGGTATCATTCATTTACATTTATCCAAAAATGCTAAAGATGTTTTTCAATAGTGAAATACCTAGTATGTAATACTAGGGAGTGTGATTTATAAGTAGGAGTCCGATGGTGTTCTTATTTATTGTCTATAGATTTTTGAATCAAATCTTGAAATCAAAGAAACACATGAGGGAATATGTGGCATCCATTTTAGTGGTTTAACTATTTCCAAGAATATTGTACAAGTAGGTTATTATTGGCCTACTATGAATTAGGACTATTGTGAGTTTGTCAAGAAATGCATGAAGTGCGAGCAACATGCCAACTTATCCCATGTACCTAGTCATATGTTATAGTTAGCCATAGAGTTTTAGCCTTCCTCCCAATGCAGTTTAGACCTTATAGGGAACATTAATCCTAAATCTTCCAAGCGACATAGCTTTATCATTATTGCTACTGAATATTGCACTAAATGGGTGGAGGTTGTTCCCATTATTTCATTAATCATCACATCATATTTCATTTTGGTGTCCTACATAAAATTATTATAATAATGAATTTTTTTTAAAAATAAATAAGTCTAAAAGTTGTGTTATTGTTTTAGAATTAAGTTGAATTTCTCATCACCTTATTATCCACAATCCAATGGACAAGCCAAGGCATCCAACAAAACCCTTGTCAAAATGTTAAGTATAATGGTCAATGAGACTAGAAAGGATTGGAATTTTTACATACCTTTTACTTTATGGGCTTATAAAACTAGTATTAAAACACCTATAAGGGCTACTCCTTTTTATTTGGTCCATAGTACCTAAGTAGTTCTCCCCCTAGAAGTCTAAATTTCTACTCTTTAGATTTATCTTAACGATATAATTTTTGAAGAGGATTATCATCAAGAATGATTAACACAATTAGAAAATTTAGATGAGCATCAAGCCATAAATCTTGATCACCTTCAAGTCTATCAAGAATGGATAAAACATGCATATAATCAACATTTGAAAGAGTGAGAATTTAATATTGATGACCTTGTCCTTATAGAAAATTAACATGTCAAAAATATGGAAAGAAGTAAATGAGGAAAGTTTGATCTGAATTAGCTTAGACCCTATATTATCACTCATAAATATGGATCTGGGGCATAACATTTGGCTTTCATTGATGGAAAAATAGAATTTAAAGCTCTTAATGATTTGCATCTATGTCCTTTCTATTGTTAATAATCTTATTACAAACTCTAATTAGCATAAGTTCTCTTAAAATCTTATCCACTAGCTCTAAACATACCCAATAATTATATAGACTCATGTTAATTTTTGATAATATACCATTTTGATATAAAAATATGGACACCTCAACTCTATTCATATCATGTTGTCATGGATTAGCTCTGCTCAAAATAGGTCAGAGTTCCAAATCATTATTTCTTAAAATCCTTTACCTTAAAAGCTTGTACGAAAGGAATAACACATTGTCTTTTTTTGTGGCTTATGAAAACACCCTGGGTGGCCTTAAATCTAATCCATTGTAAAAAGATTAATTTGGGATACAAAATCAAGAAAAGATCAAAATGGTAGAGTGATCCCTTGAAGGACATCTATTATCAAAATCAAGAAAAAATCAAAGTTGTAGACTGATCCCTCAAAGGATAACTACTGATATATATATATATATATATATATATATATATATATATATATATATATATATATATATATATATATATATATATATATATATATATAAAGCTGTAGACACAAAAATTGTGTCTACTCCTTGGTTGAATCCCCCCTTGGTCCCCTTGGTCCACTTCTAAACATTCCTAACCCACACACTTATTAATTTAAAATAATTACCTATTTTAAATTAATAACACCACCCATTGACACCTCATCTCACCTTGGATACCCTCATTTATCACCCTATGCCTAATCATAATTACTTAAGACCTATTTCAACTCCCCCACTAATTCTCACACCTATTAAACCCGCCATTTAGACTGTTTAGCAATGACAATTGAACCTGGCAGATGGAAGAATGGGCAAAAGGCTAAAAATAGCCTTTTTACCCATTCTTTACCCACCAATGTCGGTTAACCATCAATCGACGCCAGTGGTATCATCGATGTCAGTTGCTTAAAACTAAATCCCGAGTGTGAATTCTCCCTCGAGAACATCAATTCTCTTCCCTAAACGCTAATTCTCTGGCCTAGATCAACTTTCTCTTGCTCCTCCCCTCTTTTTTAGGTATCAAAATTCTATCAACACTATCCTAGCTGTAGAGACTCTGCTCAAGTGACTTCAGATCAGATTGGAGCATTGCACGGGGATCTTGACATTAGCTATAACAGGCACAAGCATCCAACACCTTAGTTCTTCATCTCACCAGTGCTAAGTGTTTCTTCTATCCTTTTATTTTAGTATTTTGAAAAGCATTGGTAACTAGTCTCTATTCTACTATTCCTAAGTACTGTAGACCAGACCAGACCTAGATTTCTCCTTGGAGAGGCTGAAAGGCGCTCCTCTTATCTTGGCCCATTCTAAAAACTTGTCCCCTACCTTTGTCCTCCTTAAGACTCTGTCCATTGTCCTGCATCCCTACACAAGCCTTTAGAATCTCCCAAACCATTTTGTTGACCATAGACATACCTAAAAATCATCCACAAGTCCACTGCCCCTATCGACATTGGTAGACTAACCAGCATCGGCAACCTTGACCAACCGATGACGGTAGACTATCTGGTGTCAACAACATTGACCAACTAACGATGATAGACTAACTCGACATCGGTGACTATGGAAGACTTATAGCAGAATACAGGTACATGTTGTCTACTTTTTGTTTCTTAGTCTTTCATTATTTCTCTTTATTTGACACTATTTTATCAACTAGTGGACTGTCATCCCTCAAGGAAGTCTTTGCACTTCTGGGACTGAGCTTTTGCTTGGCAGTCCACCATATATCTATCTAACATTTTCTATGTTTGAGTCTTATTTTCTCTACAGGTGTCATCCTCCATAACCAAAGAGGAGTCCCTACAATGTCTGGATATGGTGCACAACTTCATTTGGGTATCATATAACCCTTAACCATTTATCTTAGTTTCTTATTTCTTCTGAATGTGAAAAGCAAAAAACTTATAGAAACATTCTGGCACGCCTGGTGGGACCCTGGAGTTTTCCTTGGGTTCATTTCTTCTAAAAGGCAAACATTCATATATGTGCATTAGATTTATTCTTGCATCCTTCTTTTATCTCTTTATTTCGAAAGGAAACCATAAGCACAAGTTAAAGAGAACATCTTTCTTTTTCTTCTTGTCACCTCTTATCTGCATCTTAGAGTAGTGAAATTCATACTCTTAACCTTTTCTCGACTTGTTTGCATCTGAATAAAACATTTCAATTTGGGCTAAAAATCTATTGCATCTCATTTCTATTTGAATGCATATTTAGTCCACTCATCTAGTAATTAAAACCGCATTATGAATAAAGTGTAGTCCACATATGTTACACAACTAGACCACATTCACAATCAAACATCTAAACATACCTGAGACAAGGCCTGACTACGATTTCATCACCTAGGGGATACCTTACCCTTCCTGGTAATCCTACTTGGACTTCACTACCAAGGGGAGAACCCACTATGTTCTCTGGTAGAGTATAAACTCTAGGGGAAGTATATACTGGCTAAGTGACCTAGCTAGGCTCTGGGCTCATGAAGTGAGGGGAGCAAGCTCCTAGCACCAAGCCACGTACGGAACCTAATACAGATTTTGAGCACCAAAACTAACCCAAAACCAGCCTTAAACTACATCTTTAGGATCCGTTCTACAAGCCCAATTTCCTAAACATATTCTTCTAAGGCATAAGCCAACAAGACTCTAAAATTTATTCTTAGGAATTAACATTTAGAGTTTGCTTGTCTTCATCTATTTTTATGTCTGTATCTAATTTTTTGAGCTGGTGAGGTCGCATTTTGAGATCTAAAAACAACTCAGAACTTTCTTCTTTCTTCTAAAAACTTTCAGTTTTCTAAGTTTCTAGAAACACACAATAACCAACATCAATTTTTCCACTGACATCGGCAATTATTTTCATCGACATCGGTTATCTGACTGACATCAGTTTTTCTACCGACGTCGGTCACTGTCAAATTTTTTTCTCTCAAACAATAAGCCAAAAACTTGACTCTTTTGCTGTCAAAAACAAATTTTGGTTCCCTGAAGCTGAAAAATATAGTTTTTAGAACCTGAATCTATTTTGCCTTGGATGGTTTTGACACGTAGTCAAGCCAAAGCTCTTGTTGACCATGCAAGGCAGCAACCACTCCCACCTTCACCTTCTATATCAAGTCCCCAAATGGAGTATAATTTAGAAACTAAATGTACTCCTATTCAATCAACTCCAAATCAACCTTCAATTATTCTCGAAGGGGACCAAGACTTTGAAAGGTTCCTTGACCTCAATGTTAAGGCTCTTCAGCACTATCTCACGAGAAGCCAAATGCAAGACTCTTCAGGTAACCCAGTTTATGGGATGCCAACTTCCTTAGCTAATACAATAATCATATCAACAACCTCCGTAACTCAACCCATAGACACCCAGGCCATTACCTCAACTAATAATCCTGACCATGACCAATCTTCAAAGTGTAGCCTCTTCTTCTATTTCTGGACCTACCTCCATTGGGGTTTTTGTACCCCCTCAACCACAAACCATTCAACAAAGTCCTACACCATTCCAGAACTTAATCATCTCCATCTCACCAAATCTTACACCCATAAATACAAGAGTGGCTACTTATCCTTTGGCTAGTGTTTCCACCATCCAACTACCTTTGGTGACATCAAGCCAAGTTGTACCTTCTAGCTTCATGACACAACCACCCTTGACTTCAACATCAGTCCCTATGACTAGTTACCAATATGTTGCATGCCTATACAAGCACAACCAACTATGTCATATGCCCCTCCTAGCACCTTCCAAATGCCTTATAACCTAGATGGCACCCCACCTACAAATCCATTAACCGATCTAATCAAGATGTTGATGGATAAGGTGTCTAATCTTGAGACATCTATTTCTAGTTCAAGAAATGTTCTCTCATATGAACAAATCTGTAATGAACCCATTCATCCTTCAGTCCCAATCTGACCATATCCTAGTCAGTGGGAACTCCCCAAGTTTACTTGTTTTCAGAGTAAAGAGGACCCACATCAACATTTACGAGTGTTTAGACACGCTTGTTACCTTATAGCACATGACGATGCATTGTTACTACGCACATTTCCCATGTCGCTTTTCGGGGGCCACCCTTGATTGGTATGGCTCCCTTACCAGTCATTCTATCTTTTCTTTCATTCAACTCACCCAACTATTTCTCGACCACTTTTCAATCAACATAACTAAAAAGGTCTCCATCATGGACCTATACTCTATCAGACAATTCGACGATGAATCAATAGCTGATTTCATTGCTTGATGGATAAGTTTAATCAACCAACTCTCCTTTTCTTTACCTCAACCTAAGCTCATCAAGCTATTTTCACAAGCGTGTGCCAAACACATCTCATCTACTTTGTGGGTCCAAACATTCCGCACATTTGATGAAGCTTTCACCATGGCTAGGAAGCTTGAACTCTATGCTGTCAAAGAAAATAAAGTCAAATTGCGTAATAAAAACCCCAACACAAAATCAAATGACCCTTCATCTAAATCTTCTTCTTCCAATTCCAAATCCAAGGGATCGACAAATGCTGTGGTACTCAGATCATCTTCATCGAACACAACTAACCAATCCGAACCTTTCACATCTCAAAGCATTACATGACAATTCCAACAACGATACATACAACGTCAATATACTCCAATAGGAGAATCATATGCTTCGATGTTGGATAAACTAGTCAAATAGGGAGTCCTCAACCTCCCCCAAATTTGACCACCACCTCAATTTGACCCCTCAAAAGCCATCCCTACATGGTATAGGGAAAATGACTTTTGTCATTATCACCGTGTCAAAGGCCATGACATAAACAACTGTAAAACCTTTAAAAACATTGTCCAGGACATGTTAGACAAAGGTGATCTTATCTTAGATAACCCAAATGTGCCACCTAACCAAAACATAGACATCTTTAGACAACCTTTCACTAACCATCCCCCTAGCCAAAACAACATACAGACCATGGCTAATGACCCCCAAGAGCGTAGTATACGCACAGTCAACATGGTCTTTCCTATCATTCCCAACCAACCTCTCCCACAGTCTGAAGAGGTTAGTCAAACTATTTGTCAACCACAAGTAGGAGAGCCTTCTTCTCCTATTTCTCCTCCACAGGTGGAAGAACCTTCTTCTCCTATTAGTTCTCCATTTACCCCTCTTTTATTGGAGGATGCTTTAACCATACCAATGCCACTAGCCCCACCTTCATCCTTCCTACTACCAATGGAGGACCATAGCCTTCTTGCTCTTCAACCACAAGTAGAAGGTACAATCATCCCTGCCCTCTATCCTCTTGAGGAGTCACATTCTCTAATTCCTTCTCCACCAAGAGAAGAACTTGTCTCTTCACCTACTTCGACCGAAGATGATCCAGTAATGGCTCTCTCATGCCTTTGGCCTAAGATCACTGCATCTAACACATTTCCAGTCTCACAACCACCCACATCTTCTAAAAAACCAAAGCCTCATCGAACATCTTCCAAACCATTCTCTTGATTGGCTGAAAACTTAGGATTTCTCCATTCAAAGAACTTAAAACATGAGACATTATGGGAGCAACTTAAAGCTCCTTATCTTACACATCCCATCTCATCTCATACTAACAACCCTCCTTCGACAAAATCTCCTAAAGTCTCTAACAAAGATCGGGCTTCTACTTCCAAATCCTTAGAAGCTCAACCATCCACATCTGAACCTAAACCCTCACAAACTCCACCATACCAAAATTGGTTAAATCTCTTGGTGTTCACCCCATATCTAACCTCACTCACCCACAAGTGAAGGTAGATTTGAATCTTTCCCCCCATAATAGTGGTCCTCAAACCAAACCAAAGAAGGCTACTAAACCACGTTGGAGAACTCCTCCTCCACCATCATCATTGCCCTCCATTTTGGGTCCTCATCCTTCTACCTTAATAGGAGTGCTTCCTACTCCAACACCTATCAACAAAAAATTTCCTCCATTACTCCCTTTATCCACCAAACACATACCTCCTCTAAAAAATTTGGCACCCCTCATAAAGAAAGTGTTGTCTACATGAGTGGCCACACCACCAATCAAAAAGGCGGTACGGAAATCTCCCTCAACAACTCCAAAGCAAAAGTCATCAACACCTAGTGCATCAACAAGCATGGACCCATTAGTGGGTTCATATGATTTGATACTATGCTAACTTTTGCAAACTTCTAGCATCACTCTTCCACCTATTAAACCATTTCAACCTCTCGAACCAAAATCATCTTGGTTCGATGACACTAAAATTCACCTATATCATCGCACACCTGGACACGACACTAAAAATTGTTGTGCCCTCAAGGTTGTCATTCACCAATACTTGGAAAAAGACACCCTTCTTGTTGAGGATAATTTTGACAAACCTTCGACACCGTCTCATGTCTCTCAAACCTCTTCACCTTCATCAGGATCCCATCATCAAACTATGGTCCCTTTACCTCTTTTGTCTCCTCTTTTCGAGATTAACACCATCCATGTGGCCACTAGGTCACAAAATTTAAAGGATAAAGCAAAAGAGAAGGTTTCTATTCCTTGGACCTACCCATTTGTCAAACCTGCTCAACCACCAAAACCTAAGATTTCTATCTTGGGTACATCCCAACCAACTTCTTCGAAGGCAATCTGTGATTCTATGGTGAAACAACTTCACCAAACTCCCATAAAGATGACTTTATATGACCTCATTCAAAGCTCTCCACAACATTATTAGGCTTTAATCAAAGCTTTATAGGCAATGGAGGTCCAACTCGAGGACCCCCAACCACTAGCTGCCTTAGTCTAATCATTACCCACTGTCGCCTCTATTACCTTTAGTGATTCTAAAATTCCTACCTCTAATTTGGAAGATCAGGATGCTGCCCTTTTCATCACAGCCTACATTGATCAAACTCACATTAAGTAGGTTATGATTGATGGGGGGTGCTAGCATCAATATCATTTCCACCCATGCCTTTGACCAATTAGCCCTCTCAAAAAATTGTGTGTCTAAAACTGACGCAATTCTTTGGTCTTTTAATGACTCCACCGCCACTATTGTTGGCACCGTCATCTTACATATTCATGTTGGCCCACGAACAATCCCAAATCTCTTCTACATAATTGAGGGAGAGTTCCAATACAACATGTTATTAGGATGACCTTGGATCCATGCCATGGCCTATGTCCCTTCTACATTACACTGTTGTGTCAAATTTGAACACGACGGTCAAGTCCATGTCATTCCTGCAGACCCCTCCCCTTTCAAGACATGTAACACAACTTATCAACCCAACGATGTTCTCATTACTTTAAAAACATCAACCCAAACACCACCTCCACCTGTGAAAGCTTCAACAAGTACACAAACGGTGGTTACATCTACACTACCTCCTCAAGTGACAACAAAGGACCCTATGGAAGATACCTTCCAACATCTTT
The DNA here is from genome assembly GCA_037957365.1 of Torreya grandis. Taxonomy (NCBI): domain Eukaryota; kingdom Viridiplantae; phylum Streptophyta; class Pinopsida; order Cupressales; family Taxaceae; genus Torreya; species Torreya grandis. The sequence continues at coordinate 5,089,244 of JARHVA010000355.1, forward strand.
CACTTGGGGAGTATCATTTACTCACCTTGGACATGTTCCAAACTCCTCAATAGTATGGACAACTTCATCACAATCCTAGCTATGACCATCGTATCGGAATGGTCATCCCTTATGGTCCTCCCAATCTTCAGACAAATCTCATCTATGGAGGGCTAGATCGAGCTCCCACTGATGGGAATCCTCTTTCATCACCTAAACTATTTACATCTGACTTCTCTTTTCTTGGCAACCCAAACTTTGCTCATACCTATCTTTATAGGTGTGCATGGAAGGGCTATGGCTTTGGGCGCTATGAACAAGGCTCCCACCAGCCCGTCGAACCACCAAATGATGAGGCCATAGAGAATGCCAAAAAATGACATGGCTTGGGTTTTGAACAACCTACTAAAACTTCTAAAAACCCTCACCCTAAACCTATCATAGAACAATCTCCTCCAAACTTGCCTATTCCCCCATCTTCACCTACGGAGTCGGTGGTTTCCATCCCTCCTAGTTTTTTCTTTGTATAAACACCATTCATTTGGAACCCCTAACCTATCAACTAGATGGGGTATTTAGGTCTCTCCCTCTCATTTATCCAAACATGATAGATGATGAATCTGCTACCATCAACATTGTCCAATGCATAGATGATGATGCCATTCTCACTTGCATGGGTGCAGATGACTCCTTCATTCAATGATCACTTCCTTAAAAAATGCAGGCTATGTTAAATGAATCGACCATTAACATTAACCTACCATCTTTCAATCTTCCTCATGTTTTAAATATTGGTCAATCTTTGGATGCCCAAGAACAAATTGACTACACCAAATTCCTTTCAGATCATAGAAAAGCCTTTACTTGGACCTATAACGATATGCCTAGCATCGACCCTAACATTGTCATTCATAACATCGTCACAAACCCAGAGGCTAAGCCTATCAGGCAGAAGCTTCACAAGATGCATCCTCACATCGCCCTCCTTGTCAAAGAGGAGCTTCAATGTCTTCTCTCCATCTCCTTTATCCAACCCATTGATTATCCACAATGGGTGTCAAACATCATCTCTATCACAAAAGTGACTGGGGGAAATTCCTCCTAACTTCTCTAGCCCACATGACGTTTGGTATAAGTGACTTGTTGGCTACTTGACATATTCTATCATGCCACCCAAACTCTCTAGCAATAGACAATGAGCTTTTATCAAAAACACTGCTCACTATACCATGCTAGGGGGTCATCTCTACAAATAAGGTCTCGACTGCCTCCTTATCCAATGCCTAACAACCACTGAGACATCCCATGTCATCAAACAAGTCAATGACAGGATTTGTGGGGAACATTTCAGCAGTAACTCACTTGTCAATCACATCCTTCACCTGGTCCATTATTGGCCGACTCTTAACCAAGACTGCAATAACTATGTTCGGCATTATACCAAATGTCAACAACATACCAACCAACTTCACGTCCAACATCGACCACAACCTGCCTACAACCAAAATTTGAAAGAGTGAGATTTCAAAATCAGAGATCTCATCCTTATAGAAGACCAACATGTGACCAATATGGAAAGAAGCAAATGAGGCAAGTTTTCTCCTAATTGACTCAGACCTTATATCATAACGCACAAGTATGGATTAGGGACTTATCGTCTGTCTTCTCTTAAAGGCCAGCTAGAACTTGAGCCCCTTAATGCCTTACATTTGTGACCATTCTACTATTAATCAAGTACTCATTCAATTGATATTTAACTTGAGCTCATCCCTTGAGCAATCCCCATCATCATCATCCCTATTCCTCTCAACCCTCAACCCTACAAACATTAGTCAACCCTTTTGTCAAGCATGAATGCTTTATCCTAATAAAAGGGAAACCCTTGAACCTCTATAGTCAAGTCCATGACCAAAAATTTAGTCAAAAACAAAAAGTATAAAACTGGGATGCCTATTCAAAGGTCATAAACTATAAATGTAGACTGCTCCCTTGAAGGACAGCTACATAATTGCTATAATAAGTAGACTGCTCCCTTGAAGGACAGCTATTCAAAGACATTCAACCATACAAAGCATAATCTAGACCACTCCCTCGAAGGATGGCTATGCCCAAATTTTGTTACAAACATCACTCTCTCAGAAGCTTCTCGCATCGATCAGCTTCACAACATGACCATAAAACAAAACAACATCCCCACGTAGACTTCCCGCATTGATCAGTCTAACAAAAAAAAAAAAAACTGTCTGACAAATTATAAAGTCATGGACTTGTCTATAGTCGTTCTCAGGGTCACCTATAAAAGGGGAAAAGTTATCCTTGCTAAAAAGGGTTATGATACCCTCCCATAATCACACCTATCACCCTAACATACTCAAGGGATTTTGGGCTCACTTAATGTCAAGTGATTTGAATACTTTTTTAATATAAATAATGGTCAATGATGTAATGCATGAATGGGGCTTTTGTTTCCAAAAACCTTATCTATGCAATCATTATGGTCCTTGTCAATGAAAGAGAAATGCACCTTTCACTTCTTATACATCTTGGTCACACATAACCAAACCATTAACCAACCAAACCAAACCAAACATTTTCAGACCACTAACATGACATAGCCCATTCACACTAGTTTCTATGGACAACAATACACATGGAAACTATCGACCAAACAAAATTTATGTCAAGCATAAACCATTAATTACTGAAGCATAAATAATCTCAATTCATTTTTTAGCATACACCATTAATAATATGGAAAATTGTTAAGGGATGAAAGACCACTCAACCAATGTTACAAAATACACCATCACATATGGAAAAGGCTGTAACATCATCATACACTCATCATTTCAAGCATGAACCATCAGACATATGGGAAGTGCTAAATCACTAACTTGACCCAAACCAACTATCGACCACTTTGACCCTTCCTACCTTTTAGGGAGAACTACATTAGCTTGAGGCCCTTCAAATAAGGACTATGTAGGTAGCACTCAGATGACATGACATCTTCTGGGGTTAGCTCAGCCACATCCGTTTGTTCATCTACCTGATGGACAAACCATTTAATCTTTAACCATGACTTAACCTCATCCAACCCATCTATAACCTACCCTCTTCCTCCCTTTTAAGGAGAGCTACATTGGCCTGAGGCCCTTAAAATAGGGGCTATGTAGGCAGCACTCAGATGACATGACATCTTCTGGGGTTAGCTCAGCCACATCCATTTATTCATCTACCTGATGGACAAAACATTTTACCTTTAACCATGACTTAACCTCATCCAACCCATCCATAACCTACCCTCTTCTTCCCTTTTGGGGAGAACTACATTGGCCTAAGGCCCTTCAAACAAGGGCTATGTAGGCAACACTCAAATGACATGATGTCTTATGGGGTTAGCTCGGCCACATCCGTTTGTTTGTCTACCTGATGGAAAAACCATTTAACCTTTAACCATGACTTAACCTAGTCCAACCCCATCCATAAATGACCCCCTTACTCCCTTTTAGGGAGAACTACATTGGCTTGAGGCCCTTCAAATAGGGGCTATGTAGGCAGCACTCAGATGACATGACTTCTTCTGGGGTTAGCTCAGCCACATCCATTTGTCTGTCTATCTGATGGACAAACCATTTAACCTTTAACCATGAATTAACCTAGTCCAACCCCATCCATAACCAACCCCCTTCCTCCCTTTTAGGGAGAACTACATTGGCCTGAGGCCCTTCAAACAGGGGCTATGTAAGCAGCACTCAGATGACATGACGTCTTCTGGGGTTAGCTCAGCCACATCCATTTGTTTGTCTATCTGATGGACAAACCATTTAACCTTTAACCATGAATTAACCTAGTCCAAAACCAATCCATAACCTACCCTCTTCCTCCCTTTTAGGGAGAACTACATTGGCTTGAGGCCCTTCAAACAGGGGCTATGTAGGCAGCACTCAGTTGACATGAGGTTTTCTGAGGTTAGCTCGGCCATTCATTCGTCTGTCCATCTAATGGATCAAATATCTATACCAACCCAAATTCATGACCAAACAATCAGCCCTAACACTATAGAAGTCACCCTTGACTTTTCATGGGGCACATTGGAGATCACAAACATCTCCCTGACCACATCACACAATCATTTGAGATCACTTACATCTCAACTCGACTCGACCAATGACCATGGAGATCGCGACTATCTCCTCAGACCACGACCACTTTTGTGACAACTATGCCTTAGTTGCATATATGCTACCTCATGAATGGTTAGAAAAATTGTCTGCAACCCACATTATGACCCTCATAAGTATTGGATCACGAGCAAGTTGATCCCCACTACTTGTGACATTTTTGTGTTTTCTAGGAGCACTTCCTAAGCCCAAGATACTTGGAACATGATGACCAATTGGAGCTACAGCTTGGATCAAATAACCCAATCAGCTACGACTAAATGCTGGGGACCAGTTATTTCAATTTTAGCACTCCTCGACCTTTGACTGTGACAATTTGACCTGACCATCACATGAAGTGGTATACACATAATCTCAACTATTGCAACGTTCACACTCCAACTTCACCATACTCATCCACTATCTATCAAATTGGCACCTGATATCAGGTTACCTTCCCTCAACTACCACTTTGAGGGGGAATATCTCATCCCACATCTGGGGTAACCAACACTTATTTTTGTCTTGTAGTTCATCAGAACAACCAATAGGACAAAAATGATCTCATCCCATACCTGGGGCAACTTACTCATATTTTTGTCTTGCAGTTCGTCAAGAACAACCAACAAGACAAAAAGGGGAAAATGTAGACACCAAAATTGTGTCTACTCCTTGGTTGACTCCCCCCCTTGGTCCCCTTGGTCCACTTCTAAACATTCCTAACCCACACACTTATTAATTTAAAATAATTACCTATTTTAAATTAATAACACCACCCATTGACACCTCATCTCACCTTGGATACCCTCATTTATTACCCTATGCCTAATCATAATTACCTAAGACCTATTTCAACTCCCCCACTAATTCTCACACCTATTAAACCCACCATTCGAACTGTTTAGCAATGACAATTAAACCTGGCAGATGGAAGAATAGGCAAAAGGCTAAAAATAGCCTTTTTATCCATTCTTTAGCCACTAACGTCGATTAACCGTCGGCCGATGCCGGTGGTATCATCAACGTTGATTGCTTAAAACTAAAGCCCAAGTGTGAATTCTCCCTTGGGAATGTCAATTCTCTTCCCTGAATGCTAATTCTCTAGCCTGGATCAACTTTCTCTTGCTCCTCCACTCTTTTATAGGTATCAACATTCTATCAACACTCTCCTGGCTATAGAGACTCTACTCAAGTGACTTCAGATCAGATTGGAGCATTGGATGGGGATCTTGACATCATCTGTAATAGGCACAAGCATCTAACACCTTGGTTCTTCATCTCACTAGAGTTAAGTGTTTCTTCTGTCCTTTTATTTTAGTATTTTGAAAAACATTGGTAACTAGTCTCTATTCTACTATTCCTAAGTACTGTAGACTAGACCAGACCCAGATTTCTCCTTGGAGAGGCTGAAAGGCCCTCTTCTTATCCTGGCCCATTCTAAAAACCTATCCCCTACCTTTGTCCTCCCTAAGACTCTGTCCATTGTCTTGCATCCCTACACAAGCCTTTGGAAACTTCCAGACCATTCTGTTGACCACAGACATACCTAAAACTCATCCAAAAGTCCATTGCCCCTATTGACATTGGCAGACTAACCAGCATTGGTAACCTTGACTAACCAACGGTGGTAGACTATCTGGCATCAGTAATATTGACCAACTGATGATGGTAGACTAACTGACATCGGTGACTGTGGAAAACTTACATCAGAATACAGGTACATGTTGTCTACTTTTTGTTTCTTAGTCTTTCATTATTTCTCTTTATCCGACACTCTTTTATCAACTAGTGGACTGTCATCCCTCAAGGAAGTCTTTGCACTTCTGGGACTGAGCTTTTGCTTGGCAATCCACCATATATCTATCTAACATTTTCTATGTTCGAGTCTTATTTTCTCTGTAGGTGTCATCCTCCATAGCCAAAGAGGAGTCCCTACAACATCTGGATATGGTGCGCAACTTCATCTGGGTATCATCTAACCCCTGACCATTTATCTTAGTTTCTTATTTCTTCTGAATGTGAAAAGTGAAAAAATTATAGAAACATAAGCATGTAGACCACTCCCTTGAGGTATGGATATGTGCCTATGATTTAGGGAACTTCTCGCATTATTTAGTTTCCTATTAAAAGCAAACCATTAAAAAAAACTATAAAATCAAAAATTATATCCCATAAAAGCTTCCCACATTGATTAAATTTCATAAATTTTTAGACTTCCTACATTGATTAGTCTACATATATCCATGGATTAGCTTAAGGTAAACCTAAAATGTTCAAAAACACAAAACAAGATGTGTATTCTTAGAGAATTACTATTTTTTCCCATTCCCTACAAACATAAAAACCCCCTTTTTAAACCAAATATTCATGAATTTAATTGACATGATATTGTTAAGGATTTTAATTAAGATTGGATAAAAGGGTGCATATGCGAAAGAAACAAGAGTCCTAACATTGGTTAGGGTCCAAGCCAATTATGAGTCATGCATCCTTGATTAGCTAAAAAAGAAACCATTTTTCACAAATTGTAAACATTTGAATTCATTTAAAACCATAACATAATCTAAATCCATAATCAACCATGATATAAAGTCCAATCCATGATATTCCTTTAGTATAATCAAAAGCAAAAATCCATATAAACACCATCCACATAATATAAAATACATAGCTAAATGCATCATAAATACATATACATCATAAATTATTATATAATTTACAATCTATAATCCATCATAAAGCCTTAATACACATACATGTAAATCCATAATCAAGATAAAAATTTAAATCTACATCAGATGATCTAAAAATAATAATCCATGTAAACACCATATAATCAATATAAACCATGATATAAATAAATTAAAATGCCATCTAAACATAATCCAAATAATCCAGATCCATAATCACATAACACAAGATCATGTAATAAATGTGTGGTACATCAAACTCATGAATATATATATATATATATATATATATATATATATATATATATATATATATATATAAAATCAAATGTACATCATAAAAATCTCATGATATATAATATATGTACAAATCCAATCCATAAAATTATCCATAGATATGATTACTTAATGAATTAGATATGGATCAGGTGGATATCCACTCTAACTCCTGCACTATCTCTATTCTCACCTCCATCTCCTCCCCCATCCATCTCATCTCTCCCCCATGGTATGATCCCCATAGTAGCCATAGAAGTCTATGTATGCATTGGAATTTGACCCCACATGGCTATGTGAGTGGCATATCTAGGAACCTCTAGAAACTACTATGTAATAATATTTTCATAATATTGGAGTTCTACCACAACATATTGGTACATGTATATGATCATAGTAAATAAAGGCCCCATCTTCCTACCCTATGCCTCTCCCCCTATGGTGGATCCTGATACAACTCCTATTGTAGCCCCTAGTAGTACTTAGAGTCTCTCATGATTCTTATGATACCTATCCCATGCTCAACATGCCTCATTATAACTCTATTATAATTCATCATAGCACCCCTTTAACTAAATCAAGCTAGCATGTAGATGACCTCTCTCATACTAAACTCTTGATAGTTATGCTCAGGCCACATACCTCTATGCTATCATAGTCTATATGTCTAGGTTTCCCTCTTCATCTCCTCCATAACCTCCACATTTACCATCTCTACATCTCCCATCTCCAATTATGGCTACACCACTCTCTCCTACCCTCCTCTAAGCTGGTCTATCCACCATAATAAGTATGCCTCTATAACTCCAACATCATCCACATCTACTCCCTATGTCTCTTCCTTCATAAACAACTCAAGATCTATCACCTATAGCTCGATATTATCCCCTTCTAAGTCATCCCTACTATATACCTACGGTGCCTCAGGTATATTTTGATATAGCCCAAACTATCACCAAACATGCCCAAACTAAAATAACTCAACATGATCTACACATCACCCTCACATCCACCTCACTCACTACCCTACCATTAGTTCTATATCCATCCCCAACCATGATGGAAATTTGATGTACGGCCTCCATACCACCTCATCCTCCTTCAACTACTCTAAAACCTATCTATAATAATCTAAGTTACAAACTCTCTCATCTCCATGTGGATGGGCAAAGTCATCCTTCCATTATAAAAATCCAATGCTAAATGCAAATTGGTGCCATCCCATCCATGGTAATCCTAGTAGCTACACTATTCAAATGCAATCATAATCCCAACACTATAAAACAAAAGTAACATCCAACTCAAATCACTATTGTGTCCTCTATCCACACAACTCTATGTATATCTACACTAGTAGTGTGAGAGTCCATGCAAACACTATTCGATGCTCCCACATATTTACTAAAACACCTATCAAGATCCATGTGACTCTCCATCCACTAGAGTTAGGCAATGTATAATAGGAGATGGCTAACATCATCATGGTGATTACCCATCTCCCATCCCAGTTTTGATCATATAACACTTCAAATTTGAATCCTCCTATTATAAAATTAATATATGTAGCATCATCTCCATATATCCATTTTAGCACTATTACCCATCCCATATTATCCACTAGAGTAATATCTACCCCCTACATTAGTAGTCATAGTATCCTATATATATCCTCCAATGTCAAGGTCATCTTTGTAATCAATAAGTAGAAGTTCCCTATAGTCAGATCCCATCACTCTAGTAATGCCACAAGTAGACTCTAGTCTTGATAACTTGATAATAGTGGCATTGACCCCCTAATATTACTACCTTTAAATTCTCTCCATTTTCATCTCCCATCATATCTCATAGCCACTCCAATAATGGTGGAACCCAATCCTACATTATCAATAGTATAGATGCCTACAATCCCATAAAACCCATAAGTTTCTTTAGTTTCCTAGCCATTAGTCTTATATTCTAAGTTTTCTTTACCCCCTAAGAATTAACACTAACCCTTATAGGACTAACACCAATTAGAACCCAATCAAAATTTATTGTCTAATTAGAATCAATTTGTAACTAATTGATGGTTGATCATCAGGGAATCAACATCGATCCACTATGGATTGATGTCGACCCTTATAAAATCTCAGTAATGCAAAAACTAACTAAAAATAGCTAAAAATATAACAAAACCAAAAAAATTAAAAAAAATTTAAAAATAATTCAAGCTTACCTCATCATGTGATCATTATTTCCATTGACCACTCTTGCTATCCTCTATCATATATACTTCACTCAAACATGTATACAGGTGTCAATTTTTTGGCTCTAGCTCACACATTATCAATTGAAAAATAAACACCTAACCTATTTGGCATCTTATTTATATCCCTCTAAGATCAATGTTGATTCTTTTGAGATGGAAATTGATTCTCTAGGAATTGATATCGATCTATTAGATAGATATTGATTCTATCCTTTTTTGGCTTAATTCTTTGTACTACTTAATTTTTTTTTGCATCCTCATGGTCTTTTTCAAAATCCACTTAAGTTATCCTTTGTTACAACTATCCCATTCTTTTTACCCATCATTATAGAATTATGGACACAAACCCCTTGACGTTCATATAAACTTTGTGAGATCTACTCTCATTTTAGTGTCTATCCCTTATAGATCTTGAAAGTGTACCTCATCTTGAGAGCATATGTATCTAGGTAACACACACATACCAAGCATAATGGATGATTTGGTCAGCCCATCCTAGCCTTTACCCTCTTTATTGCCTTTTATTACACATGCATGTTCATAGTTATAGCAATCCATTACTTATTTGTCATAAGGCATTCCTGATCTAATATCCTACATCTTGTTAGTGCAACATTATACTTCATACTTATACATATTGGACACTCCTTTACTATATACCTTATCCATTACCACCTCATATTAAAACCTATCTCTACCTTGACATCCTTCTTAGGTTCTTGGTTTGAGGGGGGGGGGGATTCTGCCTCACATAATCCTAGGGCATTAAACACATCCTAGTTTTTGTCTCATGGCAGGTTATCACAAACTACTCAACAAAAAGGGGAAAATGTAGGCACTACAAATTTACACCATTATATTATGAATAAATGTGTCTTATCCTTTCCCCATCCTTATTTTATGTTAGTTAATATAGTTTTACCATTTACCATCTTATGTCATGTAATTAGTCTTAATAATTAATTTTTACCTAGATAACTAATTAACCCTCCCTAATTCTAGTAAAATCTCCCTAAGTTTATTAGAGGTAAGATGTTTTAACCTCTTAATAAATTATCCATATCTGAACATCATTAAAAATAGCCTAGAATAAGTTTAAACCCATGAATTGAAGTTGTTTTAATGAATAGATAAACTTGGAATAGATCAACTTGATCCCCATGATCATCATTAATCATGTTAGGATCGACATCGATTTATGCTCAAACCATCCTCGAGATGAAGGATCTAGAATTTACACACTAGAATTATGGATAAATTTCCTTGGAGTATCTATGAAATAAATCCACATCAATCTCAACCCATCCTCACTCAGTCAAAGTTTAAACACATCCTTGTTAACATGATAATTATCTATAACATAGGAAGTATTTTAGAGGTAAGTATACTATTTGTTTGAGTGTATTTTGTTTACTATATTTTCTATTTACCTTTTGTTTACTACTTTGAGTCTAGTTAGATAATTAGTAAATTATCTTTAGGCCATTAAGAATCCCTTAAATCCCAATTTTAGGCCCCATCATAAGGTTTATGTACCTACTATTAGGATCAATGATAATTCCTCATATGATCAAAATTGATTATATAATCAATATAGATTCTGAGACAATAGACATCAATCCCTATGTTTTTATTTTTTTCTACAATCTAAAGCTAGTTTAACAATCCTAATTAATTCCAATTTATTATTTATAAGTCTTGAAATTATGAATTTCTATTTGTAGATGACATTGCTAGGCATTACACATGATGTGGTTTAAATCCATGACTTACCCATAGTCTCTCATCCATTATTTTCCAATAAGAGTGATATCTCCTTTGAGTTAAGAATTTTTCTAATCATTTTTTCACCTACTCTAAAAGTATTCACTAAACAACTAGAAGTAATATAAGAACAAGAAGATTTAGCTATAGCTTATTAGAATGAATGCTTTGATAATATCTATGCAGTAGATTAATCTATTTCATTTCAATATCACATCTTATCATATGATTTTTTTGTAATTTATATCATTATATAATCTATTTGATTGCATAAAATAGTGGAATGAAATCCCTTTAAGGAATTTTACTACTTCTTGGAATTAATCTACCATCAGGCAGTCCACTTATCTATTTTTTTAATCTAATCTGGTCCAAGTTGTCTCTTATGTGTAGGTAATCATTCCTATCCAAAAAAGAGTTCCCACTTTTTTAGATCAATGGTATCATAATAGGTATCCCTTTAAAACCTTGTATCATTTCTATTTTTAGTAATTTTATTTATTAAAGGAAACTAAACTAAAAAATACTAAAATATATAGCTTTCTCAAAGTTTTAATACTCTAGGTAGCTTCTCAACATACTACTTCATACTAGAAAGGTGATTAAATTATTTATTTAGTCCTTTTATATTGTGACTCTCTATCCATAGGTCCTTTTATCATGTTTTAATTCTAGGAGAGAGTGAAACATAGACCTAAAACATCTTAGTTCACTGTGGTCTTTATCTCTTCTTGAGTCTACTCATGTGATACCTTACTCATGCTTGAAGACCTTAGAAGAGCTTAGAAGATATTGATTTGGTTTATAGATCCTAGAAATATGTTTAAAATTACATTTGAGTTCATAATACCTATCCATTCATGTCTCCTAGTGGTGTCATAGTATGCTTGTGATGAGTTTGAAGATCTTAGTGAAAACCTGTAAGTTTTGAGCCTATTTGAGAGATCACAAAAGGTGAGGCATAGTGAATAAGATATATGGATGATTTGGGGTGATCATAAGGTGAAATGTGAGCTAAGGAAGAGGTAGATATGTTCATATATGCTCATGAGAGTAACATTTTTCCATTGTATGCTACCAATTGCCTAGACCTTTCACCCTTTCCTCTCTCTGACTGAATGGTTTAACACTACTTTTTAAATCCTTTCACCCTTTCCTCTCTTTGACTGAATGGTTTAACACTACTTTTTAAATCCCTTTTACACTCCTTACCATATTGGATACTTATTTTTATGGTGATAATATATTAAGACATTTTATCACTTGGGAAACTCCTTCATGTAGTTATAAACTTGGTTTCACTCTTAGGTTTATAAGGAGTCATGTAAGTATGCAAATTAGGCCATTTTTTCCTCATTTCCCTCCTACATGTGTTAATGTATTAGCTTGGTTGGATAACCATGAGGTATATATTGTCACTTTTATTTGAACCCTTTGAGGATATGGAAAATATCTCCTCATCCAAGTGGCATAATAGAAACACCTCTAGGATTGTGGGTAACCTAAGGATGAGGTGATTCTCTAGATAGGGCTAACTCCCTTGATGTACCACTTTGGATTATAACTAACTTAAATAATGGGTGAAAATGGAGAAGGATAGATAAAATCAAACTAATATAAGGGAGGTGATACACAAATAACATGATGACATCCAACTATATGCATATTATACTTCAAATCAAAGGATAAACTGAAGATATACTTCTCCAATCTGCATCTTCTCACATCAATGTTACATTATGAGGTTATGGATGAATGAAAAAATATATGAGGGCTAGAAAATATTCATATGAGGGAAATAATTAATATGATAACTCACTAAATCTTAGATATTTCCTATAAAACTTCACATGCCCTACAAGAAGAAACTTTCCAACTGTAAATAGATGATAAAATGAAATAACATGCTAAGGAATCCATAGTCTTCACTAATGAAAAATAAAACATTCCAAATGAAAACATGAATAAAAATCATGAAGGAGGTAAAAATAAGTATTATTATTGATCAAAATGTATACATTTGGTCAAGGCTTTTCCATACTCAGGTGGAGCATCCAATATAATGGCTGAAATGGCTAGTTCTTATAGAACTTGAGAGAGAGAAGTCAAAGGGTCACAAGGAAACTTATAAATATGACAAAGTTAGTTATTTTTTTATGAGAAGAGGATTTTAGACAAAATATTTAAGGTATGGAAGTACAAATTTCAATCCAAGTCATAAACCTCATGAAAAATGGCAAGGAACTCCTCATTTTGGCTTAGAAAAACTACCTACATGGTTATCCCTATTTTAATGCCTTATAAATAATTGGGACCAGTTATTATGATTTAAATTAAATTTAAGTACATCATAAATTCCTCTCCATGCACTGGTTGTAGGCCTGGTCAACTAGAATCACCTGGAAAGGAGCAACCATCATCTGCTATCAAGAAAATTGCTCTTCCATGTACCCTACACACTTATCATCAAATTTGGATTTGGTTTATAATTAAAATACATGTGAGGAAGTGAATTAAACATTTAAAGACCCTAATTTTACTTAAAATTACCAAGGACACCTTAAAATTCCATTCACTTGAAGTTTTCACACTTCTCCCTAGCTTGTCCATTAGGCCAGTTTTGAATGGCTAAGTTAAAGCACCTAGTTTGGACAATTAGAAGATTTTTAATGAAATTAAATGACCAAATGGAATTATAAAAATTATAATAATTCCCTCCAAACATGATTTCACCTTCAAACTCATCCTATATCCTGTACAACACAAAAAATGGTCAAAAATACTCTATTTCTGCCATGTTTGTACAAGTTCATACAACTCATCCTAGTGGGAAGTAGAATAAGGGATTAATATTAAATTTATAATAATTTTAATAATCAAAATATTCCATTTGGTTAGCTATCCAACTCCATTTTCACAAATAGGTCACTTATAAGGGTTTTCAAGGGTTTTAGGCCTATTTCCACCCTTAAGGTTTGTTCATAAAATTAGGATGTTGGATTTGCCAAACTATTTCAATATATGTTTTTTAAAGGACCTTAATAAGTTTCCTAAAATCATCTATCCTCCATGAAATTCCTTATGAAAGATATGAGTGTTCAAATCTATCTCATCAAGCCTTTTCCTTCATTTCCTGTAGGTCTAAGTGAGTTTTGAGCCAAAATGGATTTATTAGGGCTTTTATTACAAGGTAAAATATTTAAAAAAAACTTTAGTGACATAATTAATGTGTTATAATAGGTTTAAAATCATGTATATGTCCAAAAGTATGAATGACATCCTCTTTGGGTATTAGGCCTAATCGTTGCCTAGTAGGCTTACTTACACTCTTGAGCTCATAATGACTTTTGATGATTATCTTTTTCTCCTAATGTTTTATACACTTATAATTCCATACCATATATATTATAAAATTTATTAAAAATACTTTCCAATGTTTTAAGTGAAAGCAACCCTCTATTTGGTCTCTAGGCTTTAATTGTGCTTTACAAGTCCTCCTACAAACTCAAATATCTAGGCTATCTTACCTGGTCCCTTGATATTTTGAAGTTATTTATATATTTTAAACCTTATAACACCTTCCAAAAATTTCCTCATATCCCCTAGATCATCCTTTATCCCTACTTCATCCAAAACTTGACAGTTTGCACTCTTAGGGAAGTACCCCCTATTTGAGACAAAATAGGGGGTACTTCCCCTATTTTATCAAACTATTTTAATGTGTGAGTATCTTATGAACTTTATAAATATTATCTACAAAAATATTTATCTCTTGGTTTCATGAAGAGGCCTTTCAACTCTTTATATTTCCAAGGCTGACTGTGTAAGGAACACTGTGTGCAAGGTTTTTCATAATGACTATATGATGTATGGTCAGGTTTGTTCCTTTGATTGATTTACATGATATGAGGACATATTTAGGTCATTAATATCATTATTAATTTGTAAATTCCTGATTAATCATGTTAAAATTCCATTATCTTTACATGTGGTTTGAATTTACCAAGCTATGTTTACCCTTAGAGGATTGAGAAACCCTACTCCCTTGCCTATAGATGTCAATATTGCAATCTTTGGACCTTGAAAAAATATTCTTAGGACTCCTTTGAACTTTCAAAAACCTCTTGGATATGGTTTAGACTCATTTTATTCACATTTTATGGCTTTAAAATCTTACCTAGGTAGATTTTCATTTCACTATCTACCTACAGTCACCTACAAGTGACTGTAGGGGTCCTGTAGCTAGTTTCTATCATCAAAACCAATGCCACATATAAATTAAAAATATTTGAGGGATATTTAGAGTCATTTTGAAATTTTTTGAGTTTAATTGACTCATTTTTATGCATGCCAATTCCTAAACATAACTCATGTATGCTGACTGCCTGATGACTGAGATAAATTTGTCCTTAAACCCTACTGTAGGTGTGAATTTCTCCATTAGGACCTTGATCATGAGGTATATAGATAATATTGGAAGATTTATAGTTAACTAGTATCAACCACATGATTTTATTCACCTATAAAGTGCTAAAACATCATAAAAAATACCATCTTTAGATGGTTGTTTCCATACTCAGCTGTAGGTGAATGTTCTCATGTCCTGTGTATGGACTGAAGGTGCATATGAGGGTTTAGACATAATAGATGAGATAATTTTAGTGATCATTAGGTAATTCATACTGCCTTAAGCCATATAAGACCATTCAATCATGTGGAATGGTTTTCATTGTAACTTGAAAAGGAAACAACACCTTGGAGTTCAAAACCTATAGATACTACTACATGCTTTCAGTGTTTTTTAGGGCTATTTTTAAGCTTCAAATGACCTCATTCCACTTAGTGTTTTACATTAATTATTGGCATAGGTATTGCATATGATAGGGGATATAAGATATAACTAATTATATGTCTTAAGACCCTTTACCACCATGATTTAATATACTCACAAAAAGCCCTTTGATCTCTATTTTGCCATTTTAGGGAAAACTTCCCTAAACTCAGTCTCTTGTCTTCCAACATGGTTCAACACTTATTTTAATCTATAGACACTTTATATGGGTATTTTAATGATTTATCCTCATACTAAAACCTTAATTGGTGTCAATTTATTTCATATTTTCCATGACAACATCTTTTGGTACCCTGATTCACCGCCTATACTTGGATGTTTTGGTATACCAAGAGTGAGTTAGATATGAACAATATGGAACCTTCTATGAAAGTGAAATTTAAATTATTCCATAAAGTATGAAAATTAACCTCTATAAATATCAAGAGGTTTAAACACAGATAAAAATTCTCACACCTCAACATGATGTCATCAAGGCCCTATAGGTGTACATTGGGCATGTTATATAGGTAGGGTATGGAACTGGGGAAAAATATGTTTGCGAGAAGATTTGAAATACCTCAAATTAATTTACAACTCTCAAATAAATGATATCCATCAAGGAAAAATTGAAACCAGCTCCAATATATACTCCCCAACATGAAAATCATCTGCATATACATGGAATAAAGTAGATAGGGACATTTCATGACTGAGGTAGCATGGTGGAGACATGGGTGTTTGGAAAACTATGGGGTTATGAGATAAACACCTATAAATAGGTGACCACAATGGTATTTAAACATGGAATACACCATTTCCCATTCATATGAATCCTTTGTATGCAATTCAAACCTCTAGAAGTGGGGAATTGACTAAAAATGTACATGGTGGTAACTTCTTGCAAAGTGAGCTATTGGAATATAAAATAAACTTGAAAGATGAAAATAACCATGAAAACCATTAGAGGAGGAATCCAATATGATCAAAAACTAATATCAATAGCTAGATTATACAAATTTTCTTAAACTAAGGCAAAACCCATAGGGTACATAGATTAGTAGGCATGTTTAAAAGGTCAACTTCATGAGGATGGTTCATGAAGCACAGAGTAGAATTTTTTAAAATAATTATATGGAAATTAATGTCTTACATTTTAAAACAACTTCCCAAAATCATTTTCCCTGGAATGTCTTGAGCTTGTCAAGAAGGGTGAGAAGAGAGTAAAATAGTTTTAGCTCAAAAATGACATTTTAAAAGAAAAAATAGCATGGAAATGAGCATGGGGGAGATGAAGAGGAATTTATTGACCATTTACCATGTGGGACACTTCCCAAGGAGGCTGTACAAGTGTTAAAATCTTCTTTTCCTTCAACAAAACTACCTTTTCTTTCGCATAACCTACCATATTTCAGTTATGTCAATTAATTAATGCTTATAAGGACACATGGGACATTAATTCATCTTTTTTAACCTTCAAATTTCCCAAAAAACCTATACAACTCATTAAATGCACCTTTTGACCCCTAAAATAACTTAAAATGACTAAAGGGACAATGAAAACCAATGACCAAGGATAATATAGCATAAATTAACATTAATTAACATATAATACAGCCCATGATAATCATATTACATCCCTTATAGACCTATAAATGCATGTTTTTACCTATAACTACCCCAATTTGACTAAAAAGTCAAATTTGGTCAACAAATTGGTGACTCATAGGGGTAGTATGCCTGTTATACTAAATAAACTAGTAGCCTTATTAGTATATTGATTAGGATTCATCTATAGCTTAAGATAAAAAAAGGTAACCTTTGACCAGTAACTTTGAGCTTGACCAAGAGAAGACAACTAATGACTAGCTCAAACACATAAAGCAAAGGACACACACAAAACACAACAAGTAATCTAACAAGACACACACACATGTGTTTAAAGAACTCAAGGGAAATAGAGAAAAAAATATTATATAAAACTAACAACCAATCATACCTCCCTTTCGAATATCAAAGGGAAAGTTTATTGAATCTTCTTTTGCATGAGATGGATGAGGGTGCCAAGCATGTTGCTCTTTAGTTTGAAAACTTGATGGACCAAACCTATTCCTTGGTAATTCAATTGATTTGTTCTCAAATAGATCATATTAAAATATGTCTCCAATGTAGACATATTCCTCTTGACCTTTTTTACATACTTCATGTTGCTGCCCACTCTCTTTCTCATGATCAATTTTTATCTTCTTTGTAGGCATGGTCTCAAAAGGAAGGATCTCTTGTTATTTGAAAGATTGAGGACAATAGAGGTTTGTCTTAACCTCTATGGGATGATGTGTATTTTTATCTTTCTCACCTATGACATGTTGGACATTGTCATATTTCTCATCTATGACATCTCGAACAATGCCATCTTTCTTACCATCACTTGTAACCAAATCTAAAGGAGTTATAGACCCCTTAAGAGATTCAAACTATTTGCAAGTGTCCTCAAATATATACCAAAATTAATAATATTTACTTGGATAAAAATAATGAAGGGGGAAAACATAAAATACTCCCTCATATTTTGCTTTAGATTTCAATAGGAACTCTTCCAAGATTTCTTCCTCAACACAAGGCGTGTATGCTTCACCATCAACCAAACAAGGAGATCCAACACAAGAAATCACCTCTTCTTCAGATCTTAATACCTCTTGAGGGTTTTAAAATTGTACCTCAAATATCATAATCTGATCTTATTTGTAAAGGGATGTAAGATCTTCAACCTCCTTCTTAGTGATGCCAAGACTAGGCATCTTAAAATCTAGTAACCTATCCCAATAAGGCTACCAAGGAGTTGCACTTTCTTCAAATAAGAGTTCTAATTTTTACTCAACCAATTTATCTTCTTGAGGTTCCCACACCACAAGTCCATCAAGGCAAATGGTGATAGGATGAGGACAAAAGGAACTAGGTTGTGGAGGTGGAACATAGGGCTTAAAATCAGACTGAGAATGAAAAGTTGGGAATTCTTTTGGGAGCTCTTGAAGAAGGGGAGGTAGACCTTGGGATAAAAAAACCTAATTTTCTTCCTTCCATTTGACAACCACTTTATTCACATCTTATTTATCTTGAAAAATATCTTGAGGAAGGGTGGATGGGGTGTGTTTAGGCATAGGATTTTCTTTTGGGTTTAAACCTTCGATCACACCTTGATTTAGCAACCTCATCCTTACCTCCAACTCTTCAATTTTTTTGGCTAGGTTCTCTTGAAAAAGTATTTCTTGAAGTTCACATGAATCATCATGAGTGTTGACATGGAATACAAGAAGCTTCATGAGGAAGGGTAGGAGAGAATTGAAAAGGACCAACTCCATTCTCAACTTCACACTCTTTGTCAAGACTTTTCTTTTCTTTCTTTCCCCATGACTCTACTATCTTATTCTAGCTTAGGATGTTAGGATTAGAGGTCTATTTCTGAGGTGGTGGGGATGAAATATGAGAGGTAAATGAGGGTTTTAACTCCACTTCCTTAGCTGCTAACATGGACTACTATAAATGCATGTTATCCAACTCAATTTGCCTATCAAGATTAACTTCAAACACAAGAATTCTCTTTTCAACTCTCTCCTCCAACTGATTGGGAAAAGGATGACTTTGATATATTTGATTTCGCTCATGAGTAGATGTCATATATGGTTAATATGAAACTTAAAGAAGTGGGTATGAAGGCTGATAGGTTTGGTGAGGTTGCCTTTCATGAACCCTTAGCCTATCCTCTAAAGAAGAAACTATGCCACTCACATCAAGCATCTCACTTATGAGCCTTTGCCAATTGACTCTCTCAATAGGTACCCACTCTCTTTTGATAAAATCTAATTATTCTCTCACCATATAAATAATATGACTAGGAATATCTAAACCACATCCCCTTTGAGTATCAAGATCCAACATATACCTTTCATAGCCCAAGAGTGTCTTCTTGAAGGTGGAAATGGGTTGGTTTGAGAAGTGACTAGGTTGACTAGGAGGAGAAAAAAATTGAGGAGGCTAGTTACAAGACTGATATAATTCATGAATGGGATGATAAGGATCATATTGGAGATGATGAAATTTATATTGAGGCTGGTAAGGATCAAGATAAGATTAACCAAGGACTTTTTCATATTGATAGGGGATGACACAAGCTTGCAATGTCCCACCAACTTGTAGAGAAAAAAACTCAACACCAAAGTCAGCCATGAAACTTAATTGAAATAAAGAACACAAATAAATACATTAATAACAATATTTAAAGGTTGAGATAGGATATTTAACCAATTGATGCATCTTTAGAGTTGTCATTGATTCTTTGATAGATGCCTCCAAAGGCTGATTATTAAGAGATAACACAAAAAATATCTCAACTTATTGGACCAAGAGTCTAATTGGGAATGATAAAAACTATTATCACTTGGATTTTCACCCTTTTA
Source organism: Torreya grandis (assembly GCA_037957365.1). NCBI lineage: Eukaryota > Viridiplantae > Streptophyta > Pinopsida > Cupressales > Taxaceae > Torreya > Torreya grandis. The sequence continues at coordinate 5,109,649 of JARHVA010000355.1, forward strand.
GGATATGGTAAATCTCTCCTCATCTAAGTGGCAAAATGGAAACACTTCTAGGCTTGTGGGTAGCCTAAGGATGATGTGAATCTCTAGATAGGGCTAACTCCCTTGATGTACCACTTTGGATTGAAACTAAAATTAACTTGGGGGGTGAAAAGGGAGAAGTATAACTTAAATAAAAATAATATAATGGAGGCAATACACCAAATCATATGATGACATCCAAATATATGCATATTACACTTCAAATCAAAAGACAAATTAAACATACACTTATCCAATCTTCATCATCTCACATCAATGTATGAGGTTATAGATGAATGTAAAAAGCTAGGAAGACTAGACAAGAGGCCTATGATGGCACTAATTAATAATACAACTCACTAAATCTTAGACATTTTCGATAACACTTCACATGCCCTGTAAGAAGAAACTTTCCAACTGCAAATAGATGATAGAATGAAATAACATGCTAAGGAATCCATAGTCTTCACTTATGAAAAATAAAAGATTAAAAATGAACACAACAAGAATATTCATGGAGGAGGTAAACATCAGTATTCTTATTGATCAAAAATTATACATTTAATCAGGGATACTTAGGTGGAGCATCCAATACAATGGTCAAAATGGTTAGTTCTTATAGAACTTGATAGAGAGAAGAAGAAAGAGGTCCAAGGGTCACAAAGACACTTTGTAAGATGAGAAAATAAGTTATTATTTCATGATAATATGATGTGGTACAAACCATGTAAGTTTTATAAGTACAAATGTCAATCCAAGTCATAAACCTCATGAAAAGTGGCAAGAAATTCTCATTTTGGATTTAAAAACTACCTTCATGATTATCCCTATTTTAATTACTTATAACTAATTGGGACCAGGTATGATGATTGAAATGAAGTTTAAGGACATCATAAATGCCTCTCCATGCATTGTTTGTAGGCCTGGTCAACTAGAATCACTTGAAAAGGAGCAATCAATGATCTATTATCAAGAAAATTACTCTTCAATGCACCCTACACACTTCTCATCAAAATTGGATTAATTTTCTCATGAAAATACATAGGAGGAAGTGAATTAAACCTTTTAATACCCTCCATTTCCTTATAATCACTAGGGATACCTTAAAAATCCATTCATTTGAAGTTTTCACACTTCTCCCTAGCTTGTCCATTAGGACAATTTTGATTGGGTGAGTTGAAGCACATTGTTTGGAAAATTAAAAGAATTTTAATGAAATTAAATTGCCATATGGAGTTATATAAAGTCTAATAATTCCCTCAAAACTTTATTGCACTTTCAAAATCCTCTTGTAGCCTACACAACACAAAAAATGGTAAAAAATACCATGTTTTTGCCATGTTCATACAAGTCTGTACAACTCATCTTGGTGGGAAGTATCTTAAGGGATTAATCTGAAATTTACAATAATTTTCATGAGTAAACTATTAAATTTGATCAGCTATCCAACTTTATTTTTACAAACAGGTCACTTACAAGGGTTTTCAAGGGTTTTAGGCCTATTTCCACCCTTAAGGTTCATTCATAAAATTGGGACATTGGATTTAACAAAATTTTTAAATATATGGTTGTTAAAGGACCTTAATAAGTTTCATAAATTACTCTAGCCTCCATGCAATGACTTATGAAAGATATGAGTGTTCAAACTTGTCTTATTGAGCCTTTTCCTTCATTTCCTACAGGTCTGAATGAGTTTTGAGCCAAAAATAGATTTTTTAGGGCTTATATTGCAAGGTAAAATATTTAAAACACATTTAGTGACATAATTAATGTGTTAAGATATGTTTAAAATCATTTATAAGTCCAAAAGTATGAATGACCTCTTCTTTGGGCATTAGGCCTAATCCTTGTCTAGTAGGCTTACTTACACTCTTGCACTCAGAATGAATTTTGATACTTATTTTTTCCTCTTGATATTTTATAAACTTATAATTCCATTTATAAACATGATAAAATTAATTATAAATACCTACCAAGGTTTCAAGTGAAAGCAACCCTCCATTTGGCCTCTAGGCCTTAATTATGCTTGACAGGTCCTCCTACAAACTCAGATATCTAGGATATATTACCTACTACCCTACTATTATGAGGTGTTTTATAAATCTATTTAACTATTTTAACCCTTATATAACCTTAAAACAAGGAATTTATAGCCCCTAGATCATCCTTTATCCTTACTTCCTCCAAAACTTAACAATTTGCACTCTTAGGAAAGTAGCCCCTGTCTGAGATAAAATAATGGGTACTTACCCTGTTTTATAAAACTATTTGAATTTGTGAGTATATTATAAAATTTATAAATATTATATACACAAATATTTACCTCTTAGTTTCATGAAGAGGCCTTTCAACTCCTTAGATTTCCATAGCAGACTATGTAAGGAACACTGTGTCCAGGGTTTTTCACAAGGACAGTATGATGCATGGTCAAGGTTATTCCTTTTCTTTATTTCCATTTTATGAGGACATATTTAGGCCATGGATATAATTATGAAGGTGTTAATTCTTGATTCATCATGTTAAACTTCCATTAGACTTACTTAGGGTTTGAATTTACCAAACTATGTCTTCCCTTTAAGGATTGAGATACCTTACTTCCCTACCTGTAGATGTCAATATTGCAGTCTTTAGACCTTGAAAAAAATATGATTAGGAATAATTTTAAGTTTCCAAAACATCTTGGGTATGGTTTATACTCATTTTTTTTTACCTTTGATGGCTTTAAAATCTCACCTACATAGATTTTCATTTCACTATCTACCTACATGTGACTGTAGGGGTCCTATAGGTGGTTTCTAGCATCAAAACTAATGCCACATATCACTTAGAAAAATTTTAGGGATATTTAGAGTCATTTAATTTTTTTTTTAGTTCAATTTAATAATATTTTATGCATTCTAATGCCTAAACATAACTCATGTATGCTTACCACCTGATGATTAAGATAAATTTATCCTTAAACCCTACTGTAGGTGTGAATTTCTCCATTGGGACCTTGATCATGAGGTATAGAGATCATGGAAGCTTGAGATTTAAATAGTATCAACTACATGATTTTATTCAACTCAAAAGTCCTAAAACATCATCGAAAATACCATGTTTAGATGGTTGTTTCCATACTCAGCTGTAGGTGAATGTTCTCATATCCTGTGTACAAACTAAAGGTGGATATGAGGGTTTAAACATAGTAGATGAGATAATTTTAGTGATCATTAGGAAATTAATAATTATTTAGGCCATATAAAACCATTCAATCATGTGTAATGGTTTGAATTACAACTTAAAAATGAAACAACACCTTGGGTTCAATACCTGTAGATACTACTGCATGCTTTTAGTGTTTTTAGGGCCATTTTGAGGCTTCAAACAACCTCCTTCCACTTAGTGTTTTACCTTAATTTTTGCATAGGTATTTTATATTTTATGGTATATAAGATACACCTAATTATATTTATTAATAAACTTTACTACCATGCTTTAATATACTCACAAAAAGCCCTTTGCTTTGTTTTGCCATTTTAGGGAAAATTTCCCTAAACTCAGTCTCTTGTCTTCCAAAATGGTTCAAAACTTAATTTTATCTATAGAAACTTTATATGGGTCTTTAAAAGCTTTATAATCATACTATAACCTAAATTAGTGTCAAGTGATTTCATCTTTTCTATGAGAACATGTTTTGGTACCCTGCTCAACCACCTGTAGGTGGATGTTTTGGTATACCAATAGTGAGATAGATATGTAAAATATGGAACCTTATATGAAAGTGAAATTTAAATGATTCCATAAATCATGAAATTTAATCTATATCACTATAAATAGGTTTGAACACACATCAACGTTCTAACACCTTAGCAAGGCCTTGTAGGTGTGCATTGGCCATGTTATATAGGCAGGGGATGGAATTGGGGCAAAACATGTTTGTAAAAAGATTTAAAACACCTCAAATTCGTTTAAAAATCTCAATTAGATAATATAAATCAAGTAAAACTTGAAACCATATCTAATATATATTCCCCAACATGAAAATCATCTACATATACGTGGAATAAAGCAGATAGGGGCATTTCATGACTGAGGTAACATGGTGAAGACATGGGTGTTTGATCAAACTATAGGGTTTTGAGACCAAAAATTTTAAGGAGGTGACACCAATGGTATTTAATCATGGAATACACCATTTACCATTCATATGAAGCTTTTTTATGTAATTCAAACTTCTACAAGTGGAGAATTGATTGAAACTGCACATGGTGGTAACTTCTTGAAAAGTGAGCTATTGGACTATAAAATAAACTTAAAATATGAAAATAATCATGAAAACCATTATATGAGGAAGATAATATGATCTAAAACCAATATCAGTAGTTATATTGTACATATTTTCTCAAACCAAGGCAAAACCCATAAGGTACATAGATTAACAGGAAAGTTTGAAAGGTCAACTTCATGAGGATGATTCATGAAGCACAATACAACCATTTTTTAAAAATAATTATATATAAATTAAGGAATTATAGTGTACAAAAAACTTCCTAAATAATTTTCCCTAGAACATCCTGAGCTATCCATACCAAGCAAAAACCTAAAAGTCACTTCTACTTGCCAATAAGGGTGAACAGAGAGTAGAATAGTTTTAGCTCAGAAATAACACTTAAAAAGAAAACCAAGCATGGAAATGAGCATGGGAGAGATTAATAGTCACTTATTGACCATTTACCACATGGCACACTTCCAAAGGAGGTTGTACAAGTGCCAAACTCTTCTTTTCCTTTAAGAAAACTACCTTTTCTTCTGTATAACCTACCATATTTCAGTTATGTTAGTTACTTAAGACTTATAGGGACACATGGAACATGAAATAATATTTTTTAACCTCAAAATTAACCAAAAAACCCATACAACTCATTAAATGTACCTTTTTGACCCCTAAAATGACTCAAAATGACTAAAGGGGATAAGAAAACTAATGACCAAAGATAATATAACATCAATTGACATTAATATGCACTTTTTAAACCCCTAAAATGACTCAAAATGACTAAATGGGATAATAAAACTAATGACCAAGGATAATATAACATCAATTGACAATAATTAGCATATAATACACCCTATGAGAATCATATTACACCCTCTATAAACCTAAAAAGTCAAGTTTTTACCTATAGGTGCCCCAATTTGACTAAAAATTCAAATTTTGTAAATATTATTTAGGGATAAATAATTTTTTTTCAAGGTATATTTATTCCTTTATGCTCATCAAAATATCTGACATAGTCATCTGGTTAAATTTTGGTCTCTTGGTAACCTGTGAGTGCCTTACATTCTTAACAATCATTCATAGAGATGAGGGATTTTAGCACTCTCTCTCTAGCATCAATTTAAAGTACATAGGGTTACTTATAATACCTAAGTTCACTCCCCCATTAATCCTGTACATTAAATTTTGAGCAAAGAAAAATGCCTCTTGGGCTTGGTAGACCTCTAGATATACACCTGAGTTGTGAATTAGAGGCAAAAATGGGGTTCAAATTGACTTATTTTGACTTTACATGGAATTTTGAGGTCTAAGACACTTCTATATATCCATACATATTCATTTCAATGTTTTTTACATTCTTAGTGGCTTTCAAATCCCACTTATCATGTGTTAGGGTTTTAGAGGTTTCAAGGCATGTTTTAGCCTTATTATAGGCCTAATCCACTGTTGCATCTATTCTATGTCCATTTGGTCACCTATGGAATTGTATATGGTACATTTAATTGTATAATAACCTCCCTTACACATCTTGGATGGTAGTAGGACTCATTGATAAATTAAACTATCTCCTTCATGTTATGTATAGTTCACTTTGTAAGGTGCTTGAAGGAGTTGTAGATGATCATTTGGTCTTAGAATATCTAAATGAGTTTGAGTACTATGTTAATTTTATAATGACACCTTCATACCATTGGGATAGAAATTATTAACTTTTATATACCCTCTACCACCTTGTCAATAATATAAGCAATGATAAATTCTCACCTTTTGGCCTGCAACCTATACAATCCACCTATAAAGGACCTTAAAATTCACATTTAAAACCATTAAATTGGACTTTTAGGGTCCTAAGGGGATTATATAAGATATAATTTTTTTAAATAACTTGTTTTCAATCACCTTATTCTCATAAACTTCTCACAAAGTCATAACTCTACCCTTTTAGGCTTGAAACAAGAGAAGACAATATGATTGTGAAGGGTTCTAGGCCTGTACATCATTGAGATGCTTATTGGTGATAATGTGGGTTGTCAATAAAGTGTGAGGATGACATAATAACCTTCCAATGATGTTTTCATTATAGTATCCTCTCATGAAGACAATTTTGTTTGAGTTTATACTTGTAACTTGCCATTTGCATCATTTACAGACCCATATTTTCATGTTCCACTCACTAATGCATTGAATGCTTACTTGGAGATGGTTTAGGAGGACTCATTATACAATAAAATAACTCTCAAAACCCATCATATACAAATAATAATATGCATTAATGATCTCAAAAATACATTCAAATAGGAAGAAATCAAGATGATGGGGTTTTAAAGGGGTTTAAGAACACTAAACTTCTTAGTGATTGTTCATAGAGTATAACCCATTAATACATAAAATATTTACATATTTTTTAAGGGAATAAAGGCCAATATAAACCCCTAAGTTCACTATATCTAACACTTATTCTTATTCATCAATTTAGAATTTGAAAGTGACCTTCATGCTTGTAAGGAGTTCGATGAAGGAGATGAAACATTGAAACTAACCTAGACCAACATGTACAAGGAAGAAAACACCTTGGAATATCTTGGAAACATATTAGAGACATAAAAATTCACTTGATCCTTCTAATTTGCATAGGCAACCATTACTTGATTTTCTCCAAAAATACATTAATCCTTACTAAAACATGTTATGAGACTCTAATTAAGGGAATTGGTGACAAGATTATGTATTTTACTCACTCTCCTTGGATATAAATTTAAAGAGACCTTGAAATGACCAAAAACACTTGACAAGACACTTTCATATGACAAGGCATAGAATCAATATCATGACTAATAAAGGCTATAAAAAAAGCTAAAGAGGCATGACAATAAAGTTTTGAAATGTATTAACTCTTGGTGGCCATCTTTAGTGACCTCATAGGATTTCATGCCTGCTATGTACCTAGACCAATAGTCTCATGCATCCATTAGGATATGGAGTCACTTATCACTCAACTCAAACATGACTTAGACCTTGAGAGATGACTAAAACTTCTTGGAAAGGATGAGATAACTAACTGAATTCAACATACACAACAAATGCGAAACAAACACACCAATATGATAAACAAAAAAAAAAGACACTCACTTTGATAAGAAGAAATTGGGTTAAAAACACAAAAAACTACTATATAAAACTAACCTTTAAGGTCTAATCCTCCTAGATCAAAAGGAAAACTTTTTCAATATTTTTCATGTGATGGATAGGGGTGAGAAACAAGCTAATTTTGGGAAATTTTCTTGCTCTATGAACCTTTTCCTTGGATTCCAATGTATTTGGCCTATCTTCAAGTGAATTAATAGTGAAAACATGTTTCCTATAAACAAAAATTCATATTGAAGTTTATAACTTACCTCATACTACTCTTTGTCAATGAGAGAGACCTCTAATGTGACCATACTTTGATTCATGGTGGAAAACACAATCTCAACTTTTTCTTGCTCTTTAAGCTCTACCTCTTGATCACGTTGAGGAGTACCATCTCCTTCATATCTTTCTACAAAATGAACTAGAGCCTCTTGGTGATAACTTACCAGACATATGGACTTACTAAAAGTTTTGGACTTCTTAATAACATCTCCATTATGTCATTTTAGAAATGTTAACTTGCCAAAATATTCAAATACGTTGAACATGTCCAAATAATACTGCCACATGTCATCAAAACCCTCTTGAACTTATTCATGAGATTCAACAAGACTAAAATCCATGATGTTTTCTTTAAGATCTTTCTCACTCATGTTTTCACCATGTTCATTAACCAAGATATCCATTTTATAATTCTCTTCATACACTGCAAGTTTACTATCCAAGCTTGAACAAAAAAGTTTTAGTTCCTCCCAAAATAAAATTTCCTCCTAATCACTTGAAATGATACCAACTTTAATAACCTCTTTATCTTTTTTTAGGGACAACCAATCTATCCAATGCTTCAAAATCTTCAATGGAATCATGACATAGATGCAATTTTGCTACTTCAAGATCTATCTCTTGCTCATTAGAAGCTACTACAACTTATTTCAAATCTTTATCTTGCCCATGAGGTTCAACAAGGATAATTCCCAATGTGTCTTCTTGAATATTTATCTCATACTTAGCTAAAACTTTATCAACTACTATATGATCATCCTAAACCCTTTCATCAAGACTTAATCTATAATAACTAGATGGGTCTTCCTCTTTTACCATATAGAATTGAAGTGCATATACCCACCTGAGGTCTAATTCATCATGATTCTCTTGTGTCACACCTAATTTTTCCTCTTATACAAGGCTATCAAATTTTTAAAATTCATTTTTGGGTTCATCTTCATGATCTAGAGGGGTCACATGTCTACCAAGCAACTCAACTTATTCCATGAAAATATGGTACAACTATTGCCATACCTTATCATAATATTCTTCTTCACACTATTCAAAGGAATCATTTTGATTAGAGGCTACTACCATGTTACTTTTTACTCCTCCATAAAAATCATCTTTCCTCTCATCCTTGATGACTTATTTGTTTTTTCTTGACAAAAAGGACTACAAAGAATGATCTCTTCATCATACACACTTAAATCACTCTCCTTATAGCCTTCTTGAGGATCACTTGTAGTTGCATAATTTTAATTTTCAATGACTACCACCTCATCATATTTTCTTGAAAATATTTCCTTTCCAACTAAATGCTCATATTATTCCCTTAATAAAATATGTTCTCCTTCACAAAATTAGGGGGTGGCAGGGCAAGATAAATCATTGTATTGTTTGAAACTTGATAAGGTGTCCTTTAAACTTAGGATTTTGGGAGAGATTGGTTCACTAAAGGATTCTTGGGGAGATGTATCTTTAACTTCATGGATATTTCTAGCTTGAGGGATGAGTGGAATATTTGGAAAACCTTAAAACTCTCTTGATTTGACCTTTACCATCTCCTCTTTTTTGGTTTTATATGGGCATGGGAAAAGGTTCCTTTTCAAGGATTGACATGATGTAATGAAGGGTCATAGTCCAATAAGGTCTCCATGATGGAATGGTTTGAGATTATTGAGGAATAATGGGTGAAGGTTTCATGGGCATATGATTTTTTTTATAGTATGTTGTAATTTGGGATAGATTTGGAGTAAAATAAGGCTGACTTGGGATAGGAGAGAGCACATGAGACTAATGGTATTTAATTTATTGCCTTTCTTCAAACACTAACCTATTCTCCATACAATGAATCAAGATTCTTATTTATAACACATCATTGATTAGCATTTGCTGATTTTTTCTCTCAATATTTGCCCACCCAGACTTAGTCAAATGGCCTAAGTCCATAATTATATGAATTATTTCAATCCAATTGAAAGGGTTATGAATAATAATACCAAGCTCATTTTCTCTATCAAGCTCCCTCATTTACATTTTAATGTCTAAAAATGTTTGTTTAAAGCTTGAGGAGGATTGAGTAGGAGTAAAATAGCTTTGAAAAGACTGACTAAAGGGATAAGTAGGCTACCAAGGAGGTTGATTTGGGGTGGGAGGGGGAATATACGACTAATGATATGATTGATATGATACTATTTGAGATCCACTTTGGGTGAATCCATGAATGCCATTATTCTGACACAAAGAATATGAAGGTATAAGATATGCGTTTTGACCAAATTAATTATGAGAATACATACCAATTTTTTATTTTCAAACACTTAGACTACTTATACTAGTTATGGTTCACTTTGAGTCACCATTGATGCTTATGTTTATGCCTCCAAGGTCTGGTGTATTGAAGAACAACACCAACAACTCTTCAATGAAGAAAATCCTTTTCCCACTAGGCATGAAAAAACTATTATCACATTAAATTATACCCTTGAGGAGGTTGTTAATGCCTCATCACTTAGGTGATAACATGGAGACACCTATAGGATATGGGTGGCCTAATAAATGAGGTAAATCTATTAATAGGGCTAGCTCTATTTATGATTCATCTTGACACTAAAACTAAGCCTATTGCTTGATAGGGAATGGGATAGAGAGATAAAGTAAACAAAACAAGGAGGTGATGCACCAAAATTAATACACTTCATTTTCCTATATTTCACTAAGAATATGAACACAGATTGAAACCTATCAAACTAACTAAATATAAGCTTCTAAGCATTAGTATTTTAGTATGAAGTTGAAAATCAAAATAGTAACTAAGAGGGGATGATCAAGAGGTCTCATATGAGACACTAATGAATCAATATCCAAACTTAACTAATGAAATACCATCTAAAAAACTCCATATTACCTGCTAAGATGACTAACAACCTAAAAATAGGTAATGAGATAAGACAAATGTAAGAGATATATGACACTACTACTAACATTCATCAACCACCATGAGTATAAACTAATTTCACTATTAATAAGGCTATAAATTAGCTTATATTCATCTCAAAGCCATGTATAAGTGTTTACATGAGTAGAGCTTCACCATACTCAGGTTGAGGATCCATTACAAGCCTTACAAGGATGCATATATAGAATAATAATGAGAGAGAGATAAATTGACGTAGGGAGGCTCAAGACAAGCATTTTTATATCCTAGAATTAGTTATATTTCAATGATACGAGTAATAAAATAGTCTTAAAACCTTCCTCACAAATGTTGGCATTAATTAATGATGACATATTCAAGGTGATGTAGGATTTCCTCATTGTAATTGTGACTCATCACTCATGTTCTCTTGAAATTGATTATTCTTCTTGATTAAGGAGTTAAATACCACCTTAGTATTTTCTTGAGGTCATATTTCATGTTTACACCTTGAAACTTCATCAAGAGTCTTCAAACTGACCCTTGCACGATTCTTTGATAGCTTTATCAAAGTTATAAGGCTCTAGGTAGCTTCTCAACATACCAAATCATACTAAAAAGGTGATAAAATGATTTATTTATTATTCTTAGACTATTATTCTCTATCTATATGACCTTTTCTCATGTTTTTACTCTAGGAGAGAGTAAAACATAGATCTGAAACATCTTAGTTCATTATGGTCTTCATCTCTTCTTGAGTCTACTCATGTGATAGCTTACTCATGCTTGAAGACCTTAAAATATCTTGATTTGGTTATCGAATAGAAAAAATATGTTAAAAATTTAATTTGAATTTATAATACTTTTTAATTCATCTCTCTTAGTGATGGCACAATATGCTTGTGATGAGTTTGAAGATCTTAATGAAAACTTGCAAGTTTTGAGCCTATTTGAGAATAAAAAGGGGTAAATAATAGTGAATAAGATATATGGATCATTTGGGGTGATAATAACATGAAATTTTGGCTAAGTAAGAAGTAAATATGTTCATAGATACTCATGAGAGCAACCTTTTGTCATTGTATGTTGTAAATTGCCTAGACCTTTCACCCTTTCCTCTCCCAGACTGTGAATGGTTTAGCACTAGTTTTTAAAGCCATTTTTAACTCCTTACCATATTGGATACTAATTTGGATGGTGATATGATTTTAAAACATTTTATCACTTAGAAAATCCTTTGTGTAGTTATAAACTTGCTTTCACTCTCAGGTTTACAAAAAATCCCTTAGGTATGCAAATTAAGCCATTTTCTCCTCATTTCCCTCCTATATGTGCTAATGTATTGGATTTTATGGATTCCCACAAGATATATAGGTATAAATTAGGTGTTTGAAATGTTTATTTATTCCATTAATCTCACCAAACTATCTCACATAGTTATCAAGTTTCTTCTTGGTCTTTTGGTAGCCTATGAGTGCCTTACATTGTTAACAATCATTCATAGAGACAAGGTATTTTATACCTCTATCCAAACCATAAATTTAAAGGACATAAGGTTATCCTATTATACATAATTTCACTCCACCCATTAATCCTCTCTATTAAATTATGAGCAAACAAAAATGCCTTTTGATCTTGGTAGACCTATATGTATACACCTAAGTTATGAATTAGAGGAAAAAGGGGGATCAAATTGACTTATTTTGATTTTACATGGAATTTTGAGGTCTGAGACACATATATATCCCTTAATATGAATTTCCATGTTTTTTACCTCCTTAATGGCTTTCAAATCCCATTTAGCTCGTGTTAGGGTTTTTGAGGGTTTACGGCATGTTTTAGCCTTATTAGGCTTAATCAACTATTTCATATATTATAGGTCTATTTGGTTACTTTTGAAACTATAGGTGGTACCTTTAATTGTCTAAAAACATCCATTACACATCTTAGATGGTGGTAGGGCTCACCAACAACTTGAACTATCTCCTTCATGTTATATAGTTCACTTTGTAAGGTGCTTGAAGGAACTGTAGATGATCATTTGGTCTTAATATCTATAAATGAGTTTGATTACTATGTTATGGTTCTTATAACACCTTAATATCCTTTGGATATAACTTATTACTTTTATCAACCCTCTAACACCTTATCAACAATAGAAATAATGATAAATTCTCACTTATAAGCCTACAACCTGCATAATCCACCCGCAAATGTCCTTAAAATTCAAATTTGAACCATTTAATTGGAATTTTATGGGATTAATGGGATTTTAAAATACATAAAATTTGTTAATAACTTGTTTAAAATCACCTTATGCTCAAAAAATTCTCACAAAGTCATAACTCTGCCCTTTTAGGCTTGTAACAAGAGAATACAATCTGATTGTGAGGGGTTTGAGTCCTATACAACATTGATATGCTTCTTGGTGACCATTTATATTGTAAATAAAGTATTAGGATGATCTAATAACCTTACAATTATTTTCTCATGAGCTTATACTCTCATCAAGACACAAACTTTTGAGTTCAAACCTATAACCTGCTATTTGTAATACTTACAGACCTATATCTTCATGTTCCACTCATTGATGCATTGAATGATTGATTCAAGATGGTTTAATAGGACTAATTAGACACTAAAATAAATTAAAAAACCCATCATATACATTAAAAATCTCATAAATGCATTCAAACAAGAGGAAATCAAGATGATGGGGTTTAAGAGCACTAGACTTCTTAATGATTATTCATAGAGTATAGCCCATTAATACCTAGACTATAACATGTTTTAAGGGAATAAGGGACCATATAAAAACCTAAGTTAACTATATATAACCCTTATCACTCTTCATGAATTAAACATTTGAAAGTGACCTTCACTAGCTTACAAGGAGCTCAATGAAGGAGATAAAATATTTTTTTATCTTCTTTAGACTTGCCAATGCTACCAAAAGAATGATTTGACCATAAAAACATTATAAGGATCTTAAACCATCTTTTTATAACCTAAACTAACCATATTCACAATGAAAACTTGCTTTATGAGCCTTTGGCAAGTTTAATGCTATGTTATATTTCACTTTCATGGCCTTTAGAAGGTCCCACCACTTGTTGTATGTTGAAACTGACTTGTACCAACATGGAAAAGGAATAAAACACATTATAATATCTTGGAAACATATTATAGATATCAAAATGCACTAATACTTTTTAATTTTCATAGGAAACCATTACCTTAATTTCTCCAAAACTACTTTAATCCTTGTTAAAACATTTAGTGAAACTATAATGAATGGAAATGGTAACAATACTAGGTATTTGACTCACTCTCCTTGGCTAGACCTTGAAAGAGACCTTGAAATGAGAATTTTTTTTTGAAAAGACACTTTCTTATGACAAGGCGTAACATCAATATCATGACTAATAAATGCTATCAAAAAAGATAAAGAGGCATGAAACCAAAGTTTTGAAATGTACTGACTCTTGGTGGCTAATTTTGGCTAACATGTATATCCACCTAAGGAAAAATTGAGAGATGATGACTAATTTTTTGACCTTAGGATCCATCCCCTAGATGTTTTAATTACCAAAACATTATATTCAACCTTGTACTTTAAAATAAGGATTCACAAAAATTATGTGATGAGAGTGATGGTTGATGTGTTGGGGATCAACCAACAATAGATTACACTTGTGAAAGCAATAAACATGGAAATAAATCAGATTGACAAGTAATTAGAATGATAATAGCAAGAACAAGAGATATAAGAAAACACCCTGAAAACTTGTATTAACAAACTCTTTACAAAAGGAATACAATTGAAGAAACTTCTTTCTTCCACACGTTTCCTAGATGTATAGATTTCTCAATAGATCTCTATTCCTCAAGAGCTCTCTCTCTCAAGAACAATCAACTCCAACAAACTTGAATTGATTCAATTTTGTACTATTCTTCACATCCAATGAATTACAACAATTCACAATAACTACTACAACTACAATAAGCTAGGAAGATCTAATTCTACATATAGAATTAGGAGACTTGAGCATGCACGTCCAACAAGTAGTTAAGCCACTTGAACAAGGGTTCTAAAAATAGTATTTCCAATAATAGAGACGTGAGCTTGAGACTAAAACTTAAACTCATCATGCAAACACTCGCTTTTGTCCACGGAAATAGCTTTCTAGACACGCAGGTAACCGACGTCGGTTCCTACTGCTTGTCTGTGACCGCCGTCAGCCGACCCTCTGCTGATGTCGACATCTATGCAACTGCTCCTTGCCGACGTCGGTCGCTCCTAACCGATGCTGATGTTTGTGTAGACCTAAAACTAATAATGTATGCTCCTTGGTGAAGCTTTTAGCTCCACACCCTAACAATCTCCCACTTGGAGATAAACAGCTACACCAGTACCTGTACAACAACATCTTCTAGCTCCTCCATCTTTAACTCAATCATGAAGACCAATAGAAGTTGAATGAAGATTCAACTTCTCCTTTGTAATCAGCTTGGTTAACATATCAACAAGATTCCTATCTGTATGGATCTTCTCCAGCTTCAACTCACCATCTTCCAATACCTGTCATATGAAATGGTACCTTAGCTGTATGTGCTTTATTCTTGAATGAAAGGCTGAATTTTTAGCCAAATGGATTGCACTCTGACTGTCACTATACAATCTACAACTCTCATGCTCCCTACCAAGCTCATCCATAAACCGTGTCATCCATATCATCTCTTTGCTAGCTTTTGTGGCTGCAATATACTCTGCTTCTATAGTTGACAAGGCAACAACCTTCTGCAACTTAGATATCCAGCTAACCGCTGTTCCACCTACTATGAAAACATAACCTGTAGTGCTCCTCCTGCCATCCAAATCACCTACCATATCCGAATCTACATAACCATGTAGAGAAGTATCTGAATCTCCATAGCACAAGTGCTTACTGCTAGTTCCTCTCAGATATCTAAGGATCCACTGAACTGCTTTCTAATGTTCCTTACCTAGATTGGCCATATACTTACTTACCACTCCCACTGCTTGGGCAATATCCGGTCTAGTACACACCATTGCATACATCAAACTCCCTACTGCAGAAGAATATGGAACCTTACTCAAGTACTCTACCTCATCATATGAATTAGGACATTGTTCTTTACTCAACTTAAAATGTCCAGCCAAAGGTGTGCTTACCGGTTTAGCATCCTTCATATTGAACCGTTTCAACACCTTGTCCACATATTCTTCTTGAGACAATATCAACCTGTGATTTTTCCTGTCTCTCTTAATGCTCATGCTAAGGATTTTCTTTGCTGCTCCCAAATCCTTCATAGCAAACGTTTGAGCTAATTTCACCTTAAGCTCAGAGATATCCTACATGTGTGATCCTACAACCAGCATATCATCTACATACAACAATAGAATAATATATCTACCATTATCAAATCTCTTGAAATACACACAATGGTCTGATTGACACCTACTATAGCCATGCTCAGTCATAAACCTGTCAAATTTTAAGTACCATTGCCTAGGAGCTTGCTTGAGGCCATACAAGCTTTTCTTCAATTTGCACACAAACTTCTCCTTACCCTTGACCTCAAATCCTTCTGGCTGTTCCATATATATTTCCTCATCCAAATCTCCATGAAGAAACGCTGTCTTAACATCTAGCTGCTCAAGATGCAAATCCTCGAAAGCAACCAAAGACAATACAACCCTTATAGAAGTCATTTTAACAACAGGAGAAAAAATCTCACCAAAGTCAATACCTAGCTTTTGTGCAAATCCTTTCACTACCAATCTGGCCTTATATCTCATCTGTCCATTCTCACCTTCTTTCAACCTGTAGGTCCATCTATTCTTGAGTGTTCTCTTACCAGCTGGCAATTCAACCAAATCCCATGTTTGGTTCTCTCTTAAGGACTCCAACTCCTCAACCATGCCACGCTCCCACTGACTCTTGGACTCCACCTATATTACTTCTTCAAAACTCTCTGGTTCTCCACCATCAGTTAGCAATAAATAAAATAAAGAAGGAGAATATCTAATTGGAGGCTTACTCACCCTTTTTGACCTCCTGATGGGTGTCTGAGACTCGTTCACAACACGCTGTCCACCCAAATTCTCTGACAGTGACCAACCTCGGTCACCTCTAGACCTGTTACTAGCTGACGTCGGTTTTGCCTAACCAACCTCGGTGCCTGTCCTGCCGACGTCGGTCTCTATACGGCCGATGCCGGTTTCTGTACTGTCGACGCTGGTTCCTACCCTGCCGACGTTGGTCTCTATGTTTTCTTGCAAGTGATTATTTCTTTTTTCCATGAGCTCATCTTGGACTTTCACCTCATCCAATTCACCATTGCTCTGGTCAGATTGATTCAGCTTCCTTAGCTGATCACAATACATCACTCTTTCATTGAAAACAACATCACGGCTCCTGATTACCTTGTTAGTTTCTAGATTCCATAATCTATAACCAAAATCATCTGAGCCATAGCTAATAAACGTGCATCTCATAGACTTAGCATCGAGCTTCTTTCTATTTTCCTTATCTATATGCATAAAGGCTTCACAACCAAAAACTTTGAGATATGAGAGATCAACCTTTTTACCTGTCCATGCCTCTTTTGGAATACCACCATCCAGATCTATAGAGGGTCCTCTGTTAATCAGGTATACTGCAGTGTCAACAGCGTGTGCCCAAAACTGTAAGGGCAAACCGGCATGCAATCTCATACATCTTGCATGCTCCATTATTGTCCTATTCATCCTTTCAGCAATTCCATTCTACTGAGGTGTCCTTGGAACCATCCTTTGCCTGTAGATTCCATGCATGTAACAATAATCTCTAAACTTATGACTGCAGAACTCACCACCATTGTCTGATCTCAGGCACTTTAATCTTTTACCTATTTCATTCTCAACCATAGCTTTCCAAACTTTAAAAGTCTCAAATACATCAGATTTTCTTCTAATACAATAGATCCATACCTTCCTTGTAGCATCATCTATGAAAGATACATAGTACTGTGATCCTCCAATGGAAGCAACCTGAGCTGGTCCCCACACGTCTGTGTGAACAAGCTACAACTTATGCCTCTTCTTGGTAGACCCAGTCTTGAGAAAACTAACCCTTTTCTGTTTTCCAAATACACAGTGCTCACAAAAATCTAGATCTATGCCTTTTAAATCTGAAAGCATACCTTTGGACTTAAGAATTGACATCCCCTTCTCACTCATGTGGCCAAGCCTTGAGTGCCACAATTTAGCATCCACATCTGAAGTAGATAATACATAAGGAGATTTGTTAGTAACACAATTACACAAATAGAGAGTACCTTCTCTCTTACCTTTGGCCATAATAAGTGCACCCTTGGTCACCTTCCAAGATTCTGCTGTGAGAGTTACTGTACAACCCTCATCCCCTAACTTTCCTACAGAAAACAAATTTCTCTTCAAGCTAGGAACATGCATCACATTTCTCAACACCCATGTGTTGCTATTCTGCATCTTCAGTTGCACTTTACCTTTGCCAATTATTTTACAGGGCTCATCATCCCCTAGATATACTATTCCAAAATCTCCATGGATATAGTCACTAAAATATTCCCTGTTAGGGGTAGCATGAAAAGATGCACCAGAATCTAATACCCAAGATTTTATATTATTATGCAGAGAGAAAATTAAAGCATCTTGTGCAATACCTGCAACCTTGGCTTCTTCTTTTCTTTCGTGCTGATTGTCCTCCTTAGGCTTTGACCAACAATCTATACTTATGTGCCCCATCTTTCCACAATTCTAGCATTGTGGCCTTCTGCCATTTCTAGAATTAGATCTACCTTTCCCCTTAGACTTGGATCTTGATCTGCCTTTCTTGCTCTTCTCTTTCTGCCTTCCCCTGCTCTCAAAACTTAAAGCATTCCTAGATGCCTCTTCTGTGCTTTTCTTGCAAATTTCCTCATTTAAGATAACACTAACAACATCCTCTACTTTCAAAATATTTGATGCAGATGTAGTATTACTTACTGCCATTACTAAGCCATGCCAGCTTTCAGGCAAAGAACATAATATTAAAAGAGCTTTTATTTCATCATCAAACACTATATTCACTAAACTTAATTGATTCACAATTCCATTGAAATCATTCAGATGAGTAGAAACAGATCCACCTTCATTCATATGCAAATTAAATAACTGCTTCATAAGATATACCTTATTAGAAGCTGAGGGTTTTTCATACAAATTTGCTAACGTAGTCATCAACTCTACCGTAGACTTTGCCTATGATAAATTGGATATCACAGTGGATGCTAGACTCAGTCTTATAGACCCCAGAGCCTTTCTATCAAGAACTTCCCATTCTTCATCCTCCATGTCTTTGGGCTTCTTTGCAACCCCACCTAACGATAAGTAGAGATCTTTCTGATACAGATAATCCTCTATCTGTATTCTCCAATGTTGGTAATTTTTGCCATTGAACTTTTCCATTCTCAGTTTACTTTCATCTACCATTGCTTCTCCCACTCAAACATAAATCCCTACAGAAACCCCTATGAGAACCTGTAATCAATACACACTACACAGATCTGAACCACCTATTAGTGAACCTGAGCTCTGATACCACTTGTTGGATATCAAGCTCTGAACCTGCAACCTAGGCTCTGATACCACTTGTTGGGGATCAACCAACAATAGATTACACTTGTGAAAGCAATAAATGTGGAAATAAATTAGATTGACAAGTAATTAGAATGATAATATCAAGAACAAGAGATACAAGAAAATACCTTGAAAACTTGTATTAACAAACTCTTTACAAAAGAAATACAATTGAAGAAACTTCTTTCTTCCACACCTCTCCTAGATGTATAGATCTCTCAATAGATCTCTATTCCTTAAGAGCTCTCTCTCTCAAGAACAATCAACTCCAACAAACCTGGATTGATTCAATTCTGTACTATTCTTTACATCCAATGAATTACAACAATTCACAATAACTACTACAACTACAATAAGCTAGGAAGATCTAATTCTACATATAGAATTAGGAGACTTGAGCATGCACTTCCAACAAATAGTTAAGCCACTTGAACAAGGGCTCTAAAAATAGTATTGCCAATAATAGAGACACGATCTTGAGACTACAACTCAAACTCATCATGAAAACACTCGCTTCTATCCACGAAAATAGCTTTCTGGACACGCAGGTAACCGACGTCGGTTCCTGCTGCTTGTCTGTGACCGTCGTCGACCGACCCTTTGCCGACGTCGACATCTCTACAACTGCTCCTTGCCGACGTCGGTCGCTCCTGACCGATTTTAGTGTCTGTGTAGACCCGAAACTAATAATGTATGCTCCTTGGTGAAGCTTTTAGCTCCACACCCTAACATGATGATGGGGAAACTATCCATATATCTCCCTTTTTATTTCTCCAAAATCTTGGATATGGATAAACATATTTAGAAACATCATATGAGGTTGGATAAATTTAATTCCACCTTGATTGGGACCATTTTAATATCTATTGCTTTGGTCCCAAAGACACTGTTAACAAATTCATTTGTAATAGACATGGATACAAATTATAACATGATCTTAAGAAGGCCTTATTTCCACAAGAGGAAGGGAATATTTTTCTAATCTATTTTAATAAATTAGGTTTTTTAACCTAGGAATAGTATTTATTTCTTAGGGTGATCCTAATCCATTTGATGCTCTTTAAGCTAATATTAATAAAATACCAAGGCTTCACA
>JARHVA010000355.1:5135000-5290000 GCA_037957365.1 Torreya grandis
ATGCACTTGGTTTCATCACTATTCCATGATAACACATCCCTAGTCATCTTCTCACTACTATTTGGGTTTCTCACTATTTCCACCATTAGGCCTATTAGTGATTGACTAACTTGGATGATTGGTTTATAATTATTTAAGTATTAATATTTTATATAATACTTAATGGACATGAAAAATGAGTCTCAAGATTCATCCTCCATCTATTTGTATATTTTGACTTGGTCAACTCTGATTACTACAATAAATCTCTAAGAAATTTGCATTTTCCTATAGGGTCTACTCACACACTTGAAAACTAAATCACACATGGAGGTGCCTAAGAGATTTTAATACAAACTCAAATCACTTATCTAGTGATACAAATCCATTATGGGCACTTTTTCTCAATATATTCAACATCAGTTCCTTATTAGGGTTCTAGGAGGGTTTAAACCTATTTCCATTCTTAACAATCATTCATAAAGCATAACCCCTAATTCCAAAAAAAAAGCCTAGAGTTTTTATATAGGACCCTTAACCATCTAACATTAATATCTTAGGTTCCCATTCAGATGTTTGATGAGCTAATGAACACAAGAAAATCATTCTCGGGTTTACATGCCTTCACTTTGTGTACTTGAGAGACCTTAAAACCACTATTAATGCATTTTTTTCCAAACCATGACCTCAAAATTTGTGAACATGATTGAAAAAACATATCTTACCTATGTCCATGCTCACACATACAAAATTATCTTGGAAACTTAATATCATGCCTCATTAGGCCATGCTCTATCCACCTAACTTTGTACACTTGAGTCTTCACACCTCATTAGGCCTTGAACTAACCTTCAAACCTATTTTCAAGATCTAAATAATTAAATCACATGAACATATCACATGCTCAAACAATGTAAAACATCCTTATACAACCTTGACAATAAGTCATGATCTTCATTAGGCCAAGCATGGTCTAAAAATGGTCTAGTTGTAGACTTGATATGTAGGTCCTACCCCTATAGATTCACCTTGAAACTCTCATTGATGTATTTGAACCTTACTCACTTGAATTAAATGATCCTTAAATAATGTCTTATCTCTATATACCCCTGCACATACATCTTCATGCTCACCATACACATGCTCATGATATGACCATGCTTGCCATGATTAGGCTTCTCAAGACACCTTATACTCAAGAACTAGTATTCAAACATGCTTATCTCAATGATATCAAATAATAAAATTATTCAAACATCACTCTCACATCAATGAAACAATCTCTTTCTGATCAGCATGCTCTCAAGACCTCATCTAGACCTAGAGCCTCATAACCATGATTCAATGCTCACTTGAGCATCAAACCTCTTTGTGACAACATTGACAACAATAAGTTAACCTGAACCATGACATTGACCTTGACATAAACCAAAAAATAATCATTAGGTTGCCTTAAAATTATCTCTCAATAGAAGATACATTAGGTTTCCTTCAAATTCTCTCTTGTCATATGGCTTCCTTATCACATCAAACACTGATGGAAAACCTTTCTTCAATTTGATCACTCTCATCTTCCCTAATTTGGTCAATATCCCTTCTTTAAATTTCTCCACATTTGACATTAATGAAAAAGGGTCATACATACTATAACTTATGCAACCACTCATTCTTGTAACAAAATATCAATACATAGAATATGAATAATTATAGGAACTTGCTCCCCCTAACTCCATGCATACCTTCTTCAAATAAACTTAGATTACAAGCCCATTTCTCAACACAGATGAAGATTAGTCAATAACCTAAATAGATCCCACTCAAGCATCCACCATGATTTTGATAACTAAAGGGTGTATCCATGAAGCCTAATGGAGTCACCCCTTTCCATAGGGAACTAAAACAATAAAAACTAAGGAGATTCCCAAATCTCCATGCTCTCATAGGACTGAATGTCCTTCAGAATCATTTTAGGTTTGATTGGAAACTTAGACTTAATATCTTCATCAAACATTTAATCAACTATATGAGATAATATTAGACATTCCTAACTTGATTTCAAATCTAGATTATGCTCTATCATATCAAGCAAGCCACTTGGGCTTGTAGACTATTCATGACTCATCTTTACTATCTTTGGTTTCCACACATTCATTTTCCTTATCCTTTACACTCTAGGGGCATCAAACCTCTTGTTTTGACTTGATGTCCTTCTAACTCTATTAGGATAGAATATTTCAATGTGTCCCACATCATGATAAATATTGCAAACAACTTCATTCATACCCTTTGATTGATGATTAATATCATAATCCCATGCATATTCATTTATACAAGGTATTCTACACTCTCTTTCTCTATGGCTAAACTAATTTCATTAAAAATAGTAACCATTGTATTAATTAACATACCTCATAACATTAGGCTATCTGATTGGTCTTTTCATGTTGACCTTCTTGTCTTCATTAGTATTCTCCTTGACTTGAGCTACCTCCTTTTGGTCTTCTTTCAAACCAAGACCTATATTAACACCTATAGACTTTTAATTACTTAATATGTTTTCTAAAGCACAAGTACTCTTTTCAAACTTCATAAAGGTCTTCAATTTGCTATAATCTTGATCTAACTTAGCTTTCAAGGATTTCATATTAGTTCCATACTTGGTACATTCTTCTTCTTTATATTTTAAGTTAGTAGTGACTATTTCCATCTATGATTCAATCTGATTGATGATCTCATCATACTCCTTAGATGTGTTACTTAGTCTCTCCTCAAACAACCAATCTTCTCTTCATAGTCCTTAACTAATGATCTTGGTTTGTGATTCTTCCTTCTTTGGATCTTCAACTCTTATAGATCACTCACCAATTCTACCTCAAGGTTCACCTCAAATTTTTCTTCATCTGATCCCTGATAATCCATAAGGTCTTTCCATTTTGAACAACCCTCATTATACATTTTTATATCCATGAATAAGGTTTCATTATCATGTTAATGTTCATTACTATCATCATCACTCTCAAATGTGCTTGTATACTTCCTAAAATATTTCTTGTTTTTATTAGGCTTATAGAATTTATTATCATCTCCATTTTCTTCATCATGTTCTTCATATGCTCAACATTATCCTTGTTAGGACACTTATATGCAAAGTGACCAATATTACCATCATTAAAACATTTGAAAGGCAGCTTGCCCTTGTACTTACCAGAGCCAAACCTTAATTTACTTACAAACATGGATATTAGTTGATCATCATCAACATCTAAACATTCCTCATCCTTGATTTTCTTTGATTTTTAATTCTACTTAGCTTTGAATGCTTCTTAATTATTGGGATGTCTTTCTTCATTTTTATCATCTCATAGGCATTCAAGATGCCATGAAGCCCATCAATCTCTAGCTTGTCAAAATCTTACGTTTCTTCTACTATAGACACTTTATAATCAAAATTTGGAGTTAGTGATCTCTATATATTTTGAACAACTATAAACTCTTTCACTTTTTCTCCCAATTCTCTAATTTCATTGACAACTTTATCAACCTTCAATAGCTAAGATGCAATTGTTTCATCTTCAAACTTTTAAACTGTCTCTAGTGGGTCTGTAATTTGGCCATATTTAACTTGGTGTATCTTTCATAAATTGTATTAAATTTTTACCATATCACCTTGGATAACTCATATTGCATTACCTTCACAAAATTTACCTCTGATAGGCCACATAAAATGGCATTCATTTCTTTAGAATTGCTCTTACTTTCCTTCTTACCTACTGCATTAGTTGGTGGTGTAGGAGGTGGAGTGTATCTATCCACAACTAATTGTCATATGTCATGGACCATTGAAATTAGATATTTACTCATTTTTATACTACAAAAATCATAATCAGTTTCATTGAATAATATACTAGTAGAGAAATCACATTGAGCTTACTGACTAGTATCATTAATTTTAGGATCTCTTTTAGGATGTTAGACCTAATTCAAGGATCAAATCTGATACTACATGTTGGAAGAAAAATTATTGAGATTTGAGGGGTGAATAATTCTTCAAAACTTTATTATCAATTTCAATTAAGCAATCATGAATCATTTAAACAAGCATAAAGATCTAACAAGCATAAGCACTCATTGCCATATTCAAGAAACACAAGAACACATCACATATGTGGGAAAACATCAAGGGGAAGAAAACCCATTAATATATAAAAATGGAATAAAATAATATAATATAAACACAAAATTTAGTGCAGCACCAACTTCACATGGAGCACCAACTCCAACTAGCTAAACACCAACTCAGCTAGGCTTTAGCAAGCACCAAATTACAAGGAGGCACCGACCCCCTAGATGAATCAACACCAAATCAGCCACATAAAACCTTTTATCACCTTAAAAAAAACCTTGTTTTTCATACAATATATGATTATCACCTTTTTTTAGCTCTTCTCTCTCTTCTATCCATCTCAAACTGTCTTCTAGACTTCTTCGCTCAACTAACCCTCTTCTTGGCTTGATTAGGTCATATGACCTTGATTTTAATAAACATAACCTATATAAAATCTTCATCATAGATCCTTTAAACTCATTTTATGGTCCAAAATACCTCTTTATTCTCACCAATATTATATTTTATTTGCTTTCTCTCTACACACCCAAATATGCCTAAATTTGCCTTGTATTTATATGAGCCTTTTGCTCATATCCCTCTTGGTAAACCATACACTCTTTAAAACTTGGATTATCATATTAATAGGTCTTATGAAAATTTTTATACATGAATAAATCATTTAAATAGGCCATCCACAACTTAAAATACCAAAATCACTTTTAGGCCTTAAGGAGACCTAATTAGGGCTTCATTATCCCACATTACCCTTTGATCTCCTTGGAATAATTTAAAACTAAAAACATGATAGGAAAACTTAATGTTAAATATTAGTCTTGTAGACCAATCTTTTGATCTTACTATACACTGTCAACCTAGAACTAGACAAGCCATTTTGGATTGAATATTTCTTTAACACCTAAAATAACACTTGAAATGAATACTTTAATAAGATATTTATAAATCTATATACCAATATAAAATAAAAAATCCATAATTTCTAATGTTAAATATTATAAAAACATTTTAAAAGTCATTTATATCACATAAAATTACAAAAAAATAACACCATTTTAATTATATACATCAACTCAAGGCATATAGCCTTAAACTCATCTTTGAAACTTACTTCCCTAGAACTGCTAGTTTTCCTTAAAGTACATTCATGATGACATTAACCTTCAACACCTATGTGACCAATTTAAAAAACTTCCAATGCATATGTATGATATTATGATATCGTTATAAAATTATTAGATATAAATATAACCTGATCAAATGGAAAATATTGGTCTTGTAGACCAATCTCATGACCATGTAATTCACTATCTCATCTAAGCCAGATAGGTCAACTTTTAAGCAATTTTTTCACTATCCTCACACAATATCCTCCAAAATTTCTAAAAAAAATTATAATTTCTTAAAATTCCTTAAAAAAACTCCATGTACTTGGTTTCATCACTATTCCATGATAACACATCCCTAGTCATCTTCTCACTATTGCTTGGGTTTTTCACTATTTCTAGCATTAGGGCTATTAACAACTGGCTAAATTGGATGAAAAATTTAGAATTATTTAGGGATTTAAATTTTATATAAACCTTAATGGACATGAAACATGAGTCTCAATATTCATCCTCCTTCCATTTTCATACTTCGACTTGGTCAACTCTGACTATTATATCAAATCTATGAGAAATATACATTTTCCTGTAGGGTTTACTCACACACCTGATAACTCAATCACACTTAGAGGTGCCTGAGATAGTTGAATACAAAATCAAATAACTTATATATCCATAACAATACATTTTTTTCAATTTTTATCAATATATTAAACATTGGTTCCTTATTAGCGTTCTAGGAAGGTTTTAATCTATTTTCATTCTTAAAGATTGTTCTTAAAGCATAGACCCTCATTCCAAAAAAATGTTTAGAGTATTGAGATAGGACATTTACCCATCCACCATGAATATATTATGTTCCCATGTAGAGGTTTTATGGGATAATTATCAAAATAAAATCCTTCTTGAGTTTACATGACATCATTCTATGTACTCACTTAAAACCACTTTTCATGCCTTTTATTGCAAATCATGACCTCAAAATTTGTAAACATGATTGAAAAAAAATATCATACCTATGTCCAGTCTCAAACATAAAAAATTATCTTGGAAATTTAACTTCATGTATCATTAGGTGATGCTTTCACCACTTGGCTTTCTACACCTAAGTCTTCACACCTCATTAGGCCTTGAAATGTACTTCAAACCTCTTTTCAAGCTATCAATACTTCACTCACATGCTTACACAAAATATCACATACTCAAAAAATGTCAAACATACTTCTATAACCTTTATAATAGGTCATGATGCTTTATTAAGCTAAGTAGGGTCTAGAAATGGTCTAGTTGCAAACTTGATTTATAAAACCCATATAGGCTCACCTTGAACATCTCCTTGATGTCTCTACACCTTAATCACATGACTTACATGATCCTCAAACAATGCCATACCTTTGCATATACCTTTGCACATACATCTTCATTCTCACCATTTACATGCTCATGATATGTTATGCTTGCTTATCTCACTAACTAATACTCAAACATGCTTATCTCAATGATATCAAACAAGAGCATTATTCAAAAAACACTTTGACATTATTAAAATAATATCTTTCTAATAAACATGCTCTTAGGACCTCATGCATACCTAGAGCCTCATAGTAATGCTTTAATGCTCACTTAACCATCAAACCTATTTATGACAACATTTACAAAAACAAGCTAACCTGAACCATTACATTGATCTTGAAATCAAACAATATAAGAATCATTAGGTTTCCTTCAAATTATCTCTGAATAGAAGAGACGTTAAGTTTCCTTCAAATTATCTTTTGTCATATGGCTTCATTATCACATCAAGCACACAAACTCATACCTCAAAGACCACTCACCATGCATATTCACTAGATGCATCTTGACATCAAATAACATAACCCTTGAAATCAATGACATCATACTTGACATAAATGACAACAATTCTCAACATTTCATCCTTTATATCCCTGATCACCTCCCTATTTTGAAACCACCACTTAATGATGAGGGTCTATTTATGGTGGTGGATACTGCTAGACACCCAATGGTAATATAACCTACACAAAACCTTATCCTCCTACCCTAAGCCACTATCTAGACTATATTCATCCTCTTCTCTACCTCCTTTCAACCACCATAGTATTAAGATTCCTTGGTGTCATAGGTTACCACCGTAGTCTCCCAAGCTATGCATATATGATATCTCATTCCCCTTATGGAATACCTAAGAAATGGGTAGATTAGCCGCATAATATTATAGCCTAAAATTTCACCCTTGATAATTCAAGTATATCTTATAAATTTTAGGATAACATGGAACTATCTCCCTTCAGAGACAAGCCACAACAAGAGATAGATCTCTAAGTTTGAAAAGGCTATCTCTCTTGATTTGTTTCTTAGGCTCACACTAAAATAAGTTAATTGCTATTGGGGGTAAAAATGGAAGAAGGGGATATAAAATAAACCTATGATAATTAGGTGATACACCAAGACAACTGCACACAACACACTCTCATATACACTTAAGAAATAAGACTACTCAAACTGAATTCAACCCTGTGTCCTTCTATCATAAGTATTTATCATAAAGGTAGATTGGTATGCCTATCTATAGGTGGGTGAAGAATAGTTTTGATACAAGACACTATTAATACATCACACACTTAAAGATAAAATTTAAAAATAATACACTTTATGAAACCTATTAGAAGAGATCTCATTCACACAAACATGAAAGAGTAGACATGGAAACAAATAGAGCATTTTCATCACTTGTCAACACACAAACAACTTAACACATTAAAGTAAGAGATTTTAGAGAATGAAATAAACTTAAAAAATTTATTAAAAGGAAAATGAGGTTTAAAAACCAATAGGGCTTATCCATGCCAATTTTTGATCCTCTATAAATCCAAAAAGGCTTGAATTTATAAAACACATGAGAAGAGAGAGAAGAACTAAATGTGAAGGGTCACAAGATTAGATGTAAAAATTTAGAAACAAATAATTACAATTTCCATGGAATAAAGTGGAAAATAAGTTAGGATACTATTATGAACATGTGTCAATTTCAAACAAAACACCTTCCTCAAGTTGGTATAGACCCTTCATTACTTTGTTTTGAAACTGCCTTCATGATGGTGAGGAATGCACTTAAGTGTCTAAAACTTTGATAGGGAGCCTTGACACATGATATGATGTGAGAACGTAAATAATTGGTAAGTGCTTATAATCAAATCATCCCTTATTGATGGGTTCATCTTTTTCATCTATCATTCACTGCTTATAGTCATTTGTCACTAGTCCTCTAGGTCTACCCTCACACTTATCATCTAAATGGTTTGCAGTTGTTCAAATAAATTCATTGAGGATATGTTAGGAAAATAAAATTAATCTCATTTTTTCCTTTGGTATATAAAATACCTCCATGAAACTCTTGTAACACTTCTCACTTTCTCACTAGGTAGTCACATTATCTTCACTATGCTATATTTTGACTGCGTACCATGAATAGTCTCATAGAGGTGTTTCCATGATTCAATATGGTGGGAATTGGGTTTGAGAAGTTTTAAAAAGTATTTAAATACATCACTCAGTGGTTATTACCAATTCATTCTCCTTTTCACCTATAAAATAACTCAAATCTTGTAATAAATTTATTGTTAGCCCTTTTCGTATAGATGATAGTATGACCAATTTGTATGTCATGGAGACTAGGAGAATTCCAAACATGTCCAAAGAAATTTCATGGCCAATTAACCCTTATTTAATGAATTTATAATCATATTTTCTCTATTGGGTCCTAGATAAGGTTTTGGGAGGGTTTTAAGAAGTTTGGACTATTAAAAATTGTTCAAAAAATCCTAACATCCAACCTTAGAATCAATTACACAAATTTGGGGTATAGGACCCATAAACCCTCCATAGGTGATTTAAGTCTCATGATTGGTGTCTGTATAGTTATGATCACTTAAAATTGGCCTCTTAAGTTCTCTCACACATTCTATATACCCCTATGATGGAATTGGGTCAAAATGATGAACTTGTGTTATTTCCCTACAAACTGATGGATGTGATCCATCCTTACCTTCCTCTTTAAGTTCATCAATGGGATTGAAAGGATTCCATTATCATTTTAATAAATTTAGAATCCATTAGGGTATAGGCCTAATAGGGATCAATGTGTTTGACTATGTATATACTGACTTGTGAGTGATCTAGTGATTATAGTGTATTTATACCTTTTTCCACCTCAATTACCACTCTTCACACCCTTATATAATGTTAAAAGACTCTTCCACCCATTTTATTACTCTTCTCAAACTAATCTATAATATTTCTTGATCAAGAAGTGCCCCCTATATGCGATAAAACAAAGGGCATATCCCCTATTCACAAAGAATAAGTGAGACTATAGATGAATATAAAAAGTTTGAAGATGTTTTTTATAAATTCTCATAGCTTGACCATTCTTAAAAATCCTTCAAACCTTTGAGTTTCCCAAAACTGGCCCACGAGGTCTGCAAGTTGTAGGTAGGGTTTAGGACTGCCTATAGGTGAAGGTTAAAAACTCACTCTTAGCCTTATTATCTATTATTAAAAGTCACATGGAATGTGATATGTACTTTTGAGGCTGATTTATCTTGGTTTTCCATTTTAAATCTTTGTCCATCAATCACATAACACCTTTCCTTGCATGAACTAGTCTGCAAGTTACTGCCACAACTATAGGTGTACATTCAAAATTCTAAAGGATCCTATAGATGATGATGCTTGTCTGAAGACCACATGGAGGGGTGATATTTTCCATTTGAGAGTGACAATTACATATTTTAATTCTATTCTATCAACCAAAACTGCATTTTCATTATCCTAGCTAGTCTGTGGACTATATCACCTATAAGTTCCTATTTAGAGAGTCAAGAATCCTATAGGTGGACATTTTCCTACTTAAACCCCATGGTCCTCTTCCTTGGTTCCATATTTAAGCCACTGAGGATCATACCATAGTTATGTGAACTCAATTATGCTTGTAGGTCATGATCCCATCTCTATTCAATCAATTATAAGTTTGAGGTTCATTTTGCTTCAAAGCATTGTAGATTTTGACTGAGTGTCTACTATGAAAAGTTGATTGAATTGAAATCATCCAAACATGATATCCTATTGACCTATCAATATTCCATTCATTTTGAGAGGTGACATCTCCATTCAAGCAACAATAATTGATTGGTTAGACTTACACAAAACATATAAACAATTACCAAAACATGTTTCATTATTTGATTAAAGAACTCATTCAAGGATATTAAGGTAATTGAGCTCAAAATCAACTTTTCCACTTTGTAAACATGAACTTGGGTCTATTTCTATGCAATGACCTCAACCTTGTCATCATGGTCTTTTCAATCCTCTCAAACCTAAATGTAGGTTTCAAGGAGTTCAACACCTTCATGTCAACATTCTTTAGCTTCTCTGGATTGAACTTAGGTCACTATAGGCTACCTGAAGGTGATGACTAGATATATGACTATGTACATTAAATTGGTCTTCACCACCCATATCTAACCTTTTATATGGATAAGTCCTATTATTTCACCTTAAGGGTCTTCTCATACTCCTTGAAAGATCTTTGTTACATCAACATGATTGACCAAGGCCTAGTTTCCCCTGATTGTAAGTGATCATTGCAAGAAAACTATTTGTGTGTGTATATTAGGCCTTGCATATCACCAAGTGTTACTCTTGATAATAAAACCTCAAAGGAATAAATTATCATCATGAAATAATAAGTTGAAAACAACCTATCTCCTTTGATCTTAAAACCAAAATAGGAAGACAAGTTTTGCACCATTTGAAACACTGGTCTACAGCTTCAGTGGTGTCTTCAACTAGAAAATTGAAATTTTTATACCTATCTATTTATATTTACACTTATAAACCATGTTATAAACATCATAAAGACGATAATCCATATTTTAAAAAACACATACAACTCTTAAAATCATCATGCACTTGCAAAAAATTAAGCAAACTAGAGGCCATGGGGATGAATAGGAAAAATTTAGTCATCAACATTATTAAGGATGATTCATAGAGCATTATATGTTGAAACAAGAACTTTCAACATGAAAATTAATCTAATTAAGTCTAACATCACTTGGTGAATGCATTTAACCCAACTCTTCTTGTATTGTTCATACCAAAGGAAGACTAGTTGACTTTTTTAGTTTGTCTAAGAGAGTGATGGAGAATATGAACTAGTTTCTTCCATTTTTGATCTTATCATGACTTCTTGAGCATGTAAAATGACTGTTAGATCCTATAAATATCCTCTTGAATCTTCCCATGTTCCAAGTAGATTGTACTTGACCATACAATTGCCTTAAAACTATTTGAAACTACTATTATCTCATCCTTTCCAAATTGATCCTAAATTTGTCAATTAACAAACTAAATCCTAATAATCAACTAACATATTGGATATTTGAAAATATTTTGACACATCTAGCTCCTTGTAGAAACCATACAAGTCATTACAAAGGCCAAAAGGTGGCATAAGGAAATATTAAGACAAATGACCAAAATGACTAAAGTTAAACATATTAATTGACCCTACTAAACATGAATAAACATATGTATGACCTTGAAAATACCTTGTAGGAAGTTTCACTATAGAGGGGTTGACCTATTTTGACCTGGGGTCAAAACTGGTCAATATTTTAGTGATTTCTTAGGGGTGGCAAGCCTGTTATGCCAAATACCATTATCCTTCTCCTATCCATTGGGATATGGGGTAACCTATACATTATCCTTGACACTGAAAAGCCTTTGAATGGACACCAAATACACCCCAAACAACAAGGAAATAAACAAGAAGACAAGAAACAAGACTACCACTGATGTTTATAATAACACTTAGGGAAAATACAAACCAATTAAAAGCAAACACACCTAGCCTAATATGCACAATAACTCAACACTTTAGGTGAAGAAACATAATATGCATTTATTCAACTAGGGTCAAAGACAATGCTCCTTACATCCTTTCTAATCCAAGAAAATAGATCATCATATGGTGCATGCTTGTCAATAAACACTTTTTTGTGGAGGTAATCAATAGACTTACCATGTCTGTAACTTATGTTGACTACAAGTATGCCACTTTGAACTCTTAATAACACTCCATCCAACTCACTAAGGTACTTAATTATCTTTAAAGATGATTTTACTTCTGTCATGTTTAATTGACACTCATCAAACTACATATTGTGAGTCATTAAAGACTTCTCAACCTAAAATATCATTGAAGCATTACATGCTTCTTGTTATAAGTCGTCAAGACTATCTTCCTTATGTTCATTGAACACTTCATATTCTTTCAAGGGTGTTTTTTTCTTAGAAGAGACCTCTAAATTTTAATTATGATCATCAATCACATTATATTCTACCAATGGTTTTTCTTTCTTGATAGAGATCTCAATATCCTATTTGTGCTCATTAAGAACATGATTGACCTTAACATCAGGTCTGCACTCATCTTAAAGGACTGAAGGTCTGCTAACCTCAAATTCTTGAATAATGGCATAGTTTTGCTGACATATGTCATCTACCTCTTCTTTGGGTTTAGGTTTAAGAGTGTTCTCTTGTTTTACAGGTAGAATGGACTACTCATTAGGACTATTATATCTTGACAAAGTTGGGATGTTCACATCACCATTTACATGTACAAGGTAGTTTCCCAATACAACTCACTCTATAATATTTTCATGATCTTCCTAAAGGAATCCATTAATGTCCTCATGAAGTATGTATGTTTTAAGACCATTTTTTTCAAAGCCACCTTTCTCAAATCCCCACTCATCAACATACCAATCAGATATGCCATCAAGGTTAATTAGAGTTTCTTGATCAATAGGGTGATCACATCATTCAATCGTATTGCAATTAACGTTATAAGTATAATGCACATAGGGTTCAACATGAAAAATAGAAAGAGGTTCTAATTTAATTGTCACTTTTACACCATGTCTAGTCCTAAAACCCATGTAGGACCAATCTAAAGTAAGATAACATCCAATTTTAGCAATGAACTCTCCAGACAAAAAAGTACAATATTAGGATGCACATCTACCACTACAACATCCTAAGAAATGGTGTAGGAAAAGCATGGAGAATGATTTGAAAACCTCTATTTATACCAATGGTCTTGGTAGCTGACCCATCCAATTGGAGTACTCCTTTAGCATGGGGTTCATACTTGTTAGCAAAGTTTCCTAGTTCAATAGAACATGCTAAAGATGACAATATCTAAGTTTTACAAGTTTGTGTAGGGAAAATAAGTCAATTCATGGTTAACAAAATCATAACAAAGATAAATGATGTGCACTTGTAAAGAGCCAAGATTAAACAAAAAGTTCTTTAGATGTATAGAACATTCAAATTACTTTTAAGATAGATCAAACCTTAACATTAAGCATGATAACACAAAAAAAGGATAAATATAAGAAATTTGATAGGTAACCATGATCTAGATATCATATATTGATATTAGTAAAAGGTCATCAACTTATTCATACAAGCATGCATATATATAGTCATTCCAATTTCTGACTCTTCATATTCTTTTCTATATGATGGTGAAAAAATGATGAGACTTTTCATTTTCTATCCTTTCACAAGTTGAGAGGATAGGACAAAATATTAAAAAAATAAAAATAAACACACACAAAAAACTTAGCAAAATAGGGAAATCTTAATCTACATGGTGCTACTCAGCAACCACTCAGTTTGTGGAATGAAGTCAATAGCTATTCATTGTAGGGCTTAAGCCTGCAACCATTTACTCTCCCTGGAAATATGGTTCTCTATAAATCTCTTAAAACTAATATTCATTTCTAAATTAATTCATGTATAATGTAAGGCCCTTTCCATCTTATTTGCAATTTTCTTGAGAATGCTTTGAATCAGCTATCATACAACAACACTAGCTGATCTTTGTGAAATTATTTATGTCATAGGTTCCTATCATGCCATGATTTTTAAATTTGTTTATGCACTTCCTATGTCTATGTTACTCTTCATCTAAACTCATCCATCCTATTTAGTTGTAGGATTTGATTAGTGAGAGATTCTTGCTCTCCTAAATGCATAACCATAGTGATGCATAGGCTGAGTACTAGATACTCCATTGGCATGATTGCTTATATAACATATACCAAATGAAATGGTGTAAATCCTATAGCCCTTTTATAAGTTGTGTGATATGCCCATAAGATTTTAGGAATGTGATCTTCCCATTCATCCTACTTAAAATCATAGATTTTTGTGAGCATTTTCCCCAATACCTTATTAGAAGATTCAGTCATGCCATTCACTTATGGATGATAGGTAGTGATTTTATTATGGGAAATCATGAATTATTTAGTCAAGGCCTTGATGGTATTATTGAAAAAGTGTGTTCCTCTATCACTAACTAATTTTATTAGATATCTAGACTTGGTAATGATATTTTCATACAAGAAATTCACTGCATCCTTTGCATTAGAACTAGGTGTGGAAACAACTTCAACCCATTTAGTAAAATAATCTATCATAGTTATGATCTATCTAACATTATTGAGATTTCTTAGTGGGTTGATTGGTATAACAAAATCAATACCCCATTATTAAAATGGATGCTCTTCTAGTAGGGTTTGCAATGGTATCTCATCTTTTTGAAGTGGTTTTCCTATTCATTGGTAGACATCACAGTGTTGTACAACTCTATGTGCATCCTAGAATAAATCTAGCCACCATAGTCTACTCTATAGAATCTTTCTAGTTGTAGCTTCTCTTATGAAATGTCCTCCTATGACTCCTTAATGAAATTCCTCTAAGATTTGAGGGAATTCATGTTTGAGGACAACCTTGTATAGGACTTCATCCTTTCCCAAGTGATATAGCAGTTTATTAATGATATTATAGGGTAGTGATCTGGTCACAATTTTTTTTATCCTGCTCCTAAAAGTACGTAGGGAAGATTACTTGATTAAGGAAGTTACCAATTGCTTCAAAGTTTCTATGAATCATAGAGACATAGAAGAGGTGAAAATTAGGTGAATATTCTTATAGTTCCTCTAGATATTCACCATTTAGAATTTGGTTGAGGTGGTCAAGTCTCATATTCTCTCTGCTTGGTTTTACATTTATGCAAAATCAAAATTCCTAAAACAACATCAACCAGTGAGATATTCATGCTCCTAGCATTAATTTGTTGACCAGGTATTGTAAATATTAATGGTATATAAAAACTTTGAATGGTGTCACTAAAATCTAATGCCAAAATACATTTAGTGTGAACACAATGGCCAATGCTTCCCATTCAGTGGTTGTATAATTTTTCTCTATGTCAAATAATTTTTGGCTATAAAAATGGATGGGATAATCTATTTCACCATCTTTAGGATATGCAAGTACAACACCAACTACAATGCCTGAAGCATTTACACATACCTGAAATGGCTTAGTCTAGTCTAGGAAAAAAAGTATGGGCATAGTAACCAATCATTGCTTCAGCTCAATAAAATCTATTTGGCATTCAAATGTCCTTACAAACTTAGCATTCTTGTATAGTAAGGCTTCCAGTGGATATGATATCATTGCATAGTCTTTGATGAATTTTTGGTAGTTCTTGTATGCCCAAGAAAAGAGTGCACTATAGTGGAACTAAATGGAGGTTAAATACTTAGGATTACTAATATTTTATCTTGATCAACCAAAATGCCATCACTGTAAACAACATGGCCAAGTAAAACACTAAAAGGTGTAAAAAATAAGCATTTATTCAAATTTAGAGTGATACACAGGGCTTGACATGATTTTAACATCAGATGAAGCTTGGAAAAATTCTATTTGAATAGGTAGAAGATTCCATAGATTCCTTTACCTTCCTTTGTATTTATTGTTCCAAAAATTAGATGCTGTGTAACTTTTCTTCTTCAGTTAGTGCTACATTGATGTCCTTGTGTGGTTCTATAGGTCACTAAAGTTTGAATAAATATTTCAAATCTAAATCAGCATCAAAATTAGAATCTTTAGTTCTTTTAGCCTCATCTTGGATTCAGTGATAAGGTTGCATCATGGCTTGTTATTTAGGCTTAGTAGCTTTATACCTTTGAAGTGTTGAGTTAAGATCTATGGTTGTGTTTTTCTATGTAGTCAATTATGTTGTAGTACTCAAATCTTCTACACACCCCTAGCATATAAATTACTTGAGTTTATATAGTGCATTATGAACTAGCATATTTCTATCTTTGAAGACAAAAGTTCACTTTTCACTTATGCCCAATGCTTAGTTTATCTCCTATGCTCCTAGTGCATATACCATGTTACGAGTAGTGGTGCAAGTGTGTAGTGAAAAATGTGAACCTAGTATATGGGTACCACACGTTCCTCATTCTAAAATTTAACACATTTATTTACATGCATCTTAGGGCACTCTCCTTCTTGAAATAATGACTAGTTAGTGTGAATGAATTGTGGTGGTTGAAATATGTTGATCATGAGTTCACAAGCTTCAACCCATTCTATTTGATTGTCTCGATGAGTTACCCACCAAGTTATAACAACTCCCTGTAAGGCATAATTCAGAGTGATAACCCATTATTTGATAGTCATCCTATGGATGTGTAGGTACATAATAAACTCATTGACATCCTTTGTTGTGTAGTATACATGAATTTATCATTTGTGTGCAAATACCATCCTCACGGGTTGGAGTTCATGGTCACCATGGGCCCAGTTAAGGAGATGAGCATTTAAATCACCACTAATAGAATAAACTGCTTCCTAGGGTACTGTTCCTTCCTTTGTTGGTTCTATGTAATCTTACATGTGATCATCAGCTTGATATAGGAAATTTACTTTTGAATGAATGGGATATTTTGTAGTCATGGAGGCATAGTCATCAATAATAAACTAATTTACAATCAGCTACATAGCTACTATTTTTGGTCTCCATTATTTTAGTGTGTTTAATTATTTAGTAAGTAATGACTATACTTGAGGCTTGGCCAACTAGTATAAAAAGTTACATTGTGCTATGTGTAGATCATTTATATTCTCCTCTATATTAACTTTCATCCAAAATAGTTTTCTGTAGAACATATAGAGAGTCTGGCTTAGTAGGAATTATGTACGACTTATTCCCTCTATTGAGAGAAATAACCATAATCTTATCACCTTGATGTGAATCAAGATGGTTATGTACTATGTTGATAGTAATTTGAACATCATATGCCCATTTTTTTCTTATTAGTGTAGGGTAATGCATTGCTATAGTTTTCATATTTATGACATCAAAGTCTCCTCATAGAGACAAGTCTGTGACTTTGATCTCAACATTCTCCAATTTGCCAATAGGCTCAACTTTTCCATAGTTAGCCAAGCTCAGAGTTACTAGGTTGTAGCTAAGATTTGGTCATCCAATCATTTCCCATGTGGATATAGGAATCATATTTATTGTGCTACCAAAATTAAAGACAACATTTGGGATCTCATATCCCGCAACCTCAATATCAATCCATGCAGCAACATCCCATGGTTTCTTCATCTTCACATACCAAACTAAATTTTCTATCTTTTGTTGACCTCATTGTACACATTCCAAAAGATTATGTAATAGATTCATGATGTTCTATGATATGTCTTCATTGTATAAATTACTCAAAAATTTTTAGTATGTCTATGAGTGTAGTGACAACTCTAACTTTTTGTATAATGTGGACAATTTGGTCATACATCTGTGTGCCAATCATTGTGGCATCACCATTAGTAGTTTCCTATTATTGAATATTTTTTAGGAGCTACGAAACTTCATTCATAAAACTCTTTTCTATGATTAGATTTGGGTATTTAGCTTGTTTAAAATTTTTGATGCCTTGGTCTTGAGGCATTTCAAGTGGAGGTAGTCCTTTTTTTGCATGCTAGTGCCATGTCACAATGTTTAAATATGTTTTTTCTGTAGGTTCTACACTTACCATATTTACATTATGGAAAACTTTGTATTTCCTCTTCTTGTATAAAATAGGGCAATCCTATATATCATGTTGATAAGAAAATATGTAGTATGTGCAATATGACTACATCTACAAGTTTACTGGGTAGTTTCTTTAGAAATGATTAATTCTCTACATAGATAACACTGTAGGGGAGGTCACTAATAATTGCTTCCTCTCCCTCCTTAGTCCCTCCTCTATAACCACCTTAAACTACTCCCTTATTTAAATAATATCCCCTTGATATCCTCCTTATGGATACGTAGAGTTCTAATGCTCATACTATTGATTATTATCTCCCATACTAAATTGTTGTTATGTAACTAGAGGGGTCCAATTTGATTGTTATGGGTGAACTCCAAGATGCTAGATATTGATATTGAGGTGATGATGGTGTCTAAATCAATAAAGAAGGGGTCCAACCATATAGACCATGAGGCTAGTACTGTGGTGAACTTAGAGTCCATTGTGGACCCATTTGGGTTACATGATTCTTATCAACTTCTAGGCTTGGAATTGTTTGCTTCATCGAGGAGATTTAATGAGCTATGATAAAAAACACATTTTTGGAGATTACCTCTTTAAGTTCCTCTATATATCTATAATTATTCTCATCATGGGTAGCTAACTTGTATAAATTATAGTATATATTATGAGGATTTTTGGTATATCGTTGTAGTAGATGACATTGTGTTGTGGCATGCCCTACTTCTACAAAAAGTTCACAAAATTCCATCTTTACTTTAGGATAATTATTTTAGTGGTGTCTTTCTTTTCTACATTTTATGCACCATAGGTTTAATTTAGGTTTTTCTATCTTGTGATACTGCTCCATATTTTTCATGAAAGACTACAATATATTTTCAAATTTGGAGTTAGCTATAGGAATTTTGCTAGTCTTTGATTTGTTCAACATGTAGTGCAATAGCTCTGGCATCTACTTTTGTCTCATATTGAGTTTTCATAGTAGAAAAATAAATCCTACCTCATAATACTTCAACAAACCATGTCTCTTTATTTTTATCTATTAAAGTGAATTCTACTTTGTTCATTACATCCAAAAATCTAAGATCATAATCGTAGATCGACTCTCTAGATTTTTTGCCTATTTTCTTCAAATCCTATATTATCTAGCTAGTACATTTCTTAATTTTAAATTCCATGATGAGCCATTTCTACACATCATGTATGCTTTCTACTTGTAGATCTATTTTGTATATGAATTAAATCACTCTCCCAACTAAAACCCCTACTAATTTGCACTTTTGTAAATTTTCATCAGTAAGACCTTTAACTTGCCACTTCATTTTGAAAGTTAACGAATCCTATTAAAGGTTCATAGAACCATCATAAATCAAAAAATTCAAGAATATTCCCACCTAATTAATCATAGTAACTGGTATAGATAGATTTTTTTATGCATCTATTACTTGAAGTGATTACATCTTGAGTACTCCTGCCTACTTACTACTCTACATACCACAAGAATTTTCATGTAGACTCTAATTATCTTTACTTCCTTCTTATTATTGTTCAACTTCATGTAATCCTATATAATTCAAAACCTTTCTTATTGACTTTGTTTGAATTTATATTCCCTAATATTCCACATTTACTAAAAATGATTTTTCCCAACTCTTCTCCTCCTGCTTGGCTGGCTGAAAACTTCTTATAGGATATATAATATTAGTCTATGGGGATGCATACACTTCTGGTGAATAATACTTCCTAGTTAATTATTTTATACTACACTTGAGCCTATGAATATTCTAAGACTAAGTTATTTTTCTCTTTTTAACTCTTCTTCTTCTATTAATACCTTTTCTTGTAACTTCACACTAATTTTATCTTCTATCTATTCTACTCCTAGACTAATCTCAATTTCCTATTTGTATGTCTCTTCTTCTACTCGCTCTTCATCTTCTCATTATTTATACCAACATCCAATATCATCCTCTTTATTTGACCTTCACTCATCATATCTCTCACAATTCTATGCACTTGATCATCATCTATTGTACTACTATTATTACTTCTATTCATAGCTATTGGGATATTCATCTATTTATTCCATCTATTCTATTATAGTAGTTCTCTTTCTAAATCCAAAATTTTCTTCTAAATTTTCTTCCCTCATGTCTCCATTCTAGATTCAAGCTCAAGATCTAGTCACTTTTTTATCCATAATTCACTATCATACACACATATCTTCATATGCCTGAAGTGACTACACCATATTGGCTGGAGTAGGCACCATGACCTTTTCCACCACAAACATCTTCAATAGGAGAGGTAGTCACTATAAAAATTTCCCCCTAATTCCTTAGATAAAGTAGTCTTGTGTAGCTTCAAACACCATATAGCCTTTTAATATAAACTCTATAATGTATCCATTTATAGTGTTGATAATCTAGTAGTCTATCGCTCTTATCCAATTAGTTTCCAATTTCATTAACCGGTCTATCTTTTTTTTGGTCCATGTAATGGTTTATTTTGCTATGGGATGGAAGCAATATTACTCCAATCTTGTCAACTAATTAGCTAGTAATTCAGGTAGTTTACACCAAAAAGTTTCATATATTTTACCATATATATGTTCCTAAATGTTTCACTCATAATGAGGCCCATCATTTTGGATTCTTCTATGAAGTTCCATATTTTTTGGTCTAACCAGGTTTCAATATCTCATTGTCCTAGTAACCATCCTATCATAGTTCTCCCCAAAAGGAGTGTTTCCACACTCTCTAAATCATTGTTAGTAGAGGTTCTTGGTTCAATAGAACATGCTAAGGATGAGGATACACAATTTTTACTAGCTTTCATAGGGAAAATTAATGAGTTCATGGTTAATAGAAGCATAAAAAAGATAAATGATGTATGCTCTCAAGGAACCAATATTTGTAGAGAGGATTAAAAAGCAAGTTAGTCAAGCATTAGTCCATAAATAATGAAACATGCATATAAAACTAACTAACCAAGCCTATCTAGTCCTATGGGAATTACAAAGGATAGTAAGAAACAAATGAAATAAAGCAACACCATATTACCTTCCCAAATGGATTCACCATATGCATGTGGATCAAAAACATGTTCTCCCTTGATTAAGCATCCTTGTATTTGTCAACAATGGTGGTAAGCTCCTCCAATGCCTCAAGAACACTCCATAAAACCTAGGTTCATGATTCCAAATCACTAAACTAGCCTATCAATAAAGCTTGCAAGTAAAATCTATGATCAAATGGAAAACCTTGTGGAAAAAATTTAACATTATAACTTTTCAATATTCAAGCCTAAAATTAATGTCCATGGCCTCTCTATTTATAGATTTTTGAGATTGGTCAAGATCAACCATGACCAT
The DNA here is from genome assembly GCA_037957365.1 of Torreya grandis. Classification (NCBI taxonomy): domain Eukaryota; kingdom Viridiplantae; phylum Streptophyta; class Pinopsida; order Cupressales; family Taxaceae; genus Torreya; species Torreya grandis. Next base: position 5,156,583 of record JARHVA010000355.1, read on the forward strand.
CCATCTCAATATTGAGATGTGTGGCCATGAATAATCATAATATTTAGAATTAAATCCATAATTATCTTCATCATGACCTTGGAATAAGGGGAATTTAAGAGGCATGGGAGGCATTAACTAGGCATGGGTGATCCATAATACTGATATTTGTGGTATTTATGGCCTAGGGATGTCTTCCCAAGAAATGATGTCACCTAATGATGTAGTTAATAGGAATCGATTTTCAAAAATAAATATTCAACAAATCTCATGGAAAATCCACTTAAGCTCTGGATTTGGATTAATTAGCCTTAAACAAGGTTAATCAACATTTGTGTAATTATTTGAAAATTGGTCCTTAATTAATCAAAATGGTCAAAAAGTCATATTACTGGGTCATAATTTGACTAGAGAGGAACTAGAAGGTGATATTAGATGTTTTGGATATTTATTCCTATTTAGGATGTTGAAAAAACTAAATAACAAAGGTACATGATGTGTACCAATGATTTATAAGAGAAGAGTGATCCAGAGCACAAAAGGCAAAATCATCATTTTGACTCAAAATGAATTGATCAAAGTTAGCTAGCCCATAAATTGCATTGCCCCATTTAGGGATACCTTGACCTAAATTGGCACTTGTAAATGATAATTTTGAGCTATTTATCATGTTTTATGTATTTTGACCTAAAATGTGCATTTGACTACAATTCGAGTAAGATTGACAATTTCAACACAAATGGTGTTAGGAATTAAATCTCTACAATATTAACCAAAGATTTATTTAGATGTACAGAACATTCAAATTAATTTTTAGATAGATTAAAACTTAACATTAAACATGATAATACAAAATAAGGATAAACATAAGAAATTTGATAGGTAACCATGAACCAGATAACACATATTAATCTCAATAAACACACAATGAGGAGACTATGCATATATATAGTCATTCTAGTTCCTGAATCTTCATAATATTTTATATATAATGGTTCAAAAATGAGGAGACTATTAATTTTTATCCTTTAACAATCTGGGAGGATAGGAAAAAATTCACAAGCTGACAATTACATTTATAACACACAAATATTCAAAGAATATCTTATGCAACTTTCTTATCCAAATTTCTTCTCCCAATAATACTTCAAGTTCAATTTATTTACTACCATATTAGGCATGAAAACATACTATATCCACTATCAATGAGACAATTATTCACCAAATAATCTCTAATACAGACGGATAGATAGAATGGAGGAGGATTTTTTGCCTTTTCAACTTTGCTTGACTATCCTTCACTTGAATTTCATGGTGTTTATCAAGGATACCTCTCTTTGTCTAGGATTTTTGGATGTCAAACTAAGCTTGGAAAACTCCTCTTGAATTATTTATACTTGTCTCTATATAGCCAATGTAACCCACATTGACACATTCACTTGAGACCTCTTCATTTGCTCTACAATGTTAGTGAAAGGACCATTAACTTTTACTTGCCCACTAGAAGCAAACATGCTACCTACACCTTGAGAGTTTGGAGGTATGAAAACATTCCTAACATTCCAATCTCTTTGACTTGTTTGTGCATTTGGAAAAACACTAGAGATACCTGGTCTTTTACTTATTTGAACATTTATTAGAGAACCATTATCAATCCCTTAGACTTCTTCAACCACCTTCCTCTTACTCATATTTTTAGCTATAAAAGTTGCATCCATACTTGGTAGACCTTAATTATTAACTACACATGAGTCATATTTATACCAATTTAAAAATACAAACCCCATTTGAGTAACCTTCCCATTAGTCACTCCTCCATTTGACACTTCATCATAAGTCATAACTAGCATAGTTCCCAATTTTGCCATGAAGGATTGGTTAAAGGCTTTGTTGACATAGGGAGATAGATCATAAGGTTGATATAATTAAGGTTGATTATTATGATCTTGGGAAAGATTTTTTTGAGTAGGCACTAGTGTCCTTGAGGTAGAAGGAGCATTAGAATTTTAACCACCATATTTTTTGGATTGGACTAGTTGGCCTTGACCTTGAGTATGGCCTTAGAAAGGAGGTCAATTGACTTGAGAGTTAGGGTAGGACTGATTGGGTTGATAATGAATTTGAAAGGGATTCATTTTTTATTGTTTAATGATCCTTTTTAGACCTAGGATATCTTATTCCATGGCTCTCATCCTTTCTATCTCATTAGGATTGTTTGGTTGACTAGGGGTCGTAAGCTTATTTTTAGGTACAAAAATAGGATCAACAATAGGTGTAAGAGTTTACAATTTAGGAAAAAGAGGCATGGGAGGTCTTGGGGAAATATTCCCAACTTAAATCAAATAATTATCTTCCCTAATGGCCACATCATAGGCATTAGGTAGAGTGCCACCTCCCATAGATTGTATCATCATTGAAATGTCACTATCAAATGCTTTAAGGAAATAAATGAAATCATGGTGAGATATTGGCCTTACCAAGATTAGGATCATATCCCATTTCTTTTAAAATATTGTATTTAAGTCTTGAATGATTTCTTGAGGTGCTCTTCTAATGGTGGTTAGGTACTCTTTTAGTGACAAGTTGTCATTCTTATTTTCAAACCTTCTTCTCAATGCATCTCTTAGCTCATCCCAAGTTGTGATTGATCTAGGTGCCAATGTTCCATAACATTAAATAAAGTTTCCTTTGAATGAGATAGCCAAAAACATAATTACAATGTTTTCTTCTTTTATGTGATGGATATTACATAAGTTAGCAATATTCCTTATATTCTCAATGGGTGTGATGGAAGAGTCACTGGTGTATGATGGAACACTTTTGAGGGAAGATATTGGGATATAATCATAGTGAGAAATATTTAGGGGTATATAACCATTGAAGTCAACAAAAAGAAGGTTTATTTCCATGGTGGCCTTAGGAATTTTCAAGAATGGATGAATAGATAATTTTCTTATGGCCTTGTGAGTAAGATAAGACCTCTTTAGATAGGGATGGGTGTGCTCAAGTATATTTTATTTGTAGGAATAATAAGTAAGATATTTAAAATCAAAAGGTATGCCTTTGGTGAAGACCATATGTCTACTTTAGGCATGAAAAGTGTGCCCTAGTCTACAACCAAGATTGAAACTTTGGAGTCACCAAATGCTGCAAGAAGTGAACTGTTACAGCTCCTTATTGTCAAAGCCAACATCTACCTTGAACAACCTTCATGGAATTCATGTCCCACTGAGTATGCCCAAACTATTTTATCCTAAAATTTTACCCTATAAAATTAAAATATACCTTCTCAATTTTAGTACAACATGGAATTATCTCCCTTCATAAAAAAACCACTACAAGAGATATATCTTTAGGTTTGAAAGGGATAACTCACTTAATTTATATCTTAGGCTCACACTACACTAAACTAATCACTATTAGGGGTGAAAAGGGAAGAAAGGGACATATGAGAAACCTATGCTAATGAGGTGATACACCAAGATAACTCCACACAACACACTAGCATCTATACTTAATAAAGAAGACAACTTAAACTGAAGTTAACCCTATGTCCTTCTAGCATAAGTATTTATCATAGAGGTAGAATGATATGCCTCTTTATAGGTAGGTGAAGATAATGTATTATACAAGACACTAATAATCCCTCTCACACTTCAAGACAAACTTGACAAATAATACACTTTACTAAACCTGTTAGAAGAGATATCATTCACATAAACATGAAAGAGTAAACATGAAAACAAGGAGATCATTTTCATCATATGTCAACACACAAACCACTTAACACATTCAAGTAAGATATTTAAGATAATTAAATAAACGTATAAACTTTATTCAAAGGCAAATGAGGTGTCAAAACTAGTAGGGCTTCTCCATACCAATTGTGGATCCTCTGGAAATCCAAAAAAGATTGAATTTATAGAACACATGAGAAGAGAGAGAAGAAGAGAAGATGAAAGGGTTAAAATAATATATTTAAAAATTTAGAAAATAGTTACAATTTCCATGGAATGAAGTGGAAAATAAGTCATTTGTCATTCACTGCTTGTAGTCATTTATCACTAGTCCTCTAGGTCTCTCCTCACACTTGTCATCAAAATGGTTTTTAGTTGATCAAAGAAATTCATTGAGGATATGATATACAACTCAAATGAATCTCCTTTGTCCTTTGGTCTATCAAACAGACCTCCATGAAACTCCTAGAATATTTCTCACTTCCTCACTTGGTAGTCACACTGTCCTTACTATGCTATATTCTAACTGACTGCCATGAATGGTCTCATAGATGTGTTTTCATAATTAAATATGGTAGGAATTGGGTTTGATAACCTGAAATAAGTCCCTAAATACCTCCCTCAATGGTTTTCACCTATTCATCCTCATTTGTACCTATAAAATAAATAAAATCTTATAATAAATTTAGTGTTAGCCCTATCTGTATAGATGAAAGTATGGCCAAATTTTATATCATAAAGGCTAGGATAGTTATAGACATGTATAAAGTATTTTCATGGCCAAATAACCCTTATTAAATGCATCTAAAATCATCTTTTCTCCATCAGGTCCTAGATAAGGTTTTAAGAAGTTTAGACTATTAAGGATTGTTCATAAAATCCTAACATCCAACCTTATAAAAATTTGCACAAATTTAGGGTATATGACCCCCTTAAACCCTCCATAAGTTATTGATATCTAATTACTGGTGTACATATAGTTGTGAGTAGTTAAACTTGGCTTCTCAATCTCTCTCATACATTCTATGTACCCCTATGATGGAATTAGGTCAAAATGACCAACTTGTGTTATTTCCCTACAAAATGATGGATGTGATCCATCCTTAAATTCCTCATGAAGGTCATAAATGGGATTAAAATGGTTAAATGATCATTTTAATCAAGCTATATGTTTCTATCGCTAATTCGCTTTCTACATTCAAAAGATGAATAAAGAAACTAAAGAAATGGACAAGGCTAGAAGTACCTGGATAAAGACTGCGCACCGTAATCCAGACACTTGTGAGCACCCCTCTTTGGCTATGGAGGAATGACACCTGCAAGGAAAAAGAAACTTGGACAAGAAAATGTTAGATGGATAGGTGGTGGGTTGCCAAGTGAAAGCTTGTTCCCGGAAGTGTGAAAACTTCCTCAAGGGAGGTCAACCCACTGATAACAGACAGATAAAAGACCAAGGAAATATAGAATGCCAGAATACAAAAGTGATAAACAAATTAGAAAGGAAAGAAAAGACAAAATGATTACCTGAAGGAGTTGTCGGGCTGATGACAGTCACCGAGGTTGGAAATGTCACCGGCGTCAGTTATCTGATCTGTCAACGTCAGTTATCCTGCCAATGTCGGTTGGGGAAGTGACTGGTGTCGGTCGAGGTTGTGGCCTGTGGTTGGGTATGGGTTGGTTTCTAGACTATGGACGGGTCTGGTTTGGTTCTGGGCCATGGATGGCTCTGAGACAGAGTTTATGGACGTGCTTGAATGGTTTGGAGAATGGTCTAGGTCTGGTTGGGTGCCTTGTGCAGGGTCTTTTGTTGGCAGGAGGGACGGGGAAGTTGTCTGGGATTGTATAGAAAGGGGGACAGGAAAGAGGAAGATGGACAGGGGGCAGGTTCTGAGAAGGCTTTTCAACCTCTCAGGGGAAGGACATAGCAAGTAGAAGATAGTAGATAGGATAGATAACTGAGACTAAATGAGAGAATGAAATAAAACAATGAAATTGCTTACCTTTGGCTTGCTGAATGAAGAACGAAGGAGCTGTAGTTGGAGCCACAAAAGACTTGTTGCAAGAAGAAATCCCTGAGCCAGAGTCTTTGCACCTGTTGCTACTATTGCATGAGGTCCAGAGAGAAGAGAGTCGAATGCCGAAGCACCAAGAGGATTCTGTTTGCGAGCTCAAGGGTCCAGGGGCTGCAACGGATGCAAAAAGGGGTAATGAAGGCTGCCGACACCGGTAGTTTCACCGACGTCGGCCGAAGGGTCGCCGATGTCGGCAGTGGCAGAATGGGGACAGAGACTAAAAATAGCCTCTGCCCATTCTTACACGCCGCCGGGCGAGGGGTTGTGGGAAGAACGGTCACGAGGATGCTTAAATGGGCATGGGGGGAAGATAATGAGGAGATTTGGTATAATAAATGCTAGGAGGAAGGTGGAGGGATTCAAGGGAGGATCCAAGGTGGCAAGGGTGGGGTGGAAAGGGGGCCACTTTAAAATATTTAAGTTATTTTAATCATATGAAGGCCAAGGGTTAGGATATGGGTTTGAGGTGGACAAGGGGGGAGAACCAAGGTGCAGACACATTTGCGGTGTCTACATTTGCCCCTTTTTGTCTTGTTGGTTGTTCTTGACGAACTGCAAGACAAAAATAGGAGTTGGTTGCCCCAGGAAAAGGATGAGGTGTTCCCCCCTCAAAGCGATAGTCGAGAGAAGGGAACTGAAGATCGAGTGTCGATTTGACAGAGAAAGGGATAGAAGAGTGTGAGTGAAAACGTTGTAATAGTCGTGATTGCACGTAGACCACTTCACGGGAGGGTCGGGTTAAATTGTCGCATGTCGAGGGTCAAGGAGTGCCAAAATTGAAGTAACTGGGCTCCAGCATTTAGTCGTCTACTGATCGGGTCACTCAATCTAAGCCAAAGCTCCAAATGGTCATCGTGTTCCAGGTATCCTAGGCCCAGGAAGTGCTCCCAGAGACACGAAAAAGCCAAAGTTAGTAGGGATCAACTGGCTCGCGATCCTATACTTGCGAAGGGTCAAAAATAGTCTACAGATAATTCTGCTAACCAACCGTGAGGTAGCATAAAGGCAAAAAACAACCAAGGCAAAATGCTATCTTGGAAGTGGTCGTGGTTTAGGAGATGGGCATGATCTCCAATGGTCAGGTGGTCGATGGATGGATGCGAAAACTAATCTAAAAGATGCCCCAGGGGGCTAAAATGACATGGTCTGAAGGACTTGACTTGATTAGGGATATGATTTTGGTTATTTGGAAGAGGGGTAAAAGGTTTGAAGGCCACCGATGTCGACTATTTAACCGACATCGGTGTCCAAAAAAGACCAACGTCGGTGAAAATTGGCCGACGTCGGCAGCCTAGGGCACGATGATGCCGACGTCGGCGGCCTGCCAAATCCAACAAAACCGGATTGGCGGCCCACCAAAAGTCATTTGCTATTTGATTGGAAGAGAAAAAGGAGCTCTGGTAGTTTGTTGAGTGAAAGCAACCTAGAGCTGACCAAGGAGTGGTGCGAGGTGGCAGAAGAGTATTGGTGGAGAAAAGGAGTTGATTGGACACTGCAGGGATGCGTGGGGACCAAGCGAAGTCTGTAGAGCCAAGAGGACAAAAGCGATGGTAGAGGGGAGTAGGGGACCAGCGGGAGGTCCACCACTAGCGGTGCCTATCGTGCCACCACGCTGGTGTCGATGGGATGAGGTAGGAAGGTCTCTGAACCCTATTTGATGCGTTTTGGTTTTGAATTCATTTTTGAAATTTTTGTTATTTTAGGCAGAAATGGAGGGGGGAGGGTAGCTAGGAAGGTGGGTAGGTTGGCTAGGATGGTTTAGGAGTAATTTAGAGGGTGTTTTGGGTAGTTTAGGAGACAAAATGGGGAAGCCCTAAAAATGAGGGCTCACCCCGTTCGGCCCTAGGGCCGAACCAGTCGCCGACGTCGGTGATACAGCCGGTGTCAATTGACCAGCGACCGGCGCCGGTCACTAACCTACTGACGTCGGTCACGAAGTGACTGACATCGGTTAGGAGAGTGCTGTCACCAGCATGCTAACCGATGTCGGTGGCTGCCTGGTCAAAAGAGGAATGTAAAAAAGTTTAAGTCGAGGGGTTGAAATTACGTCAAGGACTTCCCGGGTGTCAGGGTAGGCATAGATGATCAAATAGATAGGAAAAGTAGGAATAATGTTAACGTATCTATGGATGGATGCAGGCGAGGCAGACTCTGATGCTACGAGATCACCTCCCAACTTTGCTGACGCAGATGCGTGGAGGTGTGTCCGTCGAGGAGTGGGCGCAGATGAGCGCTGTTGGACTAAGCAGGCTGAGACGCTATTACAGAGTAGCAAGGGATGTGAGCCTCATGGTGGTGTTGATCGAGTGGTGGGACCATGCCACCAACACCTTCCACCTACCCACAGGCAAGATGACAGTTACAGTGGAGGATGTCTACTAGATTTTGCAGTTACCAGTGCACGGGGTAGACTTGTATGCATGCTCGAGAGAGGCACATGACATTCATATGGTGACGCTATTTGGAGAGCATGCCACGGAGATGAGCTACCACTTGGTGAGTTTTGCCTATGAGCCATTGTATGCGGTGGATGAGGAAGCCCATCGGCTGGCGATTCTGATGATGATTGGCATCACAGTGTATGCATTGCCAGATGTAGAGGGCGGCAGATTTTTGATTGCTATGACCAGAGTTTTGCTGGAGATGATAGAGTAGAGGACAGTGTTCACCTGGGCACTAGTCTTTTTGGCCCAGGTGTATAGAGAGCTGTGGGGCATTAGCAGATGGTGGTGGTACAGCTTGTGTGTAGGCCACCTCCTTCACTGCTGGGCCTATGAGCATATAGTGGTCACACGACCTCTCAGCCTCCCAGTGGTGATTCAGGCTGGCTTCAGGGTCAGATTCAGGTGATGGTGTGAGATTATGGCACAAACACGGATGGATGGAGTGGTCAGAGACATTGATCACTACAAGGGAGTGTTGGAGGGTTTGATCCCAGTAGACATCATCTGGAGACCGTATTTGGTCTATCCAGCATTCAGAGACTAGGGAGAGCAGCTAGTTGGAGTGCAGAGCAGGTGATGGGTCAGAGGCAGACGAGCCGGTGAGCTCGAGAGGATCCCTACAGAGAGAGTGCGGTGCCAGTACGAGCTGCTATAGGATGTGCCTCCCGCCTTCCCACAGTATAGGTGGGATGACATAGAGGCACTGCTCCCCCTCCCAGAGGAGACAGAGGAGCCCGATTTTGAGGAGTTGTCGGCAGGACCTGGGATAGTCGATCCAGGGTGTACAGAGGCTTACACGGCATGGTGGGTAGGTCAGTACAGAGGGGTATAGGTTAGGCAGCAGCCAAATCTACAGGCCATCACCAGGGAGCGGGATATAGCCTACGAGGAGAGGGACATAGCTCAGGCCCAGGTCTCAATTTTACAGGGTCAGCTGGTAGGGGTGACTGGGCAGCTTGCGATGATGACAGGGTAGGTGGCAGTGCTGACAGCGCAGGTCACTATGTTACAGGGACAGCTGGCTACAGCTCAGGCATAGGCAGGTGCAAGATAGAGTTTTGGAGGGCAAGGCCCACTACAGCAGCCATCATTTTCATAGGGGGTAGGACCATCAACATCGGTACAGCTAGGTCAGCCAGAGCCACAGAGGTCAGGACAGGGCAGATGGGCAGGGTAGATGGGTCCACCGTAGACTATATCTATGGTTAGATACAATGATGCGCTGGACGAGATCACGTACTATGAGAGGGCCATCAGGGGGATCCCTCATATACAACGATACTCAGAGATGAGGGCGGAGCAGAGCAGACAGAGGTCGATGTCACGAGTGACGGCTTTAGGGTCACGCAGATGGCAGAGATCAGAGGGAGGAGGGGATACAGCCTCTTCTCGACCACCGCCACCACCACCATAGCCGCAGCCTTGAGGGCAGCCCTAGAGTTGTACCATGTTTTGATGTATATACTAGCCTGCGAGCTGAAGACGAGAGATGTATTTGATTTTTGAGAGTGAGAGACAGATACAAATTGTGTCTGCTTTGTATAAAACTGATTTTTGATATATAGATGATGAGATTTTGGCTATTGATGTGTTATGGAAATGTTATAAATGTTTAATGTGTTTCATGATGCATGTTTTGATATGATATGTATGATGATTAGGATGCTAATGATGAGGATAATGATTAGGTTATGTTTAAGGATCATATAGTGATTTATGATGATTAGATGATGATAGATGTGATATAAAATGTTTAACTTGTGGATTATGCAAATGTTTAATGAGTTATGATGGATGAAATTTATGACTAATGACTTATGATGTTATAATGGAAATGAGAGTAGATTAATGATTATGTGAATATGTTATTGACTATGATGTGATTGACAGGTGATGAGAGCAGGAGATGGAAGAAAGTGATGAAGAAAGTGGCCGAGCTAACCCCAGAAGACCCCATGTCAACTGGGTGCTGCCTACATAGCCCCTGTCGTTAGGGGCTTCAGGCCTATGTAGTTCTCCCTAAAAGGGAGGAAGGGTCAAAGAGGTTGATTGGTCTTGGTCAAAGTCGTCGGAGTTGGGCGTGATAAGAGTCAAAGAAGAGAAGGTTTGTCCATCAAAGAGATGAACAAACGGGGGTGGTCTAGCTAACCTCAGAGGATGTGGTATCTGAGTGCTGCCTACATAGCCCTGGTCATAGGGCCTCAGACCAATGTAGTTCGGACAAGGTCTGATTGATCAATGATTAGATGTGGTCAAGTGTCAAAATGATGAGGGTAAGATGATGCTACTGATGTCACATGGGTCAAGAGGCTTTCATCCCTAGCAAGTTTCCATAGTCGTGATGGATGCATGCTAAAAATGAATGGAAGTCGATTTATGCTTCAGCAAGTATTGGTTTATGCTTAACATAAATTGGGTCTGGTCGATAGTTTCCATGTGTATTGGTGTCCATAGAAACTATGTGAAATGGACTAGGATGACGTCAGCTAAAAATGATGAAAATGGCTTGGTTAAGGATGAGTCGACAATTGATGTGGTTAAATGTGACCAAAGTGTAGAGAAAAGATGAAAGGCAAATTGCTCTTTCATTGACAAGGACCAGAAAGGAAGCATAGATAGGGGTTATTAGAACCAAAGCCCCGTTCATGCATTACGTCGTTGACCAGTGTGGTGTTAGAATGATAATCGAATCACTTTGACATTAAAGTGAGCTCGAAGTCCCCTGAGCAGGTGATAGGAGGAGGATAGGGTAACCCAGTTTAAGAGCAGGAATAACCTTGCCCCTTTTTATAGGAGACCCTGAGACAACTACAAGCCAAGTCCATGACTCGTTTTTTTTTTTTTTTTTTTTTTTGCAGGCTGATCGATGCGGGAAGCCTACATAGAGATGTCTTTTAATGTAGTGGTCATGTTGCGAAGCTGATCAATGCGGGAAGATTCTAAGAAAGGTTGCTATTTGTAGCAAGATTTAGTCATAGCCATCCTTCGAGGAAGTGGTCTATATTTTTGCTTTATAATGTTTGAATAGCTGTCCTTCGAGGGATCAGTCTATTAGCTACAACAATGATAGTATAGCTGTCCTTCGAGGGAGCAGTCTATCTTTTTGAATTTGACTTTGTGACCTTGGATATGTTTTGACATCTTGATTTTGATTTTTTGATTTTTTTGATTTTTGATTAGAGTCACGGACAAGGCTGTAGAAGTTCAAGGACTCCCCTTTTATTAGGACAAAGCATCCATGCATCATAAAAGGGTCGTAGAGGACTTGTTAAAGGGGAATAGGGTTGAAAGGAATGAGTATTAAGAGGATGAGGATTGCTCAAGGGACAATCTCAAGTTACGTGTCAAGTAAGCGAGTACTCGACTAACAGAAGAAAGGTCAAAGATGCAACGCATTAAGAGGCTCAGGTTCTGGCCGTCCGTCGAGGGAAGACAGACGATAAGTCCCTGACCCATACTTGTGCGTGATGATAAAAGGTCCAAGCCAATTGGGGGCGAATTTGCCTCGTTTACTTCGCTCCATATTGGTCACGTGCTGATTCTCTTTGAGGACGAGGTCTCCGATGTTGAAATCTCGTTCTCGCAGATTTTTGTCGTAGGCCCGCTTTATGCGACTTTGGTAGACATGGAGATGATTGAGGGCAGAAAGACGGTGCTCGTTGAGTAACTCAAGTTGAGCTAAGCAATCTTGACGAAAGTCATCATTGGAGAGAATGTCATGCAGGGAGATGCAGAGAGACAGTTTTTGTACTTCAAGAGGTAAGACAGCCTCTGTTTCGTACACGAGGGAGAAGGGAGTAGCACCCGTAGAGGTTCGGATGCTAGTGCGATAGGCCCACAAAGTGAAGAGAATATGAATGTGCCAATCCCTTCCTGTATCGTTGACCACCTTCATGAGAATTTTGGTGAGAATTTTGTTGGAAGCCTCTGCCTGCCCATTTGCTTGTGGGTAGTAAGGCGAAGAAAAGCTGAGTTTGATGCCAAATGAGTCGCATAGTTTTTGGATAGTCTTATTTTTGAAGGACTTGCCGTTGTTGGTGATGATTTTGTGAGGGATATCGAAGCGACAGATGATGTGGCTGCTGATGAAGTCGACAATCTTGTCGGCTTTTATGGAGACAAGAGGAATGGCTTCCACCCACTTGGTGAAATACTCAGTGGCAGTGATGATGGACTGATGACGAAGAGACGAGTGAGGGTTGATCTCACCGATGAGATTCAAGCCCCACTGAGAGAAAGGCCAAAAATCTTGAGCGACTTGTAAGGCGTGGCTAGGGAGATGAAGCAGGTTAGAGTGTTGCTAACACTTGATGCAACGTCGAACATAGTCGCTACAGTCTTGATGAAGGGTGGGCCAATAATAACCCAGGTGAAGGATGCGCTTGGCAACTGAGTTTCCACTGAAGTGTCCACCACAAATCCCGTCATGGACTTGCTTTATGGCATGAGAAGCTTCAGCAGAGGTTAGACAGTGAAGAAGGAGGCCGTCGAAGCCTCGCTTATAGAGAAGACCCCCTAGCATGGTATAGCGAGCTGTGCGCTTGATGAAAGCTCGCTGCGCATTGCTAGAGAGGTTGGGAGGAGTGACAAAAAGAGACAAGTAGTCCACAAGTTGCTTATACCAGTCATCTTGTGAGCTAAAATTGATAGTGTTGATATGGTCGATATGAGGAGAGATGTATGAAGGCAAAGGTACACGATGCACTGTGACAAAAAGGCGAGATGATGATGATGAAGACGGGATATGCGAAGCAAGAGAAGCCATGGTGTCGGCAAACTTGTTCGTAGAGCGTGGAACAGTCTACAAGAGGTAATGGTCGAAAGATGCCAAAAGAAGGTTAGCACAATTCTTATACCTCTGTAAAACTTCATTTTTATAGAGATATGAACCATTAACTTGATTAACGACGAGCTGCAAGTCACCGAAGATGTTGATAGACTTGATGTGGAGGGAAAGGGCAGTCTGAAGTCCCAAAATTAAGGCCTTGTATTCGGCCATATTATTGGTACAATCAAAGTCAAGCTTGAAAGATAGAGGCATGGGCTCCCCTTCGAGTGGGATGAGGATGACCCCCGCACCCCCACCGAGTTGACATTTGGAGCCGTCAAAGAACATGGTCATTTGGTAGACGGTGTCATTGGTGGAAAGGGTAGCGATAGACTCGTCAGGGAACTCATAGTGTGAAGGTTGGTTGTCGGGAAGAGGGGCATCTACCAGTTGGTCAGCGATGGTTTGCCCCTTGATAGATTTCTGCTGGATGAATTCGAGGTCAAACTCAGCAAGCAGCATGAGCCACCGAGCCATACGTTGATTCTGATATGGCTTGGAGTGCATGTACTTGAGAGGGTCGGTGTGAGTGACGACAAAGGTTTTGTGGTTGAGGAGATAGTGGCGGAGCTTGGTGGCAGAAAAGACTAATGCCAAACAGAGTTTCTCATTATGAGTATACCAAGTTTCATAATCGACCAGTGTTCGGCTGATGTAGTAAACCGCTTGCTCACAATGATGCTCATCTCGGTGCGCGATCATGGCACCTAACGAATGGTTGGTAGCAGAGATATAAAGGTAGAAGGGTTGGTCATCTTTAGGTGGAATGAGGATTGGTGGAGAGACCAAATAGCCTTTGAGGGCTTCAAAAGCCTCTTGACAGTCCTTGTCCCATTTAAAGGAGACGTCCTTCTTAAGGAGGTGATGAAAAGGTTGGCAGCGGTCTGAAAGCTGTGAGATGAAACGACGAATGGACTAGAGCTTCCCTTGTAGACTATGAAGCTGCTTGAGATTGGTCGGGGGTGGCATTTTGAGGATAGCACGGATCTTGGCGGGATCTATCTCGATACCACAGAAGGAAACGATGAAGCCGAGAAGTTTGCCTGAGAGGACCCCAAAGACACACTTCTTGGGGTTAAGGCAGACATTGTATTGTAGAAGGCGAGAGAAGATGATTGTGAGAATGGTCAAGTGGTCGCAGCGAAGTTTGGACTTGCCGAGAAGGTCATCCACATAGTCCTCCATGATTTTGTGGAGGAGATCATGGAAAATGTAGGTCATGGCGTGCTGATATGTGGCACCAGCATTTTTCAAGCCGAAAGGCATGACTCGATAGCAGAAAGTCCCCCATGGGGTGATAAAGGTAGTCTTGTGCTGATCTTTCGGTGCGATCAGGATTTGATTGTATCTTGAAAACCCGTCCATGAGAGATAGCATCTCATGGCTGGCTGTGAGATCAACAAGCTGGTCAATGTTAGGAAGAGGGAAGTCATCTTTGGGACAGGCTAGGTTAAGGTCGCGATAGTCCATGCAGATCCGAATCCCTGCAATTGCTTTAGTAACTGGGACGATGTTAGAGACCCACTGTGGATAATCGATGGGTTGGATGAAGGAGACAGAAAGAAGGCGCTGAAGCTCCTCTTTGACAAGGAGCACAACGCGAGGATGCATCTTTCGAAGCTTTTGCCTAACAGGCTTAGCCTCTGGTTTGGTGATAATGTTATAGGTAGCAATGGTGGGGTCGATGCCAGGCATGTCGCTGTAAGTTCAGGCAAAGGCCTTGCTATGGTTGGAAAGGAACTAGGCATAGTCAAGCTGCTCTTGAGCATCTAAAGATTGGCCAATCTTTAAGACATGAGGAACATCAGAAGAAGAAGGGAGGTTGATGTCAATGGTGGATTCATTTAACATAACTTGGGTCTCGGAAGGGAGGAAACACTGGATGAAAGAGTCATCGGCACCCATGTAGGAAAGGATGGCGTCATCGTCAACGCAGTGGATAGTGTGAATGGTTGTCGACTCATCCTCTACCATGCTAGGAAAAATAAGAGGGAGAGACCTGGACACCCCATTGAGCTGGTAGGTCAGGGGTTCCAAGCGGATGGTGTTTATGGAAAAAAAAACTAGGAGGGATGGAAACCACTGACTCCGTAGGTGACGAAGGAGAAATGGGTGAGTTTGGAGGAGATTGGTCAATGGTTGGCTCGGGACAAAGGTTGAAAGGAGCCTGAGTGGGGTCATGATATCCCAGGCCATATCGTTTCTTGGCATCATGATCATTGAGCAGCTCGATGGGCTGATGGGAGCCCTGCTCATAACATCTGAAACCAAAACCCTTCCATGCACACCTGTGAAGGTAAGTGTGTGCAAAGGCGGGGTTGCCAAGAAATGAGAAATCAGATGTGAAAGGTTGGGGTGAAGAGTGGGAATTGCTGTTGGTAGGAGCTTGATTAAGCCCCTCGTAGACAAAGTTGGTTCAGAAGTGAGGAGGACCATAAGGCACGATCGTCCCGATCCGATGGTCGTAATTGGGACTGAGGTGAAGGCGTCCATACTCTTGTAGAGTTTGGAACATGTCTAGGGTCAACAAGCGATATTCCCCAAGTGATAGTCATTGGAAGATGTCTTCCATGGGGTCTTTGGTCGGCGCTTGAAGAGGAGGGGTGAGGGCAACCGCCGATTGCGAACTGGTCAAAGCTTCTGTAGATGGAGGCAATGCCAGAGTTGACGGCTTGATGGGAATGAGAACATCGTTGGGATGGTAGGTTGTGTTGCAAGTCTTGAAGGGTGAAGGGTCCACGGGGATGGTGTGGACTTGCCCATCATGCTCAAACTTCACACAACAGTGCAGGGTGGAGGGTATACAGGCCATGGCACGGATCCAAGGTCAGCCCAATAGAAGGTTGTATTGAAACTCTCCTTCGATGATATAGAAGAGCTCTAGGACTGTGCGTGGACCAATGCGAATGTGAAGGATGACTGTGCCAATGGTCGTGGCGGTGGTGTTGTTGAAAGAGCATAAGATCGCGTCAGTTTTGGAGACGTAATTCTTGGGAAGAGCCAGCTGATCAAAGGCATGGGTAGAGATTATGTTGATGCTAGCGCCGCCGTCGATCATAATGCATTTAATGCGTGTCCGATCGACATAGGCAATGATGAAGAGGGCAGCGTCCTGATCTTCCGTGTTAGATGTGGGAATCTCAGAATCACTGAATGTGATGGAGGTGACAGGAGATAAAGAATGGACGAGGGCAGTGAGTGGTTGGGGGTCCTCGGGTTGGACCTCCGCTGCCTACAAGGCTTGGATAAGGGCTTGACGGTGCTGAGGCGAGGTTTGGATAAGGTCATAAAGAGACATCTTTACAGGTGTCTGGTGAAGCTGCTTCAGCATGGAGTCGTGAATTGGCCTAGAAGAAGAAGATGAAGAAGGCTGGGATGCGCCAAGGATAGAAATTTTAGGCTTGGGCACAAGAGGTGGCTTGACGAAGGGATAGGTCCAAAGAATGGCAGCTTTTTCTTTTGCCTTATCCTTTTGCGACCTAGTGGTTATATGGATAGCATTGATTTCAAAAATAGGAGGTGAAGAAGGGGTCATGTCTTGCTGGTGAGATGTTGACGTGTTTGAAGAGGTTGGATGAGAAGGAGTCAGGGTCTGGTCAAGAGTGTCCTCAAGGAGAAGAGTGTCCTTCTCCATATAGCGGTGGATGACGGCTTTGAGGGCACAGTAGGTCTCAGTATCGTGTCCTGGTGTACGATGGTATAGGCAAATTTTTGTGTCGTCAAACTAGGAGGGCTTGGACCTGAGAGGTTGGAAAGGCTTGATGGGGGGAAGGGTTATGTTGGAGGTCTGTAGAAGTTGGTGCAATATCAACGAGTATGAGCCCACTAAAGGGTCCACGCTAGTTGATATGCACGAGGTCGGTGACTTTTGCTTAGGCGAGGTTAGAAGAGGTTTTCGTACCACCTTATGGGTTGATGGTGCGGTGACAGACAGAGATGGCTCTTTCTTGGTGATTGGTATCGCCTTTTTGGGAAAGGGACGGCTGGAGGTAGGCAGAGGAAGCAAAGGAGGCAATGAGTTTTGATTGAAGGCCGGAGTGGGAAGGGTGCTAGCCAAGGTCGAAGGATGGGGGCCCAAAATGGATGGCAATGGTGATAGGGAAGGAGGCATTCGTTTCTGCGGTCTGGCAGTCTTCTTTGACTTGGTTGGAAGACTACTGCTGGTTGAGGTCTGGCCTAGGTCCACCTTCACTTGCGGGTGAGTGAGGGTGGAGACAGGACGAATGCCAAGTGATTTGATGGGCTTAGACGAGATAGATGCAGGTTTTGGTTTTGATGGGTTTGGTTGAGGTTTGAGAGTCTGGTCTTTGTCAAGAGTCTGACGAGATTTTGCGTTGGGAGGATTAGCAGCATGTGATGAGAAGGCGCTAGTATGTTGAAGGGCTTTAAGACGCTCCCAAAACACCTGAGGCGTCACTTTCCTCGGAGGGAGAAGTTTAATTTTCTCCACTAACCGAGAAAATGGCTGAGAAGAAGATGTTGATGGTTGCGAGGTTGAGGACGAGATGGGTGTAGTGGTCTTAGATGCATGGTGTGGTGAAGTCATGATAGATTTAGATGAAGACAAAGGGGAGACAGGTTCTTCCCTGGGTGGAGAAGAAATCGGGGAGCGAGGCTCCTCCAGCGGGTAAAGGGCAGGGATGATGGTGCCCTCCACTTGCGGCTGAGGAGTAGGAAGGGTCGGGTCCTCCATAGGTAGTAGAAAGGAGGATGGCGAGACCGGTGGTGCTGGTAAAGCCGAGGCATCCTCCAAGATGAGAGAGGTCGACAGAGAACTAGCTGGGGAAAGAGGTTCATCCACATGTGACGGACTGATTGATGGACTAACCTCTTGAGGTTGATTGGGGATGAAAGGAGAGACTGTATTGACTGTTCGAATATTGTGCTCATGATTGTCGTCAATTAAGGTCTGGACATTGTTCTGAGTTGGCGGATGATTGGGGAAAGGTTGTTTGAAGATGTCAATGGCCTGATTAGGAGGTGCATTTGGATTGTCTAAGATGAGATCCCCCTTTTCAAGCATATCTTGGATTATGTTCTTAAAAGTTTTGCAGTTTTCTGTGTCATGGCCCTTAACACGGTGGAAGCTACAGAAGTCTTGCTCCCTATACCACGCGGGGATGGCGTGTGAGGGATCGAATTGTGGAGGAGGTCGGGCTTGAGGGAGATTGAGGACTCCCTATTTAACAAGCTTTTCCAGCACAAACGCATATGATTCTCCGAGGGGAGTATATCGTTGTTGCACGTATCTTTGCTGGAATTGGCGAGTGGCGCTCTGAGATGTAGATGGCTCAGGCTAATTGGTCGAAGGAGATGAAGGTCTGACAACCACGGCATTAGCTAAAGCCTTGGATTTAGAATTGGATGATGATGACTTAGCAGAGGAAGAGTCATTGATCTTAGAGCTGGGATTCTTGCTCCGCAACTTGACTTTATTCTCCTCGATGTCATGCAACTCAAGTTTGCGGGCCATCGTGAAGGCCTCTTCAAAAGTGCGGAAGGTTTGAACCCTCAGGGTGGAAGAAATATGTCTGGCACAGGCTTGGGAAAAGAGTTCAATAAGCTCAGCCTGGGGTAAAGAAAAGGAGAGTTGATTGATGAGGCCTCTCCATCGAGCAACGAAGTCGGTTATGGACTCGTCCTCAAATTGCCAGATAGAATAAAGGTCCGTGATCGAGACCTTCTTGGTTATGTTGATGGAAAAGTGATCGAGGAAGAGCTGAGCCAATTGTGTGAATGAGAAGAGAGAATGGCTGGGAAGGGAGCTGTACCAGTCGAGCGCAGCACCTGAGAGAGACATAGGAAATGTGCGTAAGAGTAACGCATCGTCATGGCCAATGAGGTAGCAGGCATGTCTGAATGCCCGCAAGTGTTGCTGCGGGTCTTCCTTGTTTTGAAAGTGAGAAAACTTCGAAAGCTCCCACTGGCTAGGATATGGTCTGATTGGGACAGAAGGATGAATGGGCTCGTTGCGGATCTGCTCGTATGAGAGAGCATTGCGCGAGCCAGAAACAGATGTCTCTAGACTGGTCATCTTGTCTATCAGCATTTTAATGATGTCTACCGATGGATTGATGAGTGGCGCGCCCCCTAAGTTGTAGGGCACTTGGAAGAGGCTAGGGGAGGCATATGACGTAGTCGGTTGTCCCTGTAAAGGCACAACATAGGGGTAACTAGTCATAGGGATAGATGAAGAGGCAAAAGGTGGTTGGTTAGAAGGCATAGCTAGGCCCGATGTTGCCATGAGAGGTTGGACTGTGGTAACGGGGGCCAATGGATAAGAAGCCACCCTGGTGTTGATAGGGGCCAGGGTAGGCAAAATAGAGACGATAAGGTTCTGAAAAGGAGTGGATAGTGGTTGAGCGGGTTGAGTTTGACAGGGGGCTAGAACCTCGGTGGAAGTGGGCCCAATGATAGAGGGAGAGGCCACACCTGGAGGATTGGTCAAAGTCTGGTCAGCGGTCGAAGCGATGGCTTGAGTGTCTGAAGGTTGAACTATGGATGCTATCGATACAGCCGTAGTTGCGGCAAGGGAGGTTGGCATTCCGTAGATTGGATTGCCCAAGGAGTCTCACGTTTGACTATGCACGAGATAGTGTTGCAAGGCCTTGATGTTGAGGTCCAAGAATCATTCGAAATCTTGGTCCCCTTCTTGGACAATGGGAGTCTGCAGCGGGGTTGGACGGGTAGGAGTTCTTTCGGTCTCCGAGTTGAACTCCATTGTAGGCTTGGTCACGGACGGGGTGGACGGAAGTGGTTGACGGCTAGCGTGGTTGACAAGAGCCTTGGCTTGGCTACGAGTCAAAACCATGCAAGGCAAAGAAGGTTCAGGTTTCAAGAACTGTGTTGCTCAGTTTCAGAAAACTAGGATGGAGTCTTTGATAGAGAAGGGATAGGTTTTAGGCTGCTAGTTTTGAAAAAAAAAAGGGACAGTGATAGAGACCGACGTCGGTTGAAAAACTGATGTCCGTAAGAAATATGGCCGACATCGGTCAGATAATCGATGCCGGTAATGGAGGAAAGCCGACGTCGGTGGCAGAACTGATGCCGGTGATAGGAGAAAGCCGACGTTGGTGGAAGAACGGATGTCGGTGACTGTGTTTTCCAGAGAACCAAAGAATTTGAAGATTCTTGGAAAAACAATGAAGAAAGCGTCCTCACTCACTCAAACAAACAGATGAGAAGAGGAAAACAGAGAGAGACAGACAAGCCTAAGCGATAAATCCTAGGAATTGACTTTAGAAGCTATGGCTTATGCCTTAGATGAATGTTTGGGGAGATTGGCTGAAAGAAGGTCCTAGAAGAAGGCGGTCTAGAGCTGGTTTCGAGTCTTGTTTTAGGTGCTCAAAGTCTATGTTAGAGTCTGGTACGTGGCCTGGTGCTAAGGAGCAAGCTCCCCTCACTTCACGATTCCAGTGGTTAGCTGGTCTCACTTAGCCAAGATATACCTCGCCTAGAGTTTATCCTCCGCCAGAGAATGGAGTGGGCTCCCCCCTTGGTGATGAAATCCAAGTAGGGTCACCGGGACGGGTAAGGTATCTGCTGGGGGATGAAATCCCAGTTGGGCCTTGTCTCAAGTAAGTTTTATGTGTGTTTTAGTGCATGTGGTTTGGTAGTGTAACATCAAGTGTCTACGATTTATTCAATATGCGGATTTAAGTTACTAGATGTGGACTAAGAAGATGTAAGCACAAGCAGAGATGAATGCAAAGTGTTTTAATGCCCAAGTCGAAATGTGACGTTTGTTATGAAGACAAGTTTGAGAAAGGGTTGAGAGTATGATGTTTAGACTAGTCTAGAAATGCAAGGAAGAAGGATTCATTTTAGTCCTGCTTATAGTGTCATTGAGAAGAAAAGAAGGAGGAGAAAAGGTAAGAACCTAATGCTCCTAAATGAATGAAGAAGAAAAGGAACCCAGGAGGAACCTAGGGTCCCACCGGGCGTGCCAAAATGTTTCTATCGCTAATTCGCTTTCTACATTCAAAAGATGAATAAAGAAACTAAAGAAATGGACAAGGCTAGAAGTACCTGGATAAAGACTGCGCACCGTAATCCAGACGCTTGTGAGCACCCCTCTTTGGCTGTGGAGGAATGACACCTACAAGGAAAAAGAAACTTGGACAAGAAAATGTTAGATGGATAGGCGGTGGGTTGCCAAGCGAAAGCTTGTTCCCAGAAGTGTGAAAACTTCCTCAAGGGAGGTCAACCCACTGATAACAGACAGATAAAAGACCAAGGAAATACAAAATTCTAGAATACAGAAGTGATAAACAAATTAGAAAGGAAAGAAAAGACAAAATGATTACCTAAAGGAGTTGTCGGGCTGATGACAGTCACCGAGGTCAGAAATGTCACCGGCGTCGGTTATCTGATCTACCGACGTCGATTATCCTGCCGATGTCGGTTGGGGAAGTGACCAGCGTCAGTCGAGGTTGTGGCCTGTGGTCGGGTCTGGGTTGGTTTCTGGACTGTGGAGGGGTCTGGTTTGGTTCTGGGCCGTGGATGGCTCTGAGACAGAGTTTATGGACGTGCTTAAATGGTTTGGAGAATGGTCTGGGTCTGGTTGGGTGCCCTGTGTAGGGTCTTTTGTTGGCAGGAGGGACGAGGAAGTTGTCTGGGATTGTATAGAAAGGGGGACAGGAAAGAGGAAGATGGACAGGGGGCAGGTTCTGAGAAGGCTTTTCAGCCTCTTAGGGGAAGGAC
This sequence comes from Torreya grandis, assembly GCA_037957365.1. NCBI lineage: Eukaryota > Viridiplantae > Streptophyta > Pinopsida > Cupressales > Taxaceae > Torreya > Torreya grandis. The sequence continues at coordinate 5,178,346 of JARHVA010000355.1, forward strand.
ACAGCAAGTAGAAGACAGTAGATAGGATAGATAACTGAGACTAAATGAGAGAATGAAATAAAACAATGAAATTGCTTGCCTTTGGCTTGCTGAATGAAGAACGGAGGAGCTGTAGTTGGAGCCACGAAAGACTTGTTGCAAGAAGAAATCCCTGAGCTAGAGTCTTTGCACCTATTGCTGCTATTGCACAAGGTCCAGAGAGAAGAGAGTTGAATGCCGAAGTGCCAAGAGGATTCTGTTTGCGAGCTCAAGGGTCCAGGGGCTGCAACGGATGCAGAAAGGGGTAATGAAGGCTGTCGACGCCGGCAGTTTCACCGACGTCGATCGAAGGGTTGCCGACGTCAGCGGTGGCAGAATGGGGATAGAGACTAAAAATAGCCTCTGCCCATTCTTGCATGCCGCTGGGCGAGGGGTTGTGGGAAGAACGGTCACGAGGATGCTTAAATTGGCATGGGGGGAAGATAATGAGGAGATTTGGTATAATAAATGCTAGGAGGAAGGTGGAGGGATTCAAGGGAGGATCCAAGGTGGCAAGGGTGGGGTGGAAAGGGGGCCACTTTAAAATATTTAAGTTATTTTAATCATATGAAGGCCAATGGTTAGGATATGGGTTTGAGGTGGACAAGGGGGGAGAACCAAGGTGCAGACACATTTGCGGTGTCTACACTATAATCCATTAGGGTATAGGCCTAGTTCTAGGCCTAATAGGCCTCAATGTTCTTGACCGTATATACACCCACTTGTGAGTGATCTAATGACTATAGGGTCTTTTCTACCTTTTTATACCTCAATTAAGACTCTTCAAACCTTTTTATAATTCTCCAAGACTCTTCCACCCATTACTTACTCTTCTCATACTAACCTATAGATTTTCTTACTCAAGGTATGCCCTCTATTTGAGATAAAATAGAGGGCATCTCCCCTATTCACAAGGAAAAAATGAGACTATAAAGGACTAAAAAAGTCTTTAAGATGTTATGTACAAAATCTCATAGCTTTATAATTCTTAAAAATCCTTCAAGACTTCAAGTTTCCCAAACCTAGCTCACTAGGTCTACAAATTATAGGTATGGTTTAGGACTACCTATAGGTGAAGGTTCAAAACTTAGATTTAGCCCTATTATCTATTCTTGAAAGTCACATGGAATGTGATATTTCCTTATGAGGTTGATTTATCTTTGTATTCCATTTTAAAACTTTCCCATCAATTATAGAACAGCTTTCCTTGTATGAACTAGTTTGCAAGCTATTGCCACAACTATATGTGTACATTTAGAATTATCAAGGATCATATAGATGATGATGCTTGTCTAAACACCACATGGAGGGGTGATAATTTCCATTTTATATTTACCATTACATCTTTCAATTCTATTCTATCAACCAAAAATGCCTTTTCACTAGCCTAGCTTGTCTATGGACTGTATCATTTGTAAGTTCCTATTTGGAGAGTCAAGAATCTTGTAAGTGGAATTTTTCATAATTGAACCCTATGGTCCACTCACTTGGTTCCATATTTAATACATTTAGGATCATCACATAGTTATATGAAATCACTTATGCCTATAGGTCATGCTCCCATCTCTATTCAATTAGTGCACTAGGAGTTTGCAAGTTTGAGGTTTATTTTGCTTGAAAAGACTGGAGATTTTGACTAAGTGTCTACTCTGTAAATTATATTAAATTAAAATCATTCAAATATTATATCCTCTTGGCATATAAATATTCCCTTCATGTTGAGATGTGACATCTCTATTCAAGAAATAATAATGAAGTGGTTAGACTTGCACAAAGCACATAAATAATTACCAAAATATGATTCATTATCTGATCAGAGAATTCATTTGGATATATTAAGGTAATTAAGCACATAAGAAACTTTTCCACTTTGTGAACATGAACTTGGGTCTATTTGCATGTAATTGCCTCACCCTTGTCACCATGGTATTCTCAATCCTCTCAGACCTGAATTAAGGTTTCAAGGAGTTCAACACCTTCATGTCAACATTATTCAGATTCTCTAGATTGAACTTAGGTCACTGTAGACTGTGAACATAAGATTTCAATAGGGGGAGATTAGTATTTTTTTAGTGAATAAAATAAATCAATCAAAAACACACTAAATTAACACCCTAATCCTATCTCAAAGGAGGAGCTTAGTTAACAAGACTAGAATAGAAAACACAACTAAAATTCACAAGAGAATTTATTTCACCTTATTTGAATTCTTAAAACAATTTTTTGAAGCGGTTTACTTGATTTGTGATCATGAAGTCTGCATTAATGAAGTGTGGCTACCTCCATCTCTCATTGGCACCATGTTTGGCTTTCACTTGGCTCAACAATTGGGCATTATAACACTAATTTTCATGAAGCTTTGGAATCAATTCAACATTATAACTTTGGCATTATCCAATCTTAAAATTCAATAGGCAAGGCCTCCTATTTATAGATTTTCAAAAAAAATTAGAATCAACCTAAACTATCCATCTCAAGATGGAGATGTGTGGCTAAGGATTAATTTAATTATGTAATTAAAATTCATAAATATGCTCATCAATATTTGGGATAGAGGGGCAATGAATAGGCATGGAGGGTCTTAATGAGGCATGGGAGGGGTTAAACTTGATATTTTATGCATTTATGGCCTAGAGATGTCTTCTTAAGAAATAATATCACCTAATGATGCAAATATTTAGTATTCATTTCCAAAAATAAATTAATCAAAAATTTTCATGGAATTATTAATTAGGCTCATGATTTGGTTTAATTAACTCTAAGAATGATTAGATACTTTGATACAAACTTTGGCTCTTGGTGCACAAATTACTCAAATTGGTCAGATTGCCTTGTTATTGGCCTAAAATTTGATTGGATTAGAATTAGGATGCGATGTCAGATGCATTGGATCCATTATCCCATTTAGGATATTGTCAACACAAACTTACAAAGGCACATGTCTTGTGAAATAAATTTGATAGGAAAGAGCAATCCAGAGCACCCATGTGTAAAAAAGATATTTTGACTTAAAATGATCTAATAAAATTTAGTTGGCCCATAAATTAAATTTCCCCATCTAAGGATACTTTGGAAAAAATTAGCACTTGAATATATCAGTTTCAAATATTTTAATGAGTTTTAGTGTTTTTAATCCAAATTGTGCATTTTGGTGGAAATTGGTTAAAAGCCTAGTTGGTTATCAGTGTCTAGTTTTAGGTGTCTATAGTTTTCCCCTATTTGGGAAGGAATTAAAAGATATAAGCATAGTAACATCTTATCAAATAATGAAAAGGTCATGTAGGCCTACAACTTAAATGATGATCAACTAACTGTATGATACCCCCTCAAGGGAATGGTTGGCATAAGGAAAGATCGGTAGGTAGTCCCTCAAAAGAAAGAATGGAGATGAGGAGACCCAAAAAAGGAAAATGATGGCATGAGAACACAATGATATTGAAAAATTAGTCAAAATCATTGAGAATGCAAGTGGGATGGTGTATAATGGTTTTCTCAAAGATGGTTATAAGCATTATACTTTGATAGTGGCAACGTGGTATGATAACACAATGATTGGCATAAAGGTAGTTATAATCATTAAGAAGATGGAGCTGACCTAGTTATGACAAATAAACAAGATAAAAAAATGCCCCTATTTGGGTAAAATAAATTAAATTTAGTGATAACACAATGATTTTCTCGAAGGCAGTTATGATCATTGAGAAATTCAGGTGAGACAGTGTAAAATGATTTGCCCATAGGTGGTTATAATCATTAGACCCTAATTATGGAAAACATTATTGATTAGTTAATGATGATGGTAACTTAACATAGAGGGTAAAGATGAATTGAGACAACTTTCTAGTATGGAGATGCTTATCTGAACTAAATAATGGTTGAAATTTGGTCATTGTTTAATTATGCTATGTAGGATATGATTAGGATTGAATTGGGATGTCTATGCCGAAGAGATGTTGATGCCTCCATTGTTGAATATACTTCCTAAAGCTAAGGTTTGTTGTAGCACATGTTAGTAGGCATCATGGTATAACATCTTGAGGATTTGGCCAAAATATGCATAAGGATCAACTCCCAAATCCAATAGTCAATGGAAAATAATACACTAATGATAGAAACCATGATGATAATGTAAACATATGAGTATGGATGTATTCAAGTGTAAGTGTGGGAAAGGAATCACCCAATGAACTCACATAGACTGAATCAAGGCAACAATACTTAAAATAAATAAACATGCACATAAACAAAATAACAAAGAAACAAATAATTTAAATTTAATCCATATGAACATTGCCCCTAGAAAATAGTCAAAAAAATAACAAACTAACATAATGGGGGAATATAATAAAAGGAAGGGGGTGGTTGAGTTATCTCCATATGCACTAGGCAAGTAGACACTGCCTACACAGTTCTATAGATGTAATATCTAATAAAAAATTTAGGCCAAATGTAGTTGTCCCAAGAAATGGGAAGAAAATGATAGTTGATGAAAATAAATAGAATGGATGTGATATAATAATAGGAATGGTCTTGCAAAATGGTAAGTGTGTGGGAGAAAATGCCAAAAAGGATGGGGAAACTAAGTGACAAGTGATTTGCTTGTAACTTAGTAGGGGTTCCTAGAATCCTTAAGGCAAAGAAGTGGTCAATGTTTTTGGTTTTTTCTAACAATTTTATAAATGTTTTTGGAATTTTTAGAGTATCTCAACTTGATCAAAAATGATGAGACACTAAATGGTTAAATCTCACAAAATAGTGAGAGCGTTACTTAGGTTGCTCATAAAATGGTAAGAGTGTTATTTAGGTTGCCTGAAAAATGGTGAGAGTGTGGCTTAGGTTGCTCGTAAAATGGAGAGAGCATGGTTGGAAAGGGTGACTAAGATAAACTCAAAAAGTATCAAGTAATACCTACATAGTCCCAAAGTATGACTTCAATTCATTGTAGTTCTACCTTATAGTGGATGAATCCAACTAGTATAACAACCAATTTAAATAAAATAGGCATAGTTGGTATAAAGGCATAGTATGACATAGAGAATGGCTAATTGGTATGGTCAAGGCATAATAAACAAGTGTTTCCCATATTTTTCCCATAAGTGGTTATAACTAGGATACAATGACATAGGTCAATGATACTAATTTTCCCATAAGCGGTTATAATTAAGATCAAGACAATGAGAGAATAAAACAATAAATGAAGGATACAACTACCAAATATTTATTATACTAGTCCAAAATATTGTCTCTATCTAGAAGTGTGAAATAACTATTGAAATTGAATCTAAATATTCTTATTAAAAGTGGTGTTGGAACCAAATAGAATAAAACCAATGTCATATGGCTGGAGAGGGAGGGAAAAATGAACTCAGTTGATGGGGAAGGTATGGTAAAATAGACGTGATATGGAAAGTGATGGTTTGGTTAGATGATAGAATGGTATAGTATAAATAAGAGTGATAAAATGATACAATGTGAAATGGTTCTTATAGACAATACACCAAGTCACTCAAGCGTAGTACTGCTTGAGGCAGATAATGTTCATCAGCTCATCAAGTTCATGGCCATCTAGGGTGGCAAGCATGTATGCTCTAGCTCCATAGTTTTCTATAATGATGAAAGGACCAACCCAATTGGGTTTGAACTTACCTTTATGATTATTTTTAGCCATAGTATTCTTTTGGTTTTCTTTAAGGATAATATCACCAAGTTCAAATTATCTATGTTTTATGCACCAATTATGGTGGCCTTTGAGTCAATTCTGATATGCTTGAATATTATTGAGTGTAACTATGCATTTTTCATCAAGTAGGTCTAGCTCTTGTAGGTGAACTACTAAATAGTCATGACCATATATGACATGCTTGAAAGATATGCATAGATATGTAAAATTGAACTCAATGGGAAGGATGCCTTTTATACCATAAACAAGGGAATATGGAGTGGCTCCTATGGGGGTAAGATGATTGGTATGGTATGACCAAAGGGCACAAAATATATGAAGGTGCCAATCATGACCGACATCATTGAAAATATTTTTAAGAATGTTAACAATTTTTTTATTGGATGCATCAGCCTAACCATTACCTTGAGGGTAATATGCCATAGAAAAATGTTGTGTGATGTTTGTATTCAACACAGCTTGTTAACATCCTTATTCTTGAATGATCCTTCATTATCAGATATAATGTCAAAGGGGACACCATAGTGGAAAATGAGATGGTTGAATATGAACTTGGAAATCTGCTTTCCAATCACATAAGTGAGGGATATAACTTCAACCCACTTAGTGAAATATTTAGTGGCAGTAAGGATATGTTTATGGCCATCAAATGAGGTGGAGTTGATATTACCAATGAGGTCAAGGTGTTAACATTGGTTTTAGAGTTTTTACTAAGGCATGAATCAAATTGGCATGTTATTGACATTTGTCACACTTCTTTACATATGTAGCTACATCTACATCTATCATGGGCTAATAATAACCACTACGTAAGAGATTTTTGTATAGGATAACCTGACTAGTGTGGGCTCCACATACTCCTTGAATTTCCAATAATGCTAGTGTATATTCTTCTAAAGTTAAACAATGAATTAGAGTTCCATCAAAACTATGATCATAAAGGGTTGATCCAAGTAAGCTATAACAAGTGGTTTAGTGGATGAAGGCTTTGGTTTGTTTTTGGGAGAGGTCATGTGGTAAAACTTGGTCATGAAGGTAGTTGTAAAGGTCTGAGTACTAGATAGAACTAAGACCAACAATATCATAAATCATTATAATGGTTGAAGGTTCATGAGCTTGTGCAAACAAATTCTTGATGAGGAATAAATACTCTCTAGCTTTGTCCATTTGTCAAATTAGAGAGATGATAGTAGCCATGGTATCTATAGTTCTGTTACTTTCCCTTGGTATATTCTCAAATTAGATATATGTAATTTACTATTTTAGAGTGTCGACCATGGCCTTATATAGAACCAACTTGTCATCTTTGGTCTAAAAATGGTCTGTATCTAATTGATGATTAACTGAGAATCACCATAATCCTTGAGATGAGATATGTTCCACTATACCACCTATTGGAGTCATGTAAGAAGTGCTTCATACTTGGCCATGTTGTCTATACAAGGAAAAGTAATTCTAAAAAACTTAGAAATTAGATCCCCTTCTGGTGTAATAAATAAAAGGTCAACCCCCGATTTATGTGTCATGAATGATCCATAAAAATATAGCTTCCAATGCTACTCTCAAAGAGGTATTCCAATGATGGTCATTATGGGTTCATTAATAAATTGGAATGTGAGTGGCTCTATATCAGTAAGGGGTGCTTCAACAAGTTAATCTGTAAAAACTTTCCCCTTAATGGATTTTTGATTGATGTATTCAATATAAAACTCACTTAGAAGCATGATCTATTTGGCCATTATACCTTATAAAGTTATTTTAGATAGTATATACTTGAGCCAATCTACTTTTGAAATGACCATGGTATTATTATTCAACATGTAATGTCATAATTTTTGAGCTATGAATACCATGACTAGACAAGCTTTTCCAATAGGCATATAGTTGTGTTCATATGTGACCAATGTATGACTTAAGTAGTATACTGCATGCTCTTTTTCATTATCATCATGTTGAGCTATAAGTGCCCCCAAGGTATTATATATAGTTGATAGGTACAACAAAAATGGTTTTCATGGCATAGGGGGTAACAAAATAGGCAAATTTGTTAGGTAATCTTTTAGCTACTAAAAATCTATTTGGTAGTGATTATCTTAGTGAAATGCAAATCCCTTCTTTAAAATATGTGTAAATGGATGAAAATTATCTCCTAACTACGATATGAAGCATCGGATTGACTAGATCTTGCCCTACAAATTGTAGAGCTACTTCAAAGTAGTCAGTGGTTTCATCTTTGTTATAGCTTGGGCTTTGGCTAGATCAACTTCAATGCCTTGATGAGACACAATAAAGCCTAGAAATTTAATTGATGTGACTCCAAATACACACTTCTTAGGATTAAGTCTAACTTTTTACTCTCGTAAAATTCCAAATATTTTACATAGCACTACTGGGTGATCAACCCTAGTCTTTGAGTTGCCAAGAATGTCATCTACATAGTCTTCAATAATATCATGCATCATATCATGAAATATGATGGTCATGGCTCTTTGGTAGGTGACCTCTAAATTATTAAGACCAAATGGCATAACTTGATAATATAATATTCCCCATGGAGTGGTGAATGCAATTTTATGTTGGTCTTGTTGTTCCCAAAATCAGCTGCGCTTATTTTTAGGACAACCCCTATGAAACTTGTTCATTTCATTTTTCGTCTCTCTAAGCCCATTTTTGAGGTAGGTTTTTCTCATTCTCGTGCCTGCTCAACTAACATGTTTCTAAGTTTGTGACGTCTTTTCTTTACATTTTTCCCAAAAGGGTGAAAGTTGTTATGGTCCCGGTGCGAGTAGGAGACCAATTTTTGGCTTTTTCAGAGTTAGTTTTTTTATCCTTCTATTTTCCTGCAAAGGTGGTAAATTTCCCCACCATTGCATATTTTTATGCAAAGGTGGGGAATTTCCCCGCCATTGCATATTTTTACGCAAAGGTGGGGAATTTTCCCACCATTGCATATTTTTATGCAAAGGTGGGGAATTTCCTCGCCATTGCATATTTTTATGCAAAGGTGGGGAATTTCCCCGCCATTGCATATTTTTATGCAAAGGTGGGGAATTTCCCCGCCATTGCATATTTTTATGCAAAGGTGGGGAATTTTCCCGCCATTGCATATTTTTATGCAGAGGTGGGGAATTTCCCCGCCATTGCATATTTTTATGCAGAGGTGGGGAATTTCCCTGCCATTGCATATTTTTATGCAGAGGTGGGGAATTTCCCCGCCATTGCATATTTTTATGCAGAGGTGGGGAATTTCCCCGCCATTGCATATTTTTATGCAGAGGTGGGGAATTTCCCCGCCATTGCATATTTTTATGCAAAGGTGGGGAATTTTCCCGCCATTGCATATTTTTATGCAGAGGTGGGGAATTTTCCCGCCATTGCATATTTTTATGCAGAGGTGGGGAATTTACCCGCCATTGCATATTTTTATGCAGAGGTGGGGAATTTCCCCGCCATTGCATATTTTTATGCAGAGGTGGGGAATTTCCCCGCCATTGCATATTTTTATGCAAAGGTGGGGAATTTCCCCGCCATTGCATATTTTTATGCAAAGGTGGGGAATTTTCCCACCATTGCATATTTTTATGCAGAGGTGGGAAATTTTCCCACCATTGCATACCTTTCCCTCATTTTTGCTATCTTTGGAAAATTTTCATTTTCCATGCCCGCTCCCCTTTTTTCGCTTTTGGACCTGCTCACGTCTCATCCCTTTCAAGCGCATTTCCCTGATCGTGACCAACAAATGTACAATTCTCCCAGATCGCTACTTTCTGCTCCTGATTGCATAATCATGATTCCTGCTGCAGTTTCTGTGAAGGATCCCTCTTCATCGACGTCTTTTCAACAAAAGTGCTTCTAGATCACTGAAGTTTCTCTGAAGAAGTCGAAGACCATGAAATTGAAGCTGTTCTTTCGTGCTTTATTCAAAATGCACTTTGTAATTATCTTGGGACATTTTTACATGCAATTTTGTAAATATGTAATTACATGTAAATATTTTGGAAAATATCTAAAAGTCAAAGATGAGTCATCTTTGACCAAGATATTTTATATATTTTATTATTTTATATTTTTGAGGATTTTCTCCCTATATATAGTGGAGACCTCATTTGTAAAAGGATCTTGGAAAAATAGAGAGCAAACACTCTGCTAAAATTGAAGCAACTTTTGAGACTTTGTGCTCAGATTTGTAAATCAGATTTTGTCAAATGAATGAGAAGCAAGTGATTTCAGACTTTGTGTTGAAGTTATCTGTGTCATCTAGGAAATAGTTTCTTATGTACTCTTTCCTGATAACCTCTTATTTATCTGACTTAATAAGCAAAGTGAATGTGTTGATATTATCTAAGGGCACTTTTTGAGGGTAGAAGATAGACTTTGTGCTACTTTTACTTTTGAGATTCTTTTATCTTTTGTAGTTTCAGGTGAAGACTTTGTGCTTCACTTCATTCTACGGTTATACTTGTTCCAGCTCTGTGGAGAAGCTACGGAAGACTTTGCGCTTGCGTGAGCATTCTTGTGACTTTGTTACTTCAGGTAATCTCTTGCTCTTCATTTGATACCATTCCTGAAAGAAGAGGAGTGTTGTTAGCTTTAGACCAGGGATTTTCCTCTTTCGTCCTACATACATTACTTCTGAAAGAAGAGAAGTAGATGCTGTTTTACCCCCCCATGTGTTATTTTCTGCTTAAATATATATATATGCTTATAACACACAAATACTGATAGGGAACCTCCCCTTGATGAGAGGAGAGATTCATCTCGTCTAGATCTGGTAAACCCATACTATTCATAGTGTAAATCTCCCTTATACTATGGCTGATATCCCCATTTTACCATCAGTTAGTTGATGACAAAATATTCACCCAACAGTTTTTTGGCGACTCCGCTGGGGACCGAATATGCAGTCTGAAACCTCAAGTTTCAGATTGAAGTAGTCCCTACCCTTCTTCATTACGTAATCTGGCGACTCCGTTTCATATCTTATCCATTATCATCTTAGCTTTACCAGTTGCCTCCATTATATTATCTGGTCTACAAAACCAGAACTGCTGGGAAGAATGCACATCTTGGAGCCTCAAGCTTCAACTTGAAGTAGTTTCGGTCCCGTTTTTGTTTTAAAAATCTGGCAACCCCACACTATACCAGAAGTCAGAGATCTAAGGGTGTTGTTGACCCTGTGTTTGAATTGGCGCAACAGAGTAATTTTGATCTGTTTCCTCCACCTGCTTCTCTTCGATGGTCTAGGAGCTTTCCTTCTAGCGTTGTCAAGTCACCAACACAAGGTAGAACCCTTTTTCCAGCTGTCAATCGCCGCCTACCTATAAACACTCCACCAAGGTTCATTATCCCACCTTTTCATCCCCTTATCATAATGGCTCAAGGCCCGTGGGGTAATTCTTTTGGTCCCCTTAATTTAACCCCACCTCTACATGAACTACCTCGTAGTTCTAGGAAAAATTTTCCTAAGTTCTTTGGAGATGGAAAGGTTCATCCCAATGAGCATATTGCTGCTTTCTCCATAGCATGTGGTGTAATTGGTGTAGAATTTGAGGACGTGGCAGTAAGACTTTTTGTGGAGACTTTGCAAGGTGCTGCTGCGGATTGGTTCTATCACTTGCAGGCTGGGTCAGTGACTGACTGGAATACACTAAAGTCCATATTTGAAGCTAGATTTAAACCCGCTGAAGATGCACATGCTTTGTTAGCTCAGCTAACACAGATGAAAAAAGAATCTCAGGAACCCATGAGGGATTTCATAGCTAAATTCAAGAAGTTGAGAAACCGGATTCCAACTGTGGCTCAGCCTACTCTGGAAAATCTCAAGTGCTTTTTTATCAACTCGCAGCTCCCTGAAGTAAGTTTTTTGTTGAGGTGAGCTGGTGCTATGGATCTAGCATTGGCTCAAAATTTGGCTACTGAGATTGAGGATGATCTTATCCTGGCAGGTAAGATCAGAAAAGACCCAAGTAAAAATAGATTCTCTTCATCTGCTGAAAGCTCTTCTACAGCTACTACAGATCCTATGGTACAAAAGTTAGCGAATGAAATGCTAGCTCTCAGAAGACAGATGGCCCAAGTTATGTCTACTTCTCCTGATCAAGATATGCCAAGGAGGACATTTTAGAATCAAGTGTACCAAGGCAATGCTGCTAGGAATCAAGGGCAGCCAAATCGTCTTCCTCCCCCACAAAGGAACCTCGCCCTTGAAGCCCCTCCAACTAACTCAGTGGTTGGATATTTGAAAATAGAACACGCTTCCCCTTTCCAACCTAAGTTGGACCAACAATATGATGCTAATCTCTTTGAAGAGCAAGAAGAAGAATTAGCTGGCGACTCCGTCATTGGCTACTTAAATTATCAAGATGAACCCATAAGTGAAGGGAATGCAACTGAGGGATCATATGCCGTATTCACCCGGTCCCAGAAACAGTCAGCCCGACAAGCTGATAAAGAGAAGACAGAGGAGCAACCTCAGCCAACAGTTTCAATTGCCAAGTAGGGAACCACTCTACCCTTCCAACCAAAGGACCCGTTGACTATTGAAAAGGTACGTACCCCAAGCATCCCTGCATCCTCTACTTCAACTTTGCAAACCAGCCCTCCCCATCCCAAAAACCAAAAGAGTGAACTCCCATCCTCTATCCCTAGTCTAATTCAGACATTTGACATAATTGAGCATGCCAAAAAGACTAAAATTCAAATGTCTGAATTTGAATTTCTACAAGCCCATCCTGAACAGTTGGACATGTTGGCAGAATATGTGAAAGGTATAGCCATCCCTGTAGGACGAGAAATTTTGAGGGTAACTCATGATCCCCCAAAGAATGTATCCACCCAGAATAATCTTGCCGTGACTCCTCCAGTTGCTCCCGGGAAAATAGAACCTTTCTATGTTTCCCTGTTAATAAATGGTTTCAAGTTGAGCAATTGTGTCATCGATTCTGGTGCATCTGACAACGTCATGCCTGCTAAAGTGGAAAAATCTCTTGGTCTCACATTGACTAAAACTTTTGGGAGATGTTTCTCTATGGAGAACAAACAAGTACCACTATTGGGGCAAATCAAAGATGCTCAATTTGCATTTGCAGCATTCCCTGACAAGAGGATCAAGATGACAGTACTGGTGGCTGCCGTCCCAGCTTCATATGGCATTCTACTTAGATGAAACTTTTGCAAGGATGTTGGAGGAGAATTGAGCATGGACTTATCCCAGGCAAAGATTCCTGTGAAAGGTGTGATGCAAAGGTTGCTTCCTGAGAGAGAGGCAAAGTACGTGGTCACCCAAACGTCATCTCCTACGGCTCAGATTCTATTTGAGTCCTCAGGCAAGGGTAATTATTTTTTGACCACAGAAGAGGTTCGTAAAGAGCCTGTTAAAGCCCTTGAGAATGCCAACCAAAAAATTGGTTTAACTGAAATAACGACAAGTGGGCATGATAGTGCCAATCAGTGGCGGGTGTCAAATGAGGACAATCAAATCAGATGCTGGATAGAACCAAAAGAGCAACCCATTATGGTAGTTGACCATGTTGCTACACGTCATGATCAGAAAAAAGAACTCTTCACCAAGAAAACAAAGATTCATGGTTTTCGGGTCAAAAGACAGATCTTGCTGTGGAGTAAGAGGAGAAAACCAAAGGGAAGGCACAGGAACTTGGTTTTTTGGTGGAGGTTTCCATTCACACATCATCAATTCTGGGGAGAAAATGGCCTCTTGCTAGTTTATCAGGATAGAACACCATTGTCACTGCCTCTTGAGGGGCAGCATTCAAAGTACTTCAATTCTTGAAGTACCAAATAAATTCACCTGTATATTTGTATAGTCTTTTTGCTTTGTTTTGTTTTCATTTTTGGAGCCTTTCTTTTTGAGTAGCTTGACTCCGTGGCCCAATGGCACGCTTCTAAGGCACTGGAGATTTTGGATTCTACTCCCTTCAATTACTTTTTGCAATAGAAGGCAGTTCCCCAACAGGAGCCAGCTGTTGTTCCCAAAATCAGCTGCGCTTATTTTTAGAACAACCCCTACGAAACTTGTTCGTTTCATTTTTCGTCTCTCTAAGCCCATTTTTGAGGTAGGTTTTTCTCATTCTCGTGCCTGCTCAACTAACATGTTTCTAAGTTTGTGACGTCTTTTCTTTACATTTTTCCCAAAAGGGTGAAAGTTGTTACGGTTCCGGTGCGAGTAGGAGACCAATTTTTGGCTTTTTCAGAGTTAGTTTTTTTATCCTTCTATTTTCCTGCAAAGGTGGTAAATTTCCCCACCATTGCATATTTTTATGCAAAGGTGGGGAATTTCCCCGCCATTGCATATTTTTATGCAAAGGTGGGGAATTTTCCCGCCATTGCATATTTTTATGCAAAGGTGGGGAATTTCCCCACCATTGCATATTTTTATGCAAAGGTGGGGAATTTTCCCGCCATTGCATATTTTTATGCAAAGGTGGGGAATTTCCCCGCCATTGCATATTTTTATGCAGAGGTGGGGAATTTCCCCGCCATTGCATATTTTTATGCAGAGGTGGGAATTTCCCCGCCATTGCATATTTTTATGCAGAGGTGGGGAATTTCCCCGCCATTGCATATTTTTATGCAGAGGTGGGGAATTTCCCCGCCATTGCATATTTTTATGCAGAGGTGGGGAATTTCCCCGCCATTGCATATTTTTATGCAGAGGTGGGGAATTTCCCCGCCATTGCATATTTTTATGCAGAGGTGGGGAATTTCCCCGCCATTGCATATTTTTATGCAGAGGTGGGGAATTTCCCCGCCATTGCATATTTTTATGCAGAGGTGGGGAATTTCCCCGCCATTGCATATTTTTATGCAGAGGTGGGGAATTTCCCCGCCATTGCATATTTTTATGCAGAGGTGGGGAATTTCCCCGCCATTGCATATTTTTATGCAGAGGTGGGGAATTTCCCCGCCATTGCATATTTTTATGCAAAGGTGGGGAATTTACCCGCCATTGCATATTTTTATGCAAAGGTGGGGAATTTTCCCACCATTGCATATTTTTATGCAGAGGTGGGAAATTTTCCCACCATTGCATACCTTTCCCTCATTTTTGCTATCTTTGGAAAATTTTCATTTTCCATGCCCGCTCCCCTTTTTTCGCTTTTGGACCTGCTCACGTCTCATCCCTTTCAAGCGCATTTCCCTGATCGTGACCAACAAATGTGCAATTCTCCCAGATCACTACTTTCTGCTCCTGATTGCATAATCATGATTCCTGCTGCAGTTTCTGTGAAGGATCCCTCTTCATCGACGTCTTTTCAACAAAAGTGCTTCTAGATCACTGAAGTTTCTCTGAAGAAGTCGAAGACCATGAAATTGAAGCTGTTCTTTCGTGCTTTATTCAAAATGCACTTTGTAATTGTCTTGGGACATTTTTACATGCAATTTTGTAAATATGTAATTACATGTAAATATTTTGGAAAATATCTAAAAGTCAAAGATGAGTCATCTTTGACCAAGATATTTTATATATTTTATTATTTTATATTTTTGAGGATTTTCTCCCTATATATAGTGGAGACCTCATTTGTAAAAGGATCTTGGAAAAATAGAGAGCAAACACTCTGCTAAAATTGAAGCAACTTTTGAGACTTTGTGCTCAGATTTGTAAATCAGATTTTGTCAAATGAATGAGAAGCAAGTGATTTTAGACTTTGTGTTGAAGTTATCTGTGTCATCTAGGAAATAGTTTATTATGTACTCTTTCCTGATAACCTCTTATTTATCTGACTTAATAAGCAAAGTGAATGTGTTGATATTATCTAAGGGCACTTTTTGAGGGTAGAAGATAGACTTTGTGCTACTTTTACTTTTGAGATTCTTTTATCTTTTGTAGTTTCAGGTGAAGACTTTGTGCTTCACTTCATTCTACGGTTATACTTGTTCCAGCTCTGTGGAGAAGCTACGGAAGACTTTGCGCTTGCGTGAGCGTTCTTGTGACTTTGTTACTTCAGGTAATCTCTTGCTCTTCGTTTGATACCATTCCTGAAAGAAGAGGAGTGTTGTTAGCTTTAGACCAGGGATTTTCCTCTTTCGTCCTACATACATTACTTCTGAAAGAAGAGAAGTAGATGCTGTTTTACCCCCCCCCCCCCATGTGTTATTTTCTGCTTAAATATATATATATGCTTATAGCACACAAATACTGATAGGGAACCTCCCCTTGATGAGAGGAGAGATTCATCTCGTCTAGATCTGGTAAACCCATACTATTCATAGTGTAAATCTCCCTTATACTGTGGCTGATATCCCCATTTTACCATCAGTTAGTTGATGACAAAATATTCACCCAACAGGTCTTTTGGTGCTATTCTGATTTGGTTGTAACCTGAAAAGTCATCTATTAATGAAAGAATTTCATAACCCATTATGGAGTCAATGATCATGTTAACAGTTATAAATGGAAATTTATCCTTAGGGTAAGATTTGCTTATATCATAAAAATTAGTATATATTCTTATTCCTTTAGGCTTTTTGCTAACATGTACAACATTAGATATCCATTCTGAGTAGTTAATGGATGAATACATCCTACTTCTAAGAGTTTTTCCAACTCTTTCTTTACCAATACAACAATGTGAGGATGCATCTTACATAAATTTTTCTTAACTAGTTTGGAATCAAGATTTACCACAAGGTGATGTAAAAGAAAGTGGGATCCAAACTTGGCATGTTAGAATAAGCCCATGTAAAGATATCTACGAATTCTCTCAATAGAGCTGTAAAGACTTCACATTCTTTTTTAGTGAGGGACACACCTAATTTTAGCCATTTTGGGTTTGATGGAGTCCCAATGTTTACCTATGTTATTTACTCAACTATAAGGGTTAAAGAATCTTCTAGGATAGTAGGCAAAGGCTTAAATGGTCAGGCTATATCAAGGTCCTCTACTAAGACTAGCTCTTCAACTTATCCTAGGCATGATGAATCTGAGTCCCCTAATGGGAGATCAGGCCATGTGACAAAAATAGTTAGAAATTATTGAAGAATTTGATCAATTAATTATTTCTCAAAACTAAACTTATATCCATAGGCAAGTTCATCTTTGGTGGTCTCTTGGTATAAATTCAAAGAAGAATGAACATCCCTGTCTAATGGTGCCTAAAATAGGTTTTCACCACTAGACTAACCTTTATCTTTACTTTTTCCCTAGTCATAAAGTGCCTCAAAGAGGTTTCTACTTTGGGACCTCAATGTTTTATTTATTTTTTTGTGGATAAGGGTGTTCACTTATTCTCCAAAATAGGCTTCAGGATCCAATGTGATTGAGAACCCTGATTTATGATCTTGCAATGGAACATTGTCTCCAAGGCCTAGAAAATCATAGAATGCCTCATCATTCTAAAACTAATCAATCAATAAACTAGATTCTTGTTGGTCCCAATATATCATTTGGGGATAGCATAATGGTAGTTGGTTATGATGAATGATTGGGGTAAGGGTAAAAATGGCATTATTATCAAATAGATTAGTTTTAGCTAGGTCATCAAAAAGGCTATGATCAGACTCTACTTCACTATCAACATATTCATCACTAGTTGATGGTGATGGAACATGAGTAAGGTATATGGAGTCACCCCTAGGGATTTTAAATCCAAGTCCATAGGGTCTTTTGTATTTGGTCACGGAAATTGGCTCAAGTGTTCCTTGTTGATTAGGTTTGAGGCCTCTTCCATCATAGTCTTGATTCTCTATGACCATATTGGGAATATGATACTTTACACTATTATAAAAATCAACTTGGTTGTCATTATATAACCATGATTCATCTCCCTCAAGAGAGTCTAGTTCTAGGATAGATGCTAGTATAAACATGATAGGTCCTTTATCTTTTCTCTTTTATTACCATTATAGATGAAGCGACTTAACTTTAGGTCTTCCAAAGGAATTTGGATTCTATGAAAGGTTGGGAATATGAAAGGTATCATGGGTCACATACTCCCATGGGATATTAGGTGAGATAGTAAAATGATTGGATACTCTAGGAGGTGGCATGTGGGGAAGGGAATCCAAGGTATTAGGATCTATGCAATTGTCCTCTAGAGAATCAATAAGTATGGCCTTTCCTTTATCTTGATTGGAACTTAGATTCATGATATATTTTTAATTTTAGATTTGAAACTTAGCCTCAAGATGTTTTTAGTGCTCATATGGGTGAAAATATCCTAGAATATTCACTTCCATTCCTGAGTCGGAGAACTTGATACATTGGTGCAACATTGATGGGATTACTTGAATCTCATGTAACCAAGGCCTACCTAGAAGCATATTATATGACAACTCAAGATCAAGCACATGGAAAAGTGTATCATGGGTCAAAGGTCCAATGATAACTATCAGGCTAATGGTGCCTTATGATTCTCTCTCCTAATTATTGTAGGCTTTGATAGTTATCATTTTTGGTTATAGATTTGCCATTGTGTACCCAAAAAGCTTGATGAGCTTTAGAGACACTATGTTGAGGCCTAATCCATTGTCTATAAGGACACATTTCATTTTATGCCACTTTATATAAACTTTTATGTATAATATATTATTATGGAGTGGACCAAGGGAAGATATATTGCTTTGGCTAAATGTGACTTATTGGGCAACAGCTAGGTGTCCAGCCAAAGCTTGAAATTTATTAGGGGGATATGTCACTAGAAATAATGGATTGACTTAAGAATCCATTCAAAATGTTATTGTGGATTGTTGACATTCACAATAAATCTAAAATGGAGATTTGGGCTAGTGTCTTCTACAATTATTCCATAATATCAAACTTCCTGTCTTGGGAAATGTTAAATGGTTTGTTATGAGGTTGAACAACTAGTTGGATAATAGATGAGCTGGCAAAGGATGTGGGATTGAGATGGTAATATTTGACCTCAAAGTTGTGATTTCACACTCAAGATTGAATACAGGACCATGATTTCTAAAAAATGATGATGATGGTGTGGGACTAGATAAGATAAGTCTCGATTGTTAATGTACTTGTACATGGTCATGGGGAAAGGATGAGTTATTGATATAAGGTCCAAAAGTGGGAATCCCTATTTGATGGTTTGTCCATGTGTGGTCTTGGTTGAAGAAGGATTTTCAAAGTGATTGGATTAGTTTAGTATGGTTAGTAATGGTCTCATTTGATTAGAATTTGGTCTAAGATTAATGGAGATGGTATTAATGTTACCTCTTACACTATGGCCTACAACTCTATTGTAGTCATGTGCAACTGCATGGTAGATTTTTTGGTTTTTATTATTCTAACCTTAGTTATATCCATTATTTTGGTGTTGTTGATTTTATAGTTGGTTCTATTAGTTCTGTTGGTTTAGCCTTTGATTTTGATACTGTTGATTTTATCGTTGCACTGGTTGGTGTTATTATTGTTGCTATTATTATTGCTATGTTAAAGAAAAAGTTTTTGATAAATCCCAAGAGTTTGATTAGAGGTGAAATAACCACCATCTAATGTGATTTCCCCATTCTCCAACATATTCTCAATCAAATGCTTGATTTACACACATCTTCATAAATTATACTCATTGACCTAATGATATTCATAGAATTGATTCTCATGGTACCAATCAGAATAAGGAATTCCTTACAGATAATACTTTGGTATAGACTAACTAATAAAATTAATTGCAATAAGTTTACAAAACATATATTTAATAGGTTCTCTAATGTCACTAAAAACATGGTGAGTAGGTACTATTCTCCTTGGAAGAGGAACTTGCAATGGCAAATGTGGATGCATTTGTTGCATGGGCCTAGGCTATTGTGCTTGGTGTGTTGGCTAAAGAGGTTGTTAGGTAAGAGTAAGTTGAAAAGGTGGCATAGGCTGAGTGGATGGTGTTTGTACCATTTGGACATGGTGTGACTTGGTTACTCCATTTATCACAACATTCTTATTATGGTTAAATTGCTTTGGTCTATCTTGTTTATTGGCCTATTCTAGTTGTGATGTTTGTATTTGGAATTGATTTTAATTTTGGCCATTTCCTTGATTGGTACCATGATTCTAATTAGTTGAAGTGAGATTGATTATTCTTTTATTAATAAGGGATCACTCAATCAATAAACCTTTATCAATGATCTCTTTGAAAGTATGCATACATTGTAGTTCTAGATGATAAGCTATCTCACTATGCAAATTTTTAGTAAACATAGTAGCTAATTGTTTATCTCATAAACTATGGGTAAATCAACTTAGAAGGGCTATCCATCACTGTAGATAACTCAAAAAACTCTCACCAACTTTTTGTTTTACTTACGTCAAGTCAACCAATGAAATCTCATGTTTGAGATTGTAGGGAAAGTGTTGCACAATTTTTTTTGAAAGGTCATCAAAATCTATTACTGAATTCTTGGGCAAATTTAAAAACCACTTCAAGGCTTATCCTACTAGACTCCTTGGGAATAATAAAAAAAGGTATATGTCACTATATACCACTGGCTAACATGCGACAATTTTTTTTATTAAATGGGCATTCAGGTCACCTTTCCCCTTATATTTATCAAAATTTAGAAGCTCATATCCTAGAGGAAATGGAATCTGTAAGTACTCCATATTGAAAGGATAGGAACACACATAATCCAACTTAAACTTTTTAATATGTTTCCCCACCTGGATGGCTACAATTACATCTTTCATTTGTCATAACTCTTGCTCTAGGAAACTTTTGGGAATATTTGCCTAGGTAGATGGTTAGGTAATCACAAGTGAAACACTTAGACTAGGGTATAATGGAGATATTTGTTGTGGGATGATGAATTGGTTGGGAAATGGATCAGGAATACAGATACATATATTATGGTTTAATTGTTTGAATTGCATGTGTTATGGTGTAATATTATGGTTAGGGTTGGTGAAAGTTTGATGTTAAGGATTTTATGGTTGGGATGGAGGGATATAACTATATTGTGCCTACTAGGTTAAAAAGGGACATGATATTAACTAATAAAACCTTGTTGTTGAGTGGGAACTTGTGAACCAAGACTTATTTATGAATGAGTGGCATATTTTGAATACAAGACAATTATTTTCTAGTAGGTACTTGAGAAACATTAGAACCTCCTTTTTGTATGAATCCCTGTTGAGAAGTGAATGCATGTTAAAGATTTAACATTTGTCATTAACTAATATTTATATGTTTTTGGTTATACATCATTTGGTTTTGAATTAACACACTAGCCTATGGTTGAAGAGGTATGTTTGCTACTACCTAACAAGGTGGAACATTAGTTTCCCCCTATTGAGGTGGCAACACATTCATCCTTTGTTATGTTCGTAAACTAGATTGTGCTTACTATTGTGGAATACCACTCATCACTTATTGAGGAGGAGTAGGATTTGTCACATTTTTTTGTTGAGGCATGACATTGGTTGCTAGTTGGCTTCCTAATCCTATTGGTTGTGTGTTTGAATAAGTGTCTAGTTAAGGATTAAAAGTAGCGGATTGAGATTGGGATGTAGAAACTCCTACTCCTTGATTGTGAGAACCACTTACGATGTTAACTAAAGGCACATTTTGTTGGCTAGCTATTTACGTATTAACACCGCATTGGTTTGAATGGGATGTTGCTTGCACATTATCCACTATGTTTTGGCCACTATTATATGTAAATGTAGAAGATATATTGGATGGTGGAGCCTGATCTTATTTTAATGCCTAGTTCTTGATAGTGGTGTGTGGGGGGGGGCTGAATTTCCCCCACTAAGGTCATCATGGGGGTATTAGGGGAAAATGACCTATTTTGGAGCCCCCCTTGGAGGGGGCTTGGGGGTAGTACACCTAAATCAAAATTAAGTTAAAAATGTACAATAAAATATTATAATTTTGTAGTAAATCTAGACCATTCACTATTAGGTTGCAGATCTAAGAGTAGAAATTATGTTTGTGCATTTTT
Organism: Torreya grandis; assembly: GCA_037957365.1. NCBI lineage: Eukaryota > Viridiplantae > Streptophyta > Pinopsida > Cupressales > Taxaceae > Torreya > Torreya grandis. The sequence goes on from JARHVA010000355.1 coordinate 5,199,953, forward strand.
GATCTATATGTAACCCTAATTTTGATATGAGGGCATTGTAATTATGGTGACATGTTGTATGTGAGTGAAGAGGATATTGAAATGGTTGTATTGCAAGTTTTTCCCTTCATTTTTTAGACTGAATAATAAGAAAGGACTAACTATTTCTGTGTGGACATAGCCCATATTGGGTGAACCATGTTAAATTTGTGTTTCTTTTATGTTGTATTTTTTGCATTTTATTTTCATCTTTAATTCATTAATATTACTCTATGTTTCATATTCCTAACAACTGGTATCAGAGTTGAAGGTTTATTTGGTAGATAAACTTGTAGGAAAAGAGGGTTCATAGTTTGAGTGGAAGCAATGTAGAAGAAGGTAAATTTAAGGTCAAAAAGTTTAGAAATTAAAACTACCATCTACGGAAGATGAAAATGAAGGACTATCTATATCAAAAGGATATTTTCCTACCATTGGGAAGAGTAGCAAAGAAGCCAATGAATATGAAGGATGAATAATGAGAGGTTCTTGATAGAAAGGCATTAGGAATAATATGACTATGCCTAGTAGCATCAGTGGCCTTCAACATTTCAAAATAAAAGACAATAAGATGTGATGAAGGCATTAAATAAAATGTATGAAAAAACCTTAGCCTCTGATAAGGTATTTATTTTGAAGCATTTATTTAATCTAGAAATGTCAGAAGGTGGGTCTATTGTTGATCATTTAAATGAATTTAAAATGGTCATAAATTAGTTAAGCTTTGTAGGAGTAAATTTTGATGATGAGGTTAGGGCTCTTTGATTCTATGCTCATTTCTAGAAAGATATAATGGCTTGGTCATGGCTATGAGTAATTCTATCTGTGGTTCAAAACACTTTAAAGTTTGATGACATTATGGGTGTTATTCTTAGTGAGGAAATAGGATGAAAAATCATAGGTGAGACATCAGGTAATGCTTCAAATATGGAGAACAGGGGAAGATAAAAGGATAGAGGAAAGGGCCCAGGGAATCATGGTAAGTCTAAGAAGGGAAGATCCAAATCTAGAGGAACATTGGTGTGTTAGATTTGTGGGAAGAAAGGATGCCTGAAGAAAGATTATTTATTTAAAAAAGGACAACAAGGAGATGGACAACAAAATAACAATTAGGAAGCAAATGTAGTAGGTGATGTGTTACAAGATGCTTTAATCCTTTCTTTAGATAATATTAATGATTCTTGGGTGTTAGATTCAGGGGCTAAATTTCATGCTACACCCTATAGGAAATATTTTCAAGACTATGTTCAAGGTGATTTTGGACAGGTTTATTTGGGTGAAGGTGAACCCTATAAAACTGTAAGAAAGGGTAAGATACATATAAAATTATAGAATGGAAAAAAATGGTTATTGAAAGAGGTAAGGCATGTTCCTAAGTTGAGAAGAGATCTAATTTCAACAAGGAGTTTGGAAGTGAGGGTTGCATAGTTACATTTACATAAAATTTAAAGGTCACTAAAGGATCACTGGTAATAGAAAAAGGAGATAAGGTAGGTACATTATATTTATCTAATGGTAATGTTGACTCTTCTATTGCTTTAGCTTCTATAGATGTGGATATAAAATTATGGTACCACAAACTTGGGCACATGAGTGAGAAGGGGATGAAAGTTTTCCACTTAAAAAATTTGTTGTAAGATTTGAAGAAGGTGGATTTGGAATTCTATGAGCATTGTGTGTATTAAAAAAAAAGTTATATTTCTTAGAGTTGGGAAGATAAAGAAGGATTAAAAGTTAGAGTTTACACATACAGATGTATGGGGACCAACTCAGGTATCATCCCTTGGTGGTTCCTATTATGTTATTTTTATTGATGATGCAACTAGAAAAATATGGGTTTATTGCATAAGAAAAAATTTGATGTTTTTGATACTTTTAAGAGATTTAAAGTTTTGGTTGAGAATGAGATAGGAAATAAGTTGAAGTGTGTATGCTTAGACAATGGAGGTGAATACTGTAGCAAGGAATTTGATAATTATTATTTATCACATAGTATTCATAGAGAGAAGATGGTTCTAATAACATCACAAAAAATGGTGTGTTAGAAAGGATGAAAAAGATAATCATGGAGCGTGCAAGGAGCATGAGATTTCATGTAGGGTTACCCTTACAATTTTGGGTAGATGCTATAGATAATACTATTTAGTTAATAAATAGAGGGCCTTCAAGTCCCTTGGATGGTGGCATTATTGAAGAAGCATGGACAAGAAAAAAGGTAGATTAATCCTTCTTAAAGACTTTTAGTTGTGAATCATTTGTCCATATTGATAAAGAAAATATAACCAAGATTGAAGCAAAATCCAAGAAATGTATTTTCATTGGATATGGAGTTAATGATTTTAGTTACCATTTATGGGATTTTAAAAATCATAAAATCATTAGGAGTAAAGAATGTGATATTCAATGAGAAGGTCATGTACAAAGGTCAGTTGGAGGAAAAGAAATAAGAAAATCAAATACAAAATATATACTACTTGATGAAATCATAAGAAATGAAATTCCAAAAGTGCTAGAAAATTAGAATGTGTAATAAATACAATAAGTACCTCAAACTCCTAAAAGTGTAGTTAGAAGATCTACTAAAGTAAACTCCCTGAATGATACTCTCCTTCACTTTATTATTTATTATTGAATGATGGTGGTGAGCCAAAAATCTATGAAGAAGCAATGCATGTATAAACTAAAAAGAAGTGGAAACAAGGCATGAAAGAGGAAATGGACTCCTTGGTACATAAACAAACAAGGGAGTTGGTTTAGTTCTCTACAAGTAAAAGAGCATTGTAGAATAAATGGGTTTATAGGTTGAAGGAAGAAGATGGAGGAAAAAAGAGGTACAAGGCTAGACTTGTTGTAAAGGGGTTTACATAAAAGAAAGGTATTGATTTTGAAAAAAATATTTTCTCCAGTTGTAAAAATGACTTCCATAAGAACTATTTTAAGTTTGGTAGCAGTAGAAGCTTTGCACTTTAAATAGTTAGATGTGAAGACTACTTTCCTTCATGGTGATTTGGAGGAGGAAAAATATATGGAAAAACCATAGAGATATGAAGTAAAAGGTAAGGATAAAATGGTGTGCAAGTTGAAGAGGAGTTTGCATGGTCTAAAGCAATCTCCAAGGTAGTGGCATTTAAAATTTGACATGTTTATGATATAAGAAGGTTATAGTATATGCCATTCTAACCAATATGTCCATTTTAAGAGATTAGATAATAGCATCTATATTACCTTGTTATTATATGTAAATGACATGCTTGTTGCAGGGTCAAACATGTAGGATATAAATGATCTCAAAATAAAATTAGAAAATTCATTTGAAATGAAGGATTTGGGTGTTGCAAATCAAATCCTTGGTATGAGAATAACAAGAGATAAGAAAAATAGAAAATTGACATTGTCTCAAGAAGAGTACATAAAGAAGGTGTTAGTCAGGTTTAATATGCAAGATGTAAAAACTATAAGTACACCTTTGGGAGGGCACTTTAAATTAAGAAAGGAATAATGTCCTAAAATTTAGGAAGAAATCATTTACATATGCTTCAGCAGTTGGAAGTTTAATGTATACTATGGTGTACACAAGACCAAATATTGCTCATGCGGTGGGAGTTGTCAATAAGTTTATGAATAATCTAGGAAAAGAGCATTAGGATGTAGTCAAGTGGATTCTTAAGTACTTGAAAGGGACCACTAATAGACAATTTTGATATGAAGGTTTAGATGTTACCTTACAAGGATATGTTGATGTAGACATGGATGGAGATTTAGATGGTAGGAGGAGCACCACAAGTTATGTATTCATTATTGGTGACATAGTGGTTAGTTGGATTTCAAAATTGTAGAAGATAGTTGCTTTGTCAACTAAGAGGCATAGTATGTTGTAGATATAGAAGTTAGCAAGGAGATGAGATGGATGCAATGGCTCATGGAAGAGCTAAGGTATAAGTAGAAATATTGCAAGTTGTATAGTGATATCAAGAGTGCGATTCATTTAGCAAAGAACTCAGAATTCCACTCAAGAACCAAACACATACAACTCATGTATCACTTCATTCATTTAGTTTTAGAGGATGGTCAACTAAAGTTAAAAAAGATCCATACAAGTTAGAATCTTATAGATATGATAACAAAAGCAATCATAAAGGATAAGTTGGAGAGTTTTTTAGCTTCAATAGGTCTTCAAGGATAATAAAGAAGATGAGAAACAAGTCAGGATCAAAGTTCAAAGAAAGTCCAAGGAAGAGTTGTAGCATTGGAGTTGTAACAATTAGTCTCTAAGTGGGAGATTGTTAGATGGTGGAGCCTGATCTTATTTTAATGGCCAGTTCCCAATAGGGGGTGTGGGGGGCAAAACTCCTCCCCACTAGGGTCATCATGGGGGTCCAAGGGGCTAGTGACATATTATATAGTTCCCTCAAATAAAAATTTAGTTAAAAATGCACTTTAAAATATTGTAGTTTCATAGTAAATCTAAACCATTCACTATTAGGTTGTAGATATAACATTATAAATTATGTTTGTGCATTTTTTCTCTATATGTAACCCTCTTTTTGATATGAGGGCATTTTAATTATGATGGCACACTGTATGTGAGTGAAGAGGATATTGTAATGGTTGTATTGTAGGTTTTTCCTTTTATTTATTGGACTAAATAATAAGAAAGGACTAGTTGTTTCTGTGTGGACATAGCCCATATTGGGTAAACCACATAAAATCTGTCTCTATTGTGTTGTGTTTTTAGCATTTTATTTTTGTGTAATTCATTAATATTTCTCTATGTTCTATATTCCTAATAGATACTTCTTCGATCGTTAGCATATGAACTAAGTTATCGATCCAAGTATTCTACATGAATGGGTCTAGACCCTGATTGTCTTGACTAACCAATTCTATTAACACTCTAGTTGAGGGAACTGAATCTATGAGAGGCCTACTAGACATGGTCATCTGGTTAATATTGCATGTAAAGTTCAAGTAGGTTTGGTATGCTATCTGCATTTATACAAAGTGATCCTCCATGGGGTCCTTGCCTTTGACAAGCATACTAGGGTCTTGATATGTTATTTGGACTAGAGCCAAAGGATTGCTAGAATAACCCTATTGAATATACAATATATTATGAGAAATTATTATTAGACTTGGTAAATTCTCATGGGGCAAGTCTACTGAAAACATGGCCTCTACCTCTATGGCTCTAACCAAAATATCATCTTTGTTCTCAAATAAATGATGCTCAAACAAATAAGGATTATATGTAGAAGGTGCATTAATAGAGTAAGGCTGTTGAGGAAAAGGCTATTCAATAGTAGGTACCATAGCTAGGTATTACTCTATTTGTGCTTGATCCTGCTCTGAGTATGGTGGTGTATTAACCAAATAGTTATCCAATATATCTTGGTTTTCTACCCTTATTTGAGTATTATAAGAGGGATAAAGATCCATATCATAAGCAATATTATTTACATAGGGGTATTTCACCATTTCTTCTTGCAAAACCACATTACTAATCCTTAGATTATACATGAGTCCACTATGAGTGTAAGAATACATGTTGGGATCCATAAATATTTTGTGATAAAAAGGGAAGAGAGTTATATAAAATCTAAAAATACAATGTATAAAAGATGATGTTCAAACTTGGCCTAGATTCATCAAAAGGATGGAAAGGTTTATGCAATGATTTGTGATAAAATAATCTAACATTAAGTATCTAACATTACATGTCTTATATAAAAAATATTAAGTAAATGGACCAAAAATTAGAATGCCAAAGTCTAAGGTCAAAGTGTTTCAAATCAGTCTCATCTAGCAAAATAAAAGTTGCTAGGTATTTTGGCCAAATGCAGTGTTAAAATCTAGGCTCAAATAAGGCATGTGATAGGACTCTTGGCCAAACTACGTCAAAATCTAGACTTTGAAATAGATGAAATTTTAATCTAACATATTTGAAACACTTCTATCAAAAACTAAGCATTTGACTCTTGGACATGAATTTGATCAAATAGGTATAAGGTATGAAACAAAAGGCACTTTAGAGATAGTTTGTTTTCTCATAAATAATGGTATAAAACTTGGTTCTTTTGATAAATAGGCTAGAAAAATGTGAATGGTGTAACTATATTAGATAAATATTCACAAAGGTATACTTGGATAGCCTAATAATGTCAAACTACTCAAAAGGATGTAACAAAATGTTTGTTTCAAAAACTCTAAGGTAAAGATGGTTTCTCACAAATTTGGTAGTGTAAAAAAGTATGTATTCAAATGACATACATACCTTCAAATTTTTGACAATATCTCTAAGGTAAAAAAGTATGTATTCAAATGATCTTGATAGAAAGAGGATGGTAACATAAATTTTTTTGGTGCATAGACTCAAAGTGCAAGTGTTTAACACAAAATGACTTAAGTCTACCAAGTGGTGATAATGATTATGAGTCTTAAATGACATTCAACCCAAATTGGACATTGAGCCTAAGTTCCCTTAAGTTTAGTGCAAATGGAAAACCCACTTAACACATCAACCCTATGAACCTATTAATGTGCAGTTTTGAATTTAGATTATGAATAAAATACTTTAAATAATGTCTGGTAAATGTCTAGACTCAATTAGACAACATAACTATGCCAAAGTAGATGATATGACTCCAAGTTTAGATAAACTTTAAATAAGGTAAATTAATGATTCACGAGGGTAGCATAATTCCTCTTTGTTTAAAGGAAAATAAGTAATATGTGTTTTATTTTGTATCATTTGTTCACACAAAGTTTTGACTCTAAACAAGACTTTAATCTAGGACAAAACCAACTAATTAAACACTCTTAGGTCCTAAACTGATAAAGTTTCTTGGTATTATTAGAATATATCAATATACATCATTTGAGAGGCTTTTAGTTTTCATCCAAAAATAAAAATTCACATTATATAGTAGGGTTTTTACACCTCCCCTTCTCTCAAATGATAGTCTGTGACATAGACCTTGAGGTACACCTTGCACCAACAATACTTCCATGGTAAGTGGGGATTTGTCTAAGATCTATAAGTTTTTGAATGTTTCTAGGGGGATAAAATACATAATGAATTTCATATCATGATGAAAAATAAAAGCATGTAATTGAGTGTCTATGGCACTTGGCTTGTTGTAAAAATGTCTTGCCATTTTTTAACCACTACATCTATCACTTGATCAGTGTAGTGTGATATCCAAAATGCAGATACATCCCATGTGAAACTCCAACACTAGAAGGTGGTTTAACCACTCAAACCTATGATACTATTAGGAGTGGTTGAAGTTAGTGTTGAGAGATGAAATCAGGGGTCAAAAATTCCCTAAATAACTTTTGTGAGGTGATGAAGTCCCCCTCGCAAGCCAAGTTTGCATAAAAATAAATGACTAATAGAAAGACTTTAGGGTCATTTTCAAGATCACCCAAATTATTACAAGTTTTTTGGGAGTGATTTAGATGACATTATTTACATGCCTTAAACTAGGCATGCTTGCAATAAGTATGATGTTTTTGATTCCAAAATTTCCCTAAAGGGGATGGATCGAAGAGCATACATACAATGTCCCTCTTTTTTCCACTCAAAAAATAAGATAAAAAACTATTGAAGACAAAATTTGACAAGTGAGTTCAATTTTAAGCACCAAATGAAAGATTAGGTGGTGTTTTCTTGACCCCTTGGTCTTAAGTTGTAACTTTGAAAGCATAATTTTGTCAAAACATTCACCTAAGCATCTAAAATTTTCATTAAGCACTAAAACAAGGTTCCTAATCCATTTTAACTTTCAAAAAAGGTCTAAAAAGCATGTTTTAACAAATTCTAAGCCTGATCCTACAATGAAAAAGTTATTATGTCCTTTATCTTTCAATATAATTTATAAATGAGTAAAACAACTTCTCAAAATAAGCTCTTTGTTTTGAAATCACTATTACATAATCAATATCATTATTTCCCTGTAACATCACAATTTTAGATAATAATATCACTATTATGGGTTAGATAAAATAGAAAACATAATATCATTATTCACCTATGAAATAACTACCATTTTAAACAATATCACTATTATAAAACAAAATCTCTACCCAAATTGATATCATTGTTTTGCAAAATTGCTGCCAAAATCAACACAATCACTATTTGGATACAAAATCACTAGCCAAATTCACAATATCACTGCATAGAATGATGATATTTCTATTCTATGAAATCTTTGCTTAGGGCTACAAAATCACTACTTAGCAAATAATGATTTTGTTAAAAAAATAATTACTGTGACAACAATGATATTGCAATAGAGAACAAAACTATGATACTCAAAAACAAAAATGCTACTTCTATAAAAATGGATTTTTGACTTAAAATTTCACTCCTTTTGGCTCTTTCACTCCAAGATTATACATAAAATTGGTTAGTATGTTTCTTGAAAGATCCTTTGTGAGCAAATTTATGGGGCTAGGGTCCCACCAGGCATGTCATTGTGTGAACATAAGATTGCAATAAGGGGAGATTAGTATTGTGTTAGTGAATAAAACAAATCAATCAAAAACACACTAAACTAGAATGTAAAACATAACTAAAATATACAAAAATGTAAAACACAAATAAAATGCAAAAGATACCTTCTTTCACCTTCTTTGGATGTTCCAAATGGCTTGTTGAAGTAGCTTGCTTAGTTTGTGTTGATGGAGTCTTCATCAATTAAGTGTGGCTACCTCCATCTCTCCTTGGCACCATGTTTGGCTTTGGATTGGCTTGGCTTAATAATTGGTAATTATAACAATAATTTTCATGAATCTTTAGAATCAATTCAAGATTATAACTTTAGCATTATCCAAGTTTAAAATTCAATAGGCAAGGCCTCCTATTTATAGATTTTCAAAAATGGTCAGAATCAACCTAAACTATCCATCTCAAGATGGAGATGTGTGGCTAAGGATTAATTCAAATATGTAATTAAAATTAATAAATAGGATCATCAATATTTGGGATAGAGTGGTAATGAATAGGCATGGAGGATCTTTATGAGACATGGGAGGGATTAACCTTAATATTTTATGCATTTATGGCATAGGGATGTCTTCCTAAGAAATGATGTCACCTGATGATCCAGATATTCAATATTTATTTCCAAAAATAAATTACTCAACAAGTTCCATATAATTCTTAATTAGTCTCATGATTTGGTTTAATTATCTCTAAGCGTGATTATGTACTTTGATGCAAACTTTAGCTCTTTGTGCACAAATTACTCAAATTGGTCAAAATGCCTTGCCATTGGCCCAAAATTTGATTAGATTGAAATTAGGATGTAATGTGAGATGCGTTGGATCCGTTATCCCATTTAGGATATTATAAAAAAAAATATTAATCAATTCAAAGCACTCAAATGCAAAATTGGTATTTTGACTCGAAATGATCTAATCAAAGTTAGTTGGACTATAAATTGCATTGCCCCATTTAAGGATAATTTGGCCAAAATTGGCACTTGAATATCCAAGTTTCAAAGCTTTTAATTTATTTTAGTATTTTTAGGCTAAATTGTGCTTCTTGGTAGAAATTGGTCAAAAGCCTAATTAAAGGTTATCGATGGCCAGTTTTAGGTGTCTACATAGACTACCTATAGGTGATGACCAAATATATTACTATATGTACTAAATTGGTCTTCACCACCAATATCTAACGTTTTAGATGGATACATCCTATTGTTTCACCTTGAGGGTCTTCTCACAGTCCTTGAAATCTCTTTGTTGTATCAACATGATTAACCAAGGCCTATTTTCACCTAACTCTAGGTGACTATTGCATGAAAACTGATTGTGTGTATGTTAGTCCTTTCATTTCACCAAGTGTTACTCTTGAGAATCAAACATCAAAGTAAAAATTGATCATAAATTAATAAGAAGTTAAAAAAAACCTATATCCTTTGATCTAAAAACCAAAATAGAAAGATAAGCTTTGTAATAAGTGAAACACTGATCTACAACTTTAATGGTGTATTTAACTATAAAAGTGAGGTGTTTAATCCTATATATTTATCTTCACACTTGAAAACAATGTTATAAAAACCATGAAGAGGATAAGATCTACAAAAACACATAAAACTCTTGAAATCATCATACACTTTCGAACATATATAAAAATTAGAGGCCATGGGGATGAATAGGCAGAATTAAGTCACCAAAATTCTTATGGATGATTCATGGAGCATAGTACATCAAACTACAAACTATCAACATGAAAAGGGAGATAATGAAGTTTAATATCACTTGGCAAATGCATTCATCCCAACTCCTCTTGTAATATCCATACCAAAGGAAGACTGGTTAATCTTTTAGCTTGCCTAGGAGTGCGATAGAGAATATGAATTGGTTTATACCATTTTTGAGCCTATCATAACCTTGATCATGCAAAAATACTATTATATCATATATATATCCTCTTGAATCTTTCGACATGCTAAGTACACTATACTTGACCATACAACTACCTTCAAATTATTTGAAAGTGATGTTATCTCCTCCTTTCCATGTTGATCCTACATTTGTCAGTTACTAATCTAAATATTAACACTCAATTGACATCTTGGACATTGGCAAGTAGTTTGACACATTTTTCTCCTTGAGGAAACTTTACAATCCATTAGAAAGGCTAAAAGGTAGCATAATGAAATATTAAAAAAAATACCAAAATGATTAAAGTTAAACATATTAAGTGACCATAATAAAAATGAATAAACATATTTATGACCTTAGAAAGACCCTATATGAAGTTTTACTATAAAGGGGTTAATCTATTTTGACCTGGGGTCAAAAATGGTCAACACATACTTTAGGCCATACTATTAGGTAACCCTATCAATAAGGCACACATCTATTTATAACAACTCGCTCCACACTTTTCATGGACTCTCACATGCCTTAAGAGTGACCACCTCACCTACCCACTTCCAGGCCATCCCCTAATGTGTCATGGATACTTGATTAACCATTTTCAAATTTTCCACTCCACATGGTGCATCCCTCAAGGGAACCATACCTATCCACCTAGAGGTATTGATGGCCACTACCACTTCAATAACCACCCTTATATGGTAGTGTATCATGTACTCATATACCCAACACATGATGAAGGTTAGGTGGCATATATATACAAAAAATATTTACAAAATTTTATCACTTACTGACACTTTGTATCTTTTAGGAACCCATTGAGTCTCAATCTCTCTAAGTGCATGACTTAAGGGGTACACCAAGAAAGGGATGGGAAGACCATTGGTGCTTTGTAGTATTGTTATCCCTTTTTCCACTTGTTATCTACACATTTTTCTCCTAAAACCATTAACCCTAAGATTTTTCGTATCTATTATACCCATTCCAAGAATTTGCTACATTTTATCCTCCTATTCCTCACCTAAATTCCATTTTGTCAGTCAACTGTACTATCGACTAGGTCGACCTTGTATAGTTTAGGGGTATTTTTCACTTAGGAGCTAGTTAACCCTTGGTCAACCTATTTCATGACCTAATGAATTATTATCCAAAAATATGATATATTGATTAGTTTGACCCTATCAATCAAGAGTTTTCAAAGAATTAGGGTTAAATCTACCTATAAATACAAGTTCATTTACATAATTTAACAAGAAGAAGCGAAAGAAGTAAGATAAAATGAACATCTACTTATTGATGATTCTACTTGAGAAGTAAAGCTAAGGGTTCCATAATTTATTTGGAGATATGGATCTTGTCTTGTGGAGAAGTATTTTGGATGCATTGATAGGTTGTGTAGCCTAGAGCTGATTTATCTTTGTCATCCTTACATACCATAACAACCTCTTGCGAAACACCTTGGCCAAGGGAGAGATTGAGGTTCGATGGGTTCATCTTCAAAAATAATTATTTCTAACTTTATTCTCCTTTATAAGAGTAAATATATATGCATTTTCACTTTTATTCCATGCATTTTCATTCTATATAAATTGATATGACTATATGTCTTCTATACATTTTTAGTTTTATTGTTTCTAACCCCCATTTTGTGCCACAAGATTTGGTGAGCACTAGTTTAGATTTAATTTTATTGTTATTAAATTAGGTGAAATATCAAAACCTAGGACCCCCTTAGGGTTATTACATGATTGTGTTAGACTAGAGGCTTTAGAACCCTCCTTAACATAGTGTATTATGATAAATGATCCCCTAATCAGGTCTAGTGGATCCCCATATTGGTCATGCTCCCACTTAATAAATTTATTCCCAATCAGAAGTGTAGGCATGCTCTATATTCTCCAATCTAGGATTGATTTATTATCATGATGTATTTCTGATTGCATACAATCTAGTGAACCTAAACCTTGTAGGGTTTGTTTCACTTATTTTAATATTTTATCATTTTTATTATCATGTATTTGTAATACTGGGTCAATTGTATCGACCAAGTTATAAATATTATGCATAGGTTTAACACATATTTGCATCCATATGACTTTATTCTTTCTATGTAGGTTATTTTATAGGTTCAAGCTAGTGGATCGACTTTGTTGATATAGTAAATTTTTTTAGACTTTTAGAAATCCAATCCAGACTACTAGGTTGACCCAGTTAACCCTATACATTTTTAGGCATCCTGTTCATCATACTAGGTCTACTTAATTGAACCTATACATTTCAGGCACTCAATAATAGGTTTGTATAAAGCTTGGTTGACCCAGTCAACCCAGTTAGTAGGATTTACAAGTATCTATCAAGGTTATTTGATATAAATATCACTTCATTACATTCTTCAAACCCTCCAAGGTTCCTTTCTATCCTTCTCTATCTTTCCTTAGAGTCTTTATTTTCATAATGTGTAGTCTTTAAAAATACCCTTGTATAATCAACTAGGTTAACCCTATCGTCCTAGTTTTATATTATGTGTGTTGTCTGGATAACTAGGTTAACTCTATTCATTTTAATGCGCTTGATTCCATAGTATAGAGGCAACATTATTGAACCTATTATATATTTTGTGCATACTCTATCAACTTCATCAACATTATACTATGTTTTAAAGTTAGAATTAACCCTTATAGGCTAGTAATTAGCTCACACTTTCATTTTTTATTACTTTCATACTTAGAATAGATCACATAGTTTAATTAGGTGGTTTTTAATATACCATTTATTTTCAATATTTTTTATTTTATGCACACACATCCAAATCACAAAATCTTAATAAACAATTTAACAATTGTCTACCCAAGGCCAACCCACTTGGATTTCATCACCAAGGGGGAAGCTGACTTGGTTTTCTATCCAAGTATAAACACATGGTTAATGGTATACTTTGGCTAAGCACCCGATACCCTTATTGATATGGTGTGTGAAGTGAGGAGGTAGGCCCTAATACCAAGCCTTTACCATTGCCAATATAGATCCATTTCAGCCCAAACTTCTTGAAACCATCATTAGATAGCTTTCTAATTCCTTGCTTACAACCAACTTCTTATCACATTTAAAATTATATTCTAATAATTTAAAAAAATTTAGGTTGACCACTTAGTTATCCAACATTGGTGCAAGGTTTTGTGCTATATGACTCAATTGGATCAACCTCATTGATCCAATTGATTATCTATTTCCCTTTCATTCTTGATTTTACAAGTACTTTCAAAATTATTTCTTGTTTTAGTATATAGTCATTTCAATCAACACAGTCTATTATAGGTGTTTGATTTTCCTTAGCTACTATACTAGGTTGACCTTGTACATTTTTTCAACCTCTATTTATTTTGCTAGGTTAACCCAATTAACCCTATATAGTTGTAGGCCCTATTTCCTATGATAGGTTGACCCCATCAACTATGTATAGTTTATGTCACTTCTTGTTTCCTCATTTTACTTTTCTCTTACCTTGTTTAATCCTTTCCCTTCATCATGAACTTTTTATTTGAAGACAACATTGAGTTGAATTCAACAAACATGATGAGTTTTACTAACCCTCATAGGGTCTCCCATATGCAAGTAGGGATCCTCTCCTAAATGAGAGTAATGTTCATATAACCACTCGTACAATGAACTATGAGTCCCCTCCACATACCTCTTCATAGCATAATCCTCTCTTCTTAATAGAATACCATCCTAAATTAGAGTATATCCCTAAACTGCTCTAATTTATTTCCAAATTTCCTCAACATCAAGGAAAGGATCCATCTACCATTTACCATCTTATGATTAGTGGTCAATCTTAAAAAACTCATTCACCTACTCCCACATTATCAAATGGATTTTAAAGTAATAATTTCTTTATTCTCAACCTCTTCCTCGATTATGACCCCTTATCATACCCATTACCTCTTCTTATTTAACCTCTTCTACCTCCATGCCTAGTATCTCCACTAACATGGTGGGTTATACATCTAGTGGGCCTCTTATAAGATCCACTATCCTTAATCCTTCTAATAGTGCATCATTTGATACCCAAGGCAATCATGCCTCTATTACTTCCTCTTCTCATCCATTCACTCGTCCATCTTTTACCTCATAAGCAAATTTTTCCACTAGTGCCTCACATTCTCATAGTTACTCTCAAGATCCTATCAATGCCAATAGTGTTACCCAAGCCACTAATACCAAATCTAATGCTCCTACTAACACTGATCAAACCTACCAAATCTTATTATAAACACTTAATTAAATGAATAAATTTAAAGTTCATAATACAAATAAAATGATGAGAATTTAAAATCACCTTCTCCATCTTCAAACTCATCCTCAACCAATGATTTGGGGCACACAAAATCAAAATGTCCCTCCTCCTCTTTGATATTCCCAAGGAAATATCATCCCTCAACCTCCTTTGGTCAATAAAACCATTAAACATCTTCAAAATTATCCTCTTACCACTCAAATTGATAATATTGATATAGGAGGTATCACCCCTACCATTTCATATAATGGATCAACTGATCCTACCCTTTACTTCAAAACATTTAGAAATCTTTATAAGGATTAGGTCAAATTGAATACCTTTTCTACTATAAAGATATTAGCCAAAACCATTATAGGTGATGCTCTATATTTGTAAAACCAAATTAAAACTCATTCTATTGATATTTTAGAAGATTTAGTGAATGCTTTAGTTTAATAATTTCAAACCAGATTTATAGAAAAGTTAGTGTCTCAATCCATTTGATTTGTAAAGTGCTTAGCTAGATTCTGAGTTAGGCTTAGACTCATTACAAATAGGCACAAGTGTAGAATAATCTTATAGTGCAAAAAATTTATCACACTACTATACCATCAAAATTCACATACAGGGAAAGCCTTATGTGCTCACTCGAAGCACAACAGAGAAAGGACTGGTTCCCACATTTGGCTAGTTTAGCCATGACACAACTCAATTATTAAGGGACTTAGTCATTTACAATAAAGGCACTGGTAGGTTCATTATTGAAAGCCATTATTGGGCTAGGATGAGGGTCTATTGGTGCAAATCCTATTTTGGGAGGCAATTTGAGTTATAGGAGCACAAGCCTATATCGGGTATACTTTATGGTCTCTTGGGTGTAAGCTTAGGATTCATCATGCTTGGCATCAATTAGGCACTTGAAGGGTTTAATAGAATTATTTTAGAGTAAGGATCATGCTTATGTTCTTTCTTTGGGATCAATTTTCATTACTTTGGTGTGAGTCCTTTCCTACATTTAGAGTATTCCACATAGTATACCGACATCATCATTTGCAAAGAGATGCCATGAACACCATGAACTAAAAGCTTGAAAATAATGTTCCTAATATTAAGAATGAATTTATGTCATTAAAATCATAGCATGAATAACATGCTTTAATAAAAAATATAAGGATATCAAGCAAAAACATAACTAGATAACACTTCATTGTATGTGATTCCATTATTCATTAAACATAGATCAAATAATAGAGTACATATCATAGTGTGGAAATAGAGCACATGCTCATCTAAAATACTCATGGTTCATTAGCTCACAGGTGAGCTTGGGCACTACAATGTGGATTATCAAGAGTATTCATGTTAAAACTTAAGATAATGGCATTCTGAATACAATTCTATAGAGCTTCACTACTTCAAAATTGAATCATCCTACATTTAGGTTTGAACTTGGATTTATAGCAGAGAGAAGAATCTTCACTCCAAGGTGGAGGGTGCATATCGGTGCCAAGATGGAGCCTTCGGTGATAATTTAATGAAATCCACTCCCTTGCATCATTTATTCTCTAGTCACCATGTGATGAGTGCTTAAGAAGATGCCCCTAAGAAATTGGGCATCAATTAACTGCTTGCCAATTGACACTAGGTCTGCATGATTTCTCCAACTCATGATAAAATATGTCAAAACAATTATCGTTTGACATGAGTGACTCATATTGAGGTCTCCAGTAAATTTCCTCAATTCCATTCTTAGGCAAAAAGGGCCCCAAAATTTTACCCCATACAAAATTTCTTGTCCACCCTCAGACTAGTCTTATAACACTTTAGGCATTTAAAAAGTTTAGGCATGTTCTCCTTTAGTTTTGCTCTAAATTCTTCAAAGCCCTAGATAATGAGATTGATTTCTTCTATAGTACCATCTATCTCTATAGAGGTAGCCTCGAGCATGATTATGTTGGTTTTATCTAACTCTTTCCTAAAGGCCTCTTGCCTTTCCTTTGCCTTTGTTATGCCTTTGTCTAAGATTTCTCCTTATTTTAAGGATTTCATTTGTAAGGCACAAAAGAGTTATTCTAGGTCTTGCTTTTGGGTATTTATTTGGGTGCTCAAAGTATTGAACTATTTCATGATTTGTGCATGTTTGGCCCTACTAATAGTGCATGCATGTGCCATCAATACATCCTTATCCATTTTTTCCTTTTTGAGGAACGTATTGATGACTAATTCTTGGTTGGAAAAGATACAAAAGATCACATCAGTTGCTTCTATGCCCTCTTTAATCTTTGTGAAGAGATATTCCACCTCTTTAAGTTTCATGGTGAGCTCTTGATTTATGGTGGTGTAAGGGTCCTCCTCTAATTCTAGTGTTGGCTCTATCTTCAATCTTGGGAGAATCTTCTCCACTAGTGTAAAAACCTTATCAACTTATAAAAAATTAGAAGTGTCAATGCCATCCAAGATGGATGGCTTAGCTTCCTCTAGGTACTTGGCCAATTGTTGTAACTTGAATTTCATGGCCTTGACCTCTTTTTCCAACTCAAGCATGATATTATTCTAAATTGAGGCTCTAACATCATTAATGATATTCTTTTTCACTAGTTTAGAGGTCATTTAGATGAGGGCATTGGCCAACCTTACTAGATTCATGGCACATGGGTTGATAAGAAGGGAATCATGCCCTTTCTCTAGTTGGTCTTCACTTAGGATTACATTTTGTAGCACCTTGAAATGAGACTCATACATATAACTATCAAAGGTAAATGATATTCAATGGTGCATCCTTATCATCACAACTCTAGAGGGCATGCACTCCAACATATAAAAGTCCTTGTCAGTCCACCCCTTCTGCATGTTTTCTCACAGGCTCGAATCAACTAATTTTTATTTGACAACTAGTTCTATATGCTCCTATCCACTTCATCAATGCTCGTGATCTCTTCAACACCTTCATCTGAGGCTCCACTTCTTACTCTAATAGGGGTTCTTCCTCAAAATTATCCACTTGGTCTATCTCATCTTCCTCCTCAGTGCCATATTTACCCATCTCTTATTTTTATTGGGTCTCTTCTTCACTCTCCATTTGCTCTTTTATGATACCAAAATTTCCTTCCTTGTCTCCAGGCACCCCTTCACTACCTAGGCACACTTATTGTGCAGTTGGGTCTACTATGCTAGTGGGGGCACTAAGTACCTCTACTACTATTTATTTCATAGGTTCCACACTTTAGGAAAACTTTTTCTCTTTTATTTCTTTCCTGGCCCTTTCCTCCTAGCCCTTATTTCTTTCTACTTTCCTCTTCTTGGCCTATGTGAAGGGCTTCTTTTTTTAGCCTTTATTTCCTTTACCTCTACTTATGAAATTTTCTTAGGAGTCATGTGCATTTCCCTCATGATATCTCTCCTTTTCTCTAGCACTAGTGCCATTTATATTTCTTATTTACTATGGTCCATTTTTATCCATTCACTTTTCTTCTCCTCCTTAGTTTGTAGAGGATGTGTGGCTAGTTACTTGGTCAATGCAGGTGTGATATTCTTGGCTTATCAAAGTGTAGTAATAGTTTTGCCCTGAAGAGCCTCATATACTTCAGTGGTGTTAGGCTCTTCTTATACTACTTCTTCTTGGATGACATAAACTCTCATCCCTCATTCTTTCTCTTCCTCTTCCATCTCTTCTTGTGACTTCCACATTTTTGATTCCTCATGTGCTTCTTTCTCCTCCATTTCTACCAAGGTAATGATGGGAATCATGATTGGCCCCTTGGATTTTATTTTATTTTCCTTTTTATTGGGTGAAGTGATCCTTGGTGTGAAGTTCAAGTGTTTTTATTTGGAATAGAGGGAGTAGTTTCATCTTCAGAGGTGATCTTCAATCTGATGCACTTTTGCATCTCCTTAAGTGTCTCCCCCTTTTTCTTTTGGGGAGACTTCTTCACCACAACTAGTGCCAAATTTCCTTATTTATTGATCTATAAGGGGAGGTCATCATCCTTCTTAGTGTGTGCACCCTTATTCCTTGGATTTATTTCATAGAATAGACTATGGAAGTGCCCAAGGATGACTTATTTTTTGAGGGGATAGATGTCTATGCAATCTAATTCATGCTCTTCATCTTTGGTTTCTTTCTCTCCTAGGAACACATATTAGCACCTCAACCTTTGCCTTTTTTCATACACATCCTTCACTAGGATGTTCACCTACTATGCATTGGGGATTCTCCTTAGTGCCTCTTTGAAGTACTTGGCTGAAAATGCATTAGGAAGTTTCATCAAGCCATAGTGGTTACCATTTGTGAGTGATAATTGCATTACATAGAAGTGTTTCATAATGAAAAAAGTTTCCATTCTAAATAGGCTCTAAGGGAGCTCCTTGAGGATGCACCATTCCTCTCTGAATGCTTCTATCTATTACATTCACCACCCCATTACTTGATCTTTGTACTCTTGGGTGAAGGAAGGAGGGATAGTATAATTTTTGTATTTGAGCAATAGGTAGTATTTATGCATTGAGAAGACCCATAGGTTTTCTCTATCACCACTAGGCACACCAATCTCCTCCATAACAATAAAAATTAACATGGATCCCCATTGGAAGGCCTTTCATGTCATATGACACTCAAGCACATTTTGGATCATTTCTTCTATAATGAATTTTGCAATGTTAAATTTCATCCCTTATACCATATGGTAGGTTATGTATAAGTAGGCCTTGGAAACCACTGACCTCTGAAGCAGAGTTTTGACATTATGAGGTGTGAATATGTCATCATTCCTAGGTCTTAGATGTCTTTGATAGGGAATGTGAAGCCTCCCTAATAGTATCTTAGGAGCTTTATGACCTTTTTAACCTCAACATCATCCACCATCATTTGGTGGATGTCTATACCAAAGTTTGGGAGTCTAGTAATTCTACCAATGAGGTTGGATGATAGTCATATGCACTTCCTTGTAAAATAGAACCTCTCTCCATGGATGCATGAGAGGAGGAACTAATCCAAATTCCCAAAGCATGACAAATCATTGAGTTGAGTTGTGCCAGTGGTCACAAGCTTGTATTGAATGAAGAAATCAAATAAAGCTACACTTGATACTATATTTTCTCCAATATCAACCGTCTAGTTTTATGATAGGTATTACACATTATTAAGGGTGTAGTGGTTATAATCTTTGAGGCAATAATTGTGCCTGAATGATTCCCAAATTTTTCCCATTAAGACTCCTTCAAGAAATTACATGTCCTAGTATGGCATATTCTCAAGTACCTCATGATCAACCTTGATGATGCTTACTCCTACTAGCAATACTATTATTCTTATAGTGGCTACTACTCACACTATCTTGGATTATTTTTTCACTTGATATGGACCCAAAATCATCCACTTTTTACCCATCTTGAATTGGATAGTGTTGAATCATAGTTGATTTACTTTGATAAAGCCTAGAATGTTTATTGATAATTCACAGTCATGGGTTTATGACTATGTTTATGGCTTATGAGTTTCACATGCCATTAATGGCAGCCTCAATGTCACCCTATTTTTCCATATCTTGGTTCTTTCACAATTAATTTTCCTCACTCTTCTCTATCAATCTCAAAGTGAACATAATGTCTCCCTATGTTCAATCATTTACTTTAGGCATTTGTGGGTACTCTAGGTCTCATTGATGTATCATTTGTTTACTTTGGATCTAGTTTGCTAGTTTGGATCTGAGTTTTGAGTGAAAATTAAATTAGATTTTATAACCTCAACCAATCAGTCACTTGATTCTTTATACCCTAATTCCATCTACCATATTTAATGTAGGTGCTTAATGGTATGGTGATGCCTAGATTTCTTAGGATTTATAAGAATTCATGAAATCCATAAAAATTCACTGCTAGTAACACATTTAATGTTGATCTCTATGCCTCTACCATCACCTCATTAAATTCTCCTAAAAATATTTTAGTGAAGTGATGTGTAGTTCAAATGGTCACCTCCTACCCTACTTTGGGTGAGTACCAATTATTTTTGATAATCTTTCTCCTATGCTTTGTTTACTTGGCATGACCTTCACCTTCCTTATGGCAACTTGAGTGCAACGCCTCACATGAGCATGGTTCAACCTCAACTATACCACTTTACCTTCCTATTGTACTTCCATTTCAAGTGTGTTTTCCTATCTTGGTCAGTTTTTTGCACTTTCATCTCTTATCTTGGCCTGTCCTACCCTATACAAATCCCTTGCATTGGCCCTTTAATGCATCAATCTCTTCTGATCTCTTTCACACAATTATGTTGTATATTTTCACTCTACCTCTTACACACTTTTATCTTGTACACCTCTCTTTGTCACTTGGTTCTTATATGTTATAAGTCTAATGAGTTAAATACACCCAAAAACTTAGGTGTATGGCCTTACGTGCTTAAAAAGCAACCTTTCTTGACTTACCCGAATGGTATTATGCTTAGAAGCACCAAGTTAGTTCTTCTAAGGGCCTAAACGTGCCTCATTTTTTGAATCATGCACCCTTCATCATATGCACATATCTCTTGAGTCTGGAAAGCTTCATGTACCCATAACATAGATGTCTAGCTTTAGTCACTTAAAAAGCATCTATGATCGAATCACCTAGATAGAATTATTCTTGAAGGGGCTTTAAAATTGTACTGGTAGGCCTCAAATCATCACTTACTCATTCATCACCACTATAACATAATGAATAAAATAAATAATTTGATCTATTTGGCTTGTGCTAAACTTTATTATAGATATCAAAACTCAACTTACTAGTGATCAATAAGTTAGTGTTTCATGGTTCTAGTGCCATCCTATTATCGATGTGGTTTCAATTGGTTTCTATTGAAATGCATAGGGAGTATTTTTCTAGATAACATGCATACCTTGCATGTGCTTATATCCAATATGTGGTGGATGACATATGGGATCATCCACCTTATCTATAACTTTACTTGGGTGCCTGAGGTACTTGGAGTCATAGAGTAATATCAATGTTCCTTTAGTTAGTACCTTGTGCTTAATATGCCTATCATGCAAGAGTTTTTAGTATGAATTCTCAATCTATTGACTGCATCTGGCTTGGGTGCACTTCTCATCCAAGTAATCTAAGTACTCCAACCTTACACTTAGATATTCTTAGTCATCCAAGAAACCAAACTATGTAATACACAATGATGACACCATGAACTCCATCGATAGAATTGCCTCAATGCAAAACACTAATTAGAATGGCATAGCCTTATTCAAGTGCTTATACGTTATGTAGTATGCCCATATTACTATGGATACTCGATCACCCCAATCTTTATGACCAATGTCACATATATTCATGAGGGACATCCCTAATATTTTTTTGAATGCCTTAGTTATGCCATTTG
The DNA here is from genome assembly GCA_037957365.1 of Torreya grandis. Lineage (NCBI taxonomy): Eukaryota > Viridiplantae > Streptophyta > Pinopsida > Cupressales > Taxaceae > Torreya > Torreya grandis. The sequence goes on from JARHVA010000355.1 coordinate 5,222,017, forward strand.
ATTGTGGATGATATGGCATTGTCTTGTCATGTGCCACCATGTATTCAGTTAAAAAAATGTACACCATCTCATTGATGAAGTGTGTGCCCTTATCACTAGTCAGATTGAATGGGCACCCATAGTGACTTATAATTTTCTCCCAAAGGAACCTTGTGGATGTGGTGACTATTTAATTCTTGTTCATATAGTCTTGACCCACTTAGTGAAATAATCAGTGGTCACTAGGACATATATTGTGCTTGTGCACCTAGCTATGGGAGTGATTGACCTAACAAAATTAATGGCCCATTTTTTAAATGGTGCTTGGGTAATAATGGGGATGAGAAGCATTTCATCTTGGTGATTAGGATTCCCTATGTACTAGAATATGTCACATGCCATGGTGCAATCCTTTGCATCTTGGAATAGACTTGGCCACCATAATCTTGACTATAACACCTTGCACACTATTATATCTCTAGTGTAATGGCCTATTGATATTCCCTCATGTGACTCTTTTAATATGGAGTAACTTTTATGCTCTAAGACACATTAATGTAGCACCTCATCTCTACTTAGTTTATACAGTTCCCCATCGATGAATTGAAAGGGGGTAGTGTGAACTATACATTGTTTCCTTTCCTTACTTGTCATAGTCTGGGGTATAAACCCAGATGTTATAAAAGTGGTGATATCTACCAAGCCTTTAGGGATGTGATGGACCTTGTATAATCTCACATCTATTATTTCATCATCAATAGGCATTACTACATTTCTAGAGTTGATGCGAGACAAATGATTTGGCCTCAAGTTCTATTTTCTAGACTTGATAACAATGGAGAACTAGAAATCTTGAAATATAACCATCCATATACAAATGCACCAATGTAGATTAGGATTTTTCAAAAACTACTTGAGCACCTCTTTATTAATGAAAAATATGAATGGGGTCACCAACATGTATTGTCTAAACTTTTTCAAGGCATAGACCATGGTGAGTGCCTCACGTCTGATGGTTGTGTAATTCTACTTTGCTTGGGTCAATTTTTTACTTGTGAAGGAGATGGGATGATCCATATTTACTCTACTAGGCTATGCAAAATGGTACCAATCAAAGAGCTATAAGCATCAACATGGACATGAAAAGGTGTTGTCCAGTCGAGAAACTATAAAATTGGTGTGCTAGTTATTTTAAGATTTAGTGTTTCAAAGGCATCCTCTTATGTTTCACCCCAATAGAATAGGCTATCCTTGCATAAGATATTATCTAATGGTGCCATGATATTTGCATAGATCCTTATGAATTTTTTATAATAGCCATAATGGACCAAAAGTGTACAAAATTCTTTTTGCATTGAGGGGGTTTGGAGATGGATGATTATTGTTATTTTTGTGGGATCAATAAACAAGCCATATTTATAGATGATGTGTCAGAGCAAGGTTCTAAAAGGGGTCACAAAGACACACTTATTCAAGTTTAAATATATCTATATCTACTTACACCTTTCAAACATGAGGCACAAGTTATCATAAGTATCGTTACTAGGCCATTCATATTCCAGTCATCAAGGTATACTTGGAGGAATCTATGGATACATTATTTGATTGTAGTGATCACCACTCTGGAGAACATAACTAGTGCATTCTTGAGTCCAAAGGGCATCACATTATAGGCAAAATAACCCCATTCAATCTCAAATGTTGTTTTAGGATTATCTTCCTCTTTTATCTAGACTTGATGGTACTTGGAAAAATGATCAATGAAAGTATAAATCTCACAACTTATGATGCCATCCAACACTTCATCAATGAATGGAGTCGAGAAGGGGTTAGTAACACAAGTGATGTTCAAGAGTTTATAATCAATGAAAATGTGAATTCACCTATCCTTCTTAGTGATAATGACCATTGGTCTCACCCATTTATATTATTGTATAGGATAAATGATGCATGTGGTTATCATTCCATTGATTTCCATATTAACCTTGGTACATAAATTAGGTTTCATTCTATATGCACAATTCGTGACTGTTCTCATGCCATCCACTAGTTTAATACTCATTTTTTGAAAGGATGGGTGGGTTCCCTTCATAGCCCAATAGTTTCATGGGAATAATTCTTGGAATTCATTTAAGAGGTCTATGATTTGTGTCATCTCTATGTCAACCAGTATGCACCTAGAGTGGCAATCTTTGGCTTTCCTTCCATGCTGATTTCTACCTTGGTAGTATTGATTAACATGTGGTAGGGTGCATTACTCTCTTGATGGGAATAATTGACTTGCCTTTTCCATTTAATTATTTATATATAAATATGAGTTGGATCTTCTTCATTTGGGGTGATATCCTCTACATGGTGCATTAGTGTTTTTTGCCTATCAAGGCCTTCCAATTGCTCTCCTTATAGGTTTCATCTTTTTCTTTGCTCAAGTCACTATTGAGAGCCTATTCCTTAAATAAAGTTTGGAGTGTTAGTCATTTTACCCCAAACATTTCACATAGGCACTCTTATAGGATGATAGTGTCCTCAAACATTGCCTTGCAAATGACTTGTAGTGGCTTGAATAGTTTCATATTTGGTAAAGAAAAGGAGAAGGTGTACACAAACCTTTCCTTAAATCTATCCCAATTTGATGTCTCATAGTGCATCTCATTGACAATGTACCACACTCATGACCATGTATTTAAGGTCCTGTAAAAGGTGTACACACACATGTTCCTTGGGGCATCCTTATTGTAAACAATCCAAGTCTCTTCACATAAGTACACATGCACTACCAGGTTAGAGTCGCTTGAGTAAGCAAAAATATTTAAGTCCTCATTTATTTTTTTAAACCTAGTGCATATTTCTACCTTCACATATTGATAAGATGGAAACCTAGGCCTTTGTACTACCCACTAATGAGTGATGGTGTTCCTTAAACTATGCATTATTATGCCCATTCTATCTACCTCCTTTACGATGCATGATTCAATTTTATGGACATATTCTTTAATGGAATTACTTCCCTCATATTTTAGGAGTGCTACAAGTTTACCTTTACTTAAATGAAACACCCTTTATGCCTTCTTTGCACAAGGGACTAATTTTTTGGTAGTGTGATTAATTTGGATCCACCTAGTTTTCATAAGATTTGGCACCTTTGTGTGGACTAAACGACATCTCTGACTGGTGGTTTCATAAGCTTCTTTGACCCATCAATCACAAGAAATGTTAGTGGTGTTTGAGGCTAATTTTCCATCTTCCCAAGATAGAAATCCTTGGTAATTGGGATTAATAGTCTTGGTGCCTTGTGTCATGATGTTATAAATATGGTTTATCTCATCTTTAAGATCAACACTTTCCATGTATGGGGTCCTTTGTCACTTGAGAGGGGGATCACCACCCTCTCCTTACCATTATCAAAATTCATATAGTGCCTCTTAAAATATATGTATACATTATTTGTGTAGCACCATGGAATTCCCAAGAGCATTGGGTAAGTGTCATGATCATCCAACTTGATGTCCTCAAAGTCATCATAGAATTCAGTGCCCATAATATATTTATAATGGTGCTTTTAAGAATTTAAATAGGTTGTGCTCTTATTTTGTTATCCATGAATAACACATGGGAAGAAGGCCTTAAGGCTAGCCTACAAATTTTTTCACATGTGTTCTTTACCAAAATATTGACCTCAGTACCAATGTCCATAAGGACCTCATAAACTGACCATCCATCGATGGTGACATTGGTCATAGGTACAACAAATTTAATCATGTGTGGTGTAATAACTTCACTTGGATTTTTACCTATATGTTATAAGAGAAAGTTTTTTAGTAAGGGAAATATCCTTTCCATTTGAAGGAGGCATAGTATCTATGTTAATTCATGTACTTTGACTTCCTGGCTATCTTGATTTTTGCATGAGGTGATAACTTGTGCTTTTATATCTCTTGTCATTTGGATTTCTCCTTAAAAAATTTATGTCACACTCATGGATTTTTAAATGACATCCTTTTGATGCACAAGGTTAGGGTAGGGAGTAGATTTAGGATCAAGACATGTTATACACTCAATACATATTGGTTCATCATACTCTAGGTGTAAATTTGGTGCTGGCATAATTGGTAACTAAGTGGTGAACCCACTGTATGTAGTTGCTTACAATTTAGTTGGATTTGTGTAGGTTAGTTGTACCTTCACAACCTACTTCTCTATTTTTGGCTCATGCCATATCATTATTTTTCCCTTGTCTGTGTTAGGCTAGATTGAGTCAATTTATTAAACAAGTTAGGGCATTCCTTAACTAGATGTGGTCCTCGATAATACCTACATGTTATATGCATGGGGTAGTTGCATTGATAGTGATCAATCAAGCCATACTTATAACATGATCACGGTGGGAATATTCCTCTACCACATCCTCCACTTCACCCTTGAGTGCCTCTTTATGCTTTAAAACCCATATTTTGATGACCATATCCCATATTTCCTTGGTTTGGTTACTTTTTGGCTGATGTAGTTGCCTACCTTGTGCCTCCATGTTTTGGCACATCTCATCAATTACTTAATAGTTAGATATGGTATGGGTGTAGGAATCACATAACTTATATTAGAGGTTTGTGTTAACTTGATAGGCACATTTCAATAAATGGAACTTATGAACATCATGCACTTTGTGTCAAATTTCATATCTTAGAAGTAATGCACACACATTCCTTCAAGGGCAGTTGTTCTTGTTATGACCTTATGACTCATAGTTAGTGCACCATAACATATTTCAAGTGTCATGCACCAAGATAGTGGTAACATTCTAGATTTGGCTGGCCATGATTGTAATTTGTGACTCTATGAATGGGTTGATTCTTGTATCAGTGTTTCTGACTGCTTCCACTTAGATCATAACTTGAAGCACTTGTCAAGGTTATATAAATGTCTTCATGGACAATACTCTTTTTAAGGGTACCAATAATCCTCCAACAAACCATTATGTATGTTGGGAGTGATAAATATCATACTAAATCTTTGAGAGGAGACTTTTGAACCTGGCATCATACATGTGCATGCTCTTTGATAAAAATTGGCTAATTTCCCTAAGGGCCATGATGCTTTGTTATTCAAACTCAAGAATATTGAATTACTTTAAGAAGTCTTCCTTTAGGATTTCATAATCAATCATAACCTAGTTCAAATCATGTTTCTTCTACCAAGTATGAACACAATCAAGTAGGGTTATCATAAATTGCACTGCCTTGCATTTTGATTGGGTTATACCCTGAGCATGCCATTAAAGATCACATTTCAACACATGATCTATAGTTTTTTCTATATTTTGATATTATGAAAAGTTCATTACCATCTTGTAATATATTTTTTGTGGGGGCACTAAAATCTAAGGAACTTTCCCCCTACTACTTATCTTGGTGATGGTCTTTCACCACTCTCAATCATTGGGTTGAGCATTGACCCTGTTGTTGTTGGTTGTGCTATTGAAATCAACAACATGATACTACTAACTTGTGGTACTAGGAAACTTCTTTTAGATTATTACCTAGTCTGCATAACTAACATTTGTTTAACAAGAGAGATTGCACTCATGCTCACATTTTGTATAATTAAGCTAACACTAAGAGGTTTAGATATATATTCACTTAGATCCTCATAAGGAACCACTTGTTCAATTATAAATTTATAGTCTAATTCAAAAAATTAGTCAAAGTCAATATTGATAGCATGATTAATTATCACTCTTCTTTCTTCTAGTGGGGCATCCAATATATGAGCTCATACTACAAGTTCCAAGAGGGTAGGCACTTTTGGTGCATTTTCAATGGCCAAATTCTATAAGGATCCAATGCATTCTACACCCATCAACTAATGATATCGATCTATAGCTTTAATTATTCTCTCTTCTTGGAATTTCTCCAATTCAAGAGATCCTTCCTGATACCCTTCCCACTTGCTATGGGTTTTATTAGCACTTACAAGTTCTAAATCTTCTATCAGCCTGCACCTTCTCTTGTTATAATTATACCTTTTGAACTCTTGTGTGTCAATCTACTCATACCTCTCCATTATACCTCACCTACACCACCCCTTCTTCCCTATAATGCTTACTCACACACAAAAGGATTTTAGCCTTCCATTCTTATAGTTCCAAAGCTATAATCTACTAGAAATTTATTTAGCTCTATGCCAAGATCTGTAATGAATGTGCCTCTAGGTTTGTATAGGAACTGATATTATGCTTCTTCAGGGTAGGATTATATTGATACTATGAACTCAATCATGTATTTTTTAGTTATCTTTTCCACCATTTGTCCATAGATATCATTTAGATGTTATCTAGGTTCTCAAGCCTCTCTAGGTGATCCTTTGTCTACTCAAAGCACTAGACGTAGCTTCATCTCCTATGGGTTGTATATGTATCTAACCACTAGTAGACATGTTCAAGTAACTTTTAAAATAAAATCTCATATTGATCATTGTACAAGTTTTTTTGAACCCATTTCCTTGGATTTTTCCTTTTCTAGCTTGGATGCTTGTGTGCAAAGCTATTTTCTACTTATTATAGCCAACACTTGATGTTCTCAAGTGAGATTTAGAGCATCATTCTATTACACCATTACAACAACAAAATTTAACATGTGTCTTGATATTATAACTAAAATATTTTATAAAAGTCAGTGTCTCAATCTATTTGCTTTGTCAAGCACTTAACTAGGTTTCCAAGTCAGTTTTAGACTTGTTATAACTAGGTGTAAGTGTAGAAAAATCTTGTAGCATACAAAATTTATCACACTACTATACCAAAATCAATTCACATAAGGCAAAAGCCTTATGCGCTCACCCAAAACACAATATAGAAAGGATCAAGGCTTACATTGGGATAGTAGAGCCATGGTACAACTCAATTGTCAAGGGACTTGGTCATTTACAACAAAGGCACTGGTAGGTTCATTGGTACAAACCATTCCTAGGCTAGGTTAAGGGTCTATTAGCATAAATCCTATTTGGGGAGGCAATTTGAGTCATAAGAGTGCAAGCCTAGATTGGGTCTATTTTATAGTCTCTTGGGTGAAAGCCTAGGTTTCATCATGCTTAGCATCATTCAAGTGCTTGAAGGGTTTAATGAAATAATTTTAGAGAAAGGATCATTATTAGGCTCACACTTTGGGCTTAGTTGTCATTACTTTGGTGTGAGGCCTTTCATACACTTAGAGTATTCCACATACTATACTGATGTCATCATTTACACAAAAATGCCATGACTGTCAAGAACCAAAACATTGTAAACAACATTCCTAACATTCATAATGAATTTATATCATGCATAATGAGATTTAATAACAAATCTAAGGATATAAAGTAGAAACATAACCATATAACACTTCATTGGATGTGATGCCATTTTTCATTAATCGAAGTTCAAATAATAGAGTACATATCATAGTACATAAATATAACACATACTTATCTAAACTACTCATAGCCCAGTGGCTCATAGATGAGATTGAGCACTAAAATGTGTATTCTCAAGAGTATTCATGTTAAAATTTAATCTAATAACATTCTAAATACAATTTTGTAGAGCTTTGATGCTTCAAAATCACATTGTCTTGCATTCAAGGTTGAGCTTGGCTTTATAGTAGAGATAATCATCTTCACTCCAGGGTGGAGGGCATATTTCAAGTAATGAGATTGAGAATTTGGTGATCATTTAGCCAAATCCACTCAATTTCATCATTTGTGCTCTAGTCACCATGTACTAAGTGCTCAAGAAGATGCCCTAAAAAATTGGGCACCAATTAACCACCTACCAGCTGACACTAGGTTTGCATTATTTTTCTAGCTGGCACCAAAATATGCCAAAACAATAATCATTTGACATGATTGCCTCACACTGAGGTGTCCACTGAGTTGGCATGGGTTCATACTTAGGCAAAAAGAGGCCCAAAAATAGTGACCCTCCTAAAAATACTTTGGCCCACTTCATAAATTATAAATAAATTTAAAACAAAACTACCCAAGATTTTGTTAAAAAGTGGAAAACTTTGTCAAACAAGTGTGAACACAACTTTGCCAATGATAATCTTTTCCATCTCTTTAACAATTCTCTCTTTACCAATTTATAATATCATGTCCATACTCTCTCTCCATGTACTTTGGAGGAGGCTATTAACCAAGATAAATGTCAAGATTTCCTTATGCATCAATTAGATCAAACTCAACCTTCTTTGGGTCCTCATATTTTTCTTAAGAAAAAGAATCATAATGCTACAAATGATGGTCTCATGGATTATTATAAAACCATTCACACTATTCAATTTGTCATTTCTAACCAATCCATAAAACTAACTCCCCCTTATCAACAACTAACCAATCCTCATTTATCTTCACCAAATACCATTAATGTTCACAAAACCTTATCCTAAACTAAATTACTTAAGCATCTACCTAGGCCTCTTCCATTAGAACTTGACCCTACTCATCCTATGAAATATTGGTATGATCCCAACAAGTTTTGTTGGTTTTGCACTATTTGGGGTCATTTTCATGATACCCATAGGCAGCTGTATAATTTAGCTATGGATTTTCTTCTTGGTCCTAATTTTGATCATGATTAAATCATTTGAAAGCATTAAAAAACCTATGACATTGATTTTAAGACTCATGAAACACATACTAAATATCAAGCCTTACATCAAGCTAATGCTCATTTGGTTATCTACACAAACCCTCTTCCTAATCATCAACCTAAACAAGACAACCAAGACAAGCCCACCCCTTCCACCAATAATGTATAAAGTCTTGTTGACCCCACTTCTAATGAGAATGTGGTTAACATGACTAATATGTAAAGGGTGGTTTATTTTATTAATATACAACCTATTTACACTCCATTATCCTGAACATTATGTGTTATCCAAGATTCTTCTCCAACTCATTTAAATGAGTTGAGGCAAGATGACCTTATAACCTTTGATGATCCAATTCCTAATTATACCTTGGATAACACTTCCCATTATATTTCTATAATCTCTCCATCTTCTAACACTAATGATAATCAATCTTACAATAATACTTCTACCAATTCTCAAAACCAACCTAAACCAACTACTTCATCTTCACAACATAATTTACAACCTTTTTATAAACCTTCTCCTTCTTATCAATACAAATTCTAATGCACTTTGGATCCTCCTTATAAGGACCTCATTAATCACTATGCATCTACTTCTAATAACCTTCTTATGGGCTATGATGAGTGGGATCCCATCATGGAACTCACTAATCTGCTATCCTAAATTCTATTTATTGAGCTTATGAGGACCTCTCCACATCATAGAAACCATATTATGCAACTATTAATCAAAATGAACATCCATATTCCTCCCCTAGAAATGTGAAGCAACCTTATCTAGATCTAAGGATAGCATATTACATCAATGTGAAGAGATGTCCATCCATGTTGATAAAAAAATGGACACTTCTCTTTCTTTAAAATTTCCTATCAGTTCTATGATTCCTAAGAAAATTTTTCTTCATGCAGATGATCCACCCCTTATTAATTAGTTTCTAAATAGGTTATATCCAAGTCAAGCATGCATTTATTAATGAGGATTATAGTACTTGTGTTGCCTCTCTTGATTTTATAAAAACCCTTGGATATTTTGAATGTAATCTCAAGTCCATATGAAACACATGCCAAAGATATGATCAAAGGAAAATGCATATTCTAGGTTGTGTGTGGGTTCCCATTACCATCCCACATGTCATTGTTCATGTGAAGGTGATGATATTTAACTTCCACTTTCTTATAATATCTTGCTTGGTAAGCCATGAACTCACTTTATGAAAGCAATTGATTCTATTGCCTACCAATACATTAAATTCCATCACAATGGAGTTATTTATAGGATTTAGGGTGACACTAATCCTTATAATTTAAAATAATTCCAAGACCATGGTGTCTTTAAGAATCTTACTCTTAAACATTTGCCTAGTGTTCCATTCTATGAGTCTCAACAATTCAATTTTCCCATTAATCCCACTTGAGGTTACAATGGGCATCCCAAAATTGTTGGGAACACCCCCATAACCTCTTATATTTTGATGATGATGATGAGATCGATGATATTAACCTAAAGATTAAAAATTATGATCTCTCACCTCATCTCATCTCTCAACAGTTGACTTCTTTTTAGCCTCATTCCAACAAAAATCCTTGTGATGACATTCCTATTATCTTGCCTAAGACTCATAAATTTATTCATCACATTTCATTAGATGATAAGGTCATCCCTAATTGTATCATTTAAATTCACACCCCTGACTCTAATGATGGTTATTCCTTAGATGATCCCTTCATAGGCAATCTTGTTTAGACCTATGATGTTGAGATTATTTGTTATCATTCTTCCTTACTTGAGTCTTTTCATATATCTTCTCATATTTCATCATTTATAGTTCATAATTATAGTATTTTTCCTCTTTATCATAAGGTAGAGATGGAATTGACACCTCTAGTTTTTTAATAACCTCATAGGAGTATGTTCATGGATCATGCTATGATTGAGCCTTACCACTTTGCTAGGTACCCTGACTGCTATAGATTGTTTATCTTTGAGATGCATGTGACCCTTATTTAAACTTATATAAACCCTACCCCTACCTTAGTAGATCCCATATCAGATCCCATTAACATTATTGATAGAGTTGAGCCCATTTTTGCTCCTATTATAGTCAAGCTTATGTCTGCTCCCACTATTGCTGAGTCTTTCTCTACTTCTGATCCTATCACTTTGTGTATTGAGCTTAGTATAATTCCTTCCCCACCATCACCTTCTCTTTGTGATGGTTTAATTCCTTTAACTCAAATGGATCCATTGGCTAGCAAATGGGCTAATGAGTCTTCTCCATCTTCTTCCATTCTTGTTACACCTTCTCATGTGAGTGCTTCAACTAAGTCGACTCACAAGAGTATCTGTTGCTTCTATAAAATAAATAATAATTCATCCACCCATTATCACAAGTTATAACAGTGTATTGAAACTTTGCATCCTTCTTCCCCTTAGTCTTTAGACAAAGCCATACCTCCCCCAAAGGCTCTTCCTAAATATATGCCTAAGTATGGAGAGGTGTATTGTCTTTGGCACCAATGTGGTACCCATCACACTGATAATTACCATATCCTTTAGTAAAATCTTAAAGATTACCTTATAGTTATTACTAAACCTTATACCATTCCTCCCATAAGTTCTTCCTTCAAGAAGGCTCCTCCTTATTCTCTCATGTTTCCACCTCCTATGGTTTCTTCCCCTCCTATGGTCCCTTCATCACCTTTGTGCCTCGACCAGTGACTCCTTTACCTATAGACCTTCCCTCACATATGGATCATTCTCCACTTATGAGTCCCTCACCTATTAATCCTTCCTCACAATTGATTCCTACATTTCTCATAGAGTTTGCTCCCATGCATTATTTTGATCATCTCTTGCCTGATTTCTCTACTCAACACGATCCATCCAAAATTCCTAATTTTTATATTGAGGAGATCAAATGAAAATTATTTACCTAGTTTTCATTGAAGATAGACAAGACATTAGTAGTAGTTCACATCTAGTTTCATAGAAGCTTATCTGATGTTTTAGATAATGTGCATGGGTAGATTTATCGGTATTTATGAGTATATACATGGTGCTTTTACATTTACATTTGGATTGGACTCGTGCTCCAATCTTATCTTTATCTATCTATTATATCACTTGACATTGCATCAAATTCTTATATATCTTACATGGTGACTTCACTTTTGCACTCTATATTGCTTATATGATCATTTATGTTCACTTATGAATTTTCTTCTCTATCATTTCTTTATTTTTCATTCTTGCATTTTCTTTCTTACAAATTCCCTTATTTTATTCTTGATTGTTTTCTTTCTTATCTCTATTTTTCAAGAATAATTGTCATTATGACTTGGTTATACAAACTTGGTTCCCTTTAGTCATTATCTCTTTACCATATGATCAGTTAGTAGACAATTCATCTCATTATACTCTCCTTATATTAGTTCAATTATGGATATCCTTTATTCCCTTTATTTAATTTTTTCAAACTAAGCATATACATGGTTGAGACGTGAGATAACATGCTAGTTCATTATTAAGCCTAGGTGTCTTAGTCAGTCTTGTATTTAGTTACTTAGATTCCTTTAGCTTAAGCCTACAGCTCATTTGTGTGTATCACTTTATCTCTCATGATTGGTCATTCCGAGTCTATATGGAGGAGGAATTTTAAAAAGACTTAAAAAAAAATTAAAAGCCAAATCATTTAATAAAAGGCCATGATATAAAAGGCAAAAACATTAAAAATTCTTAAAATTCTAATCACACTAAAGGCCATGATTCAAATCACATCTCATTATTTTAGTCAAATCTAAAACTCCATAGTTGGCCTCACAATAGAGTCAAAGTCCATTGGGGTGTGGTAGGCCAGTAGATTAAATAACGAGAATACAAAATCTTTTACTGCTACCTGCTTTCTCATGTAAGTACCCAATCTTCACAATAGATCAAAGGATTTGTAAGGGGTACTGAAGAATGGGGAAACATCATGGGAACATAGGTTCATTTTACTTTTCTTATGCAAATCTACCTTTAAGAATTGATCTTAGTAGCATGCTTATTTGCCTATACAACTTTGCATCTCTAGCAAACATGTTTCTTTTGTACATTGATGGTCACTAGTCATTTAATGTCTTCTCATGTCCTTAATATGCCTCATGTCTCCTAAGGTATTATCATAAGATGAATATGTCATGATTTTTACATCCCGTTTTTCATTCCATACATCCATTATATTTCCTCTTGAGAAATATTTTTTATTCATTGATCAATACCTTTGGGATTCCATTTGTGAGTTGCATTATAAGACCATGGATAAGACCTAGCCATCCTCACAAATTACCACAATTTTCATGTTCCTATTACTGAAATCCCTTATTACCTAATTTTCACATTTATTCTACCTCAGTGGTGTTTCTTTTTTGAGTTCATAATGTAAGACCATGGATTGAACCTAGTTCTCCTCACAAAATTTTCCAATAATCCAAGTCACAATCAAAATTACGTGTCAAATAAGAGATAAGATGTGATTGATCATGAAGTTACACATCATTGACATGATTCCTAGCTTAATCTAGTATGTTTTATGCTTACTTCATTTCTCTTTCACTTTTAACTTCTTATTTTTTGAGTGCATGTAAGAATCCAACCACTTCTTGAATTTTTCATACTCCCCGACTTGAATTAGTGTGATAAATTTAAGACCAAGTTTTTGATAATTTTGTTTTTCTCTTATAATTTGCAACACGATTTAGTATGATTAATTCATTTAATTGATTTATTTTTATACCATTTTATTCTTTTCCATGACTTCCATTTTATTTCATTATTTTCATACTTCCCAATGTGATTTAGTGTGATTTTACTTGTTTTAATTTGGTGCCAATTTTTAGCTTGGTTTAAAAACAAATACTTTTTACCATCTTCTTTACCACCCTTTGGTTATTTATACTTAGTCATTTTATTGTTATTACACATTTCCCAACTTGAAGTAGTGTGTATTACATTATTGATTGCTCATATTTTACCAAGCCTTTTTTGCTTATTTCTTTTTAACCATGCATGCATCCTACATAATTGTAGAAAAGAAATCACAACTCATATATTTCCTATAGCATATAAAACAAAAAGCTAAATAAATGTGCTAGAAATAAATATATCTAAGCATTCATAACCACAATGATAATGACAACACATATTATCAATATACCAAAATGATCCATATATATCTCATGAGTTTTTGATACAACAAATATAACCATATACACTACTCCAACTCTATGGCTGGGCCCCATCCTACCTATCTTGTGGCCTAGCCATGTTGCCCATAGATGCCTCAGTCTAACTCTTCCAAATAGAATGCTATAAAAATGTTGTTCAAGATCTCAATCCCAACACCTACCCCTATAGATGAGCTACCTGAGCTTGCACCTATGTCAATTAGGCTAGGGTCACCAAATGTGTCATTCTCTCTTGATCTTATATGTATGTCATAAGGGTTAAGTTGATCGCATGTGTCACTCTCTCTTATGCATGTGCCTATGTCATCTATGTCATTATATTTATATATTCAACTCTCTCCTTAGCTAGGGCCTATGATACCTATGTCTCTCCTATACCCATCTTAGTTGGTGGTTGTATCCCCTCTCTATGCACTCATAATTTCCTCATGGCCTCTATAACTAATTTAAACCATTTCACCTGATCTAGGGTAGATTATACCCTAGTATCCTCTAATTTAGTGGGGTTGTATGACATCAAATCCTCATATAGTATATAATGGAGTGCTCCCCTCACTAGGGACCCCCATATAATCTCCTCATCTTCTACCATACCTATAAAATGTAAAATAGATAGATATTAGATCACTCATATATCTCAAAATCTATTTATCTCTAGTATCTTTCAAATAAAACTTAAACACAATTTAACCATCTTTTATTACCTATCTGTGTGTTAGCCACTATTTTTTTTACATCTACACAACTACCAAACATAGTCTTTTGATCTACATGGCCTCTAAGAACCTACTCTATCAATTGACTCCTAAAACCAAATCCTAGATATGACACTTGTACTCATCTCAATCTATGCCTGAGTGGTCTCTCTATAGTCCAACTCTACTCTAACCCACTTATTAGGTCATCTAAAACATCTACAATCTTTGCTATCTCTTATTACCTCTATTGATGTCATGACCATAGTGGTCACTACTCATCTCACTATGGAGCTAGTGGTGGTACTTCTAGTACTCCTTCTTTTCCCTCCATCTCTTCTCACTCTATTACCTATCATGCTTGACCAGTCCATGGTCTCTCATGTTATATCATGAGCATCAACCTCATAACTAGTGGCCCTAGTCCTCCTCTCCCCCATGGATTTCTAACATGTTAATCCCAAAATGTGGGCACCACTATCAACATTTCTAGGTGAGGCAAACCCATCTACCTTTGTACTCATGCCACTAAATGTGGCTCTATCCACCAGGTGTAATACCATATCACCTATATTCCTGTTAAAGATGGTACAAATATGTCCCAATTAGGCCATATAGTAGTAATGTGCCTATATGATTACCATACATTGTTCACTCATCTCATTGTCCACAACACTAACACATAAGGCATACTCATGCTACCTAATTCTATCTCCATCTATGTACTTTTAGTGACCTATCATCAACTATATAGGGAAACCTAGCTAATTGATATATGGGGAACCTCTTGTAGATCCATGCCATTAAAAATATGATTAGTCTGACTAACTTTTGACTTATAGATAACACTCCATACATGTCATGTATGAGTTGTACCCAAATGACAAACCCCAAGTCATATACCACCTTCTCCTCCAATATCATTCAACTTAAAGCTATCATAAAGAGTGGTACCTTTTCATTTGACTTGTGGCATAAAATAGGTGCTATCAAAATTCATATCATAGCCTTCCATATGTCTAGAACCTATGACTTATACAAATCAAACATGCTCATCCTCAATCCTAGGTATATCCTCTCTGACCCTATCTCCCATATGGCTAAGGCTCTCCTATCCTCCTTGCTATTATGTACTCTTATGACTATAGATGTCCCTAATATAAGTAGTCTTAGGATGGCATGCACATCCTTAAAGGTGATACCCACCTCTATGGTATCCCCATCCACCTCCTATCTGAAGGTGTTAGTTAATTTTTACTAGCATCCTAGGAACATGACTAACATATATGAGCTAAGGGGTATCCTACACATCTCTTTTATGTTGTATAGGCCTAAAAAAATTAGTCTAAATCTATCCTCTATCGATAGGAACTCCAATAAATCTAGTAACCATGATGCATCCACCAAATTCTAAAATCTTAGATACCCCTACAACCAAGAAATAAAAAATATGTATTAGATCCTTCATGTCATGTATAGTCAAAATACATTATTTTTTTAAATTTAATAAAAATAAGCCTAAATGTTTTAATTTATTCTTTTTTTATTCATTCAACCTATTTTTAGCCTAATTAACCACTTTTTACCCTTATTTAGTCATTCTAGGCCATTCTAGCACTATTTTGGCCATTTGAATCCATTTTTATACTATTCTGATTCTTTGGTCAACCACTAATTTGACCAAAATTTCCCTATTTTGACTTGATTGCCTTAAAACTCTAACTCAACCCTCTTATTTCCCCCCTTAGTACTACATTGTCATGCTAAATTTTTTCTACTTAGTTAGTAAAATGTACTAGGTTAGAAGTTTGCAAAATGTACAGGGTTGGTACATACCTACTTGGTCAGTAATGTGGATTTTGTCATTTTTTAGCCTACTGGGTCCATTGGGTTGACCAAGTTGTTTTTCCCTGCTAACCCCTTACATCTTGTGAAATAAGTGCCTTCTGGAAATTATTTCTCTAAACCTATCAAACCCATTTCCCTAAATGGTTTTTCCTAACCTTAAAATCTAATTTGGTTTCATTTTGATGTCTATAAATTCTTAAAATTACAAATTTGTAAAAATATACTTAAATCATTAAAATATTCAAAAACTGGCTTAAGATTCTCAGTTACCTACCTATCTTGCACCCACTGCTGCCTCTGGGGGTTCCTCTCACCTATCTTGTCATCTCCTCACCATTATTACTCATTTTGTCTCTCAGAGATATTTTTCTCTCATTCACAAGTAAAAAATAACAAATGACTTCTCTTTTAGCTTATTTAAAATCACTTTTCACGATTCAAATCATTCAATTATTTTCTATTAGATTCTTTGTTTTACCTATATATTTGTTTTTACTCATCCATTTTTCAAACCATAAAATGTTCTAGAATCATGATGATGCAAATAATTTTTTTTACTACTATATACCTATCTTCTAAAACTTTTAATTTTTGCTATTTTTTACACTAATTTCTATAGGTTTTGCCTAATGTTCTTCACATTGGATGCCTTCACATCTCTTGCAATCTACTTATTTATCTATAGCACTAAGGTAAGTAAAGGTATATGTTTTTTAATTATGTCCTTTTATTTATCTTATTTTATGCTTACTAAAATTTATTTAGTATCAATGTTATGTGTTATCTTATTCTATTTTCTAAAGCACCATCCTATGTTACATTCATGTGACACGTGATGAGATTAAAGTGGGGCATATGTATACACATAATATTTTCAAACTTTTATCACTTACTGATACTTTTTATCTTTTAGTAACCTATCGAGTCTCAATATCTTTGAGTGAATTCCTTAAGTGGTACATCGGGAAAGGGGTGGGTAGATAATTGGTGTTTCACAAGATTGTTGTCCCTTTTACCATTTGTTATCAACACACTTGTCTCCTAAAACTATTAAACCTATGTTTTTTATTATCTGTTATACCCATTCTAGGAATTTACTACATTTTATCCTCCTATTCTTCACCTAAATACCATTTTGGTAGTCAAATATACTAGGTCGATCGAGTTGACCCTTTTATGTTTTAGGGTATTTTTCACTTAGGAACTAGTTGACCTTTAACTGACCTTGCTCATGACCTAGTGAATTATTGTATAAAATTGTGCTAGGTTGACTAGGTCAACCCTATCGGTTGGGATTTTTGGAAGGGTTTAGGGTCAAATCTACCTATAAGTATAAGTTCATTTCCATCATTTATCAAGAAGAAGTGAAAGACGTTAGAGCAAATGAACATCTGCTTCTTGACCATTCTACTTAAGAAGTAAAGCTTAAATTTCCATACTTTCTTTAGAGATATAGATCTTATCTTATGTAAAAGTATTTTGGATGCATTGATAGGTTTTGTAGCCTAGAGATGATTTGTCTTTGTCATCGTAACATACCACAATAACCTCTTGTGAATCACCTTGGCCAAGGGAGAGATTGAGGCTCGATGGGTTCATCTTTAAAGGTAAGTATTCCTAAATTTATTTAATCTTTGTAAGAGTAGATAGATATGTAGTTGTGATTATCTTCCATGGATTAATATTCCATATACTTTGACATGAGTATATGTCTTCTATGCATGTTTAGATTTATTATTTATAACCCCTACTTTGTGCTACAAGCTTTGGTGAGCACTAGATTAGATTTACTTCTTTTGTTATTAGATTAGGTGAAATATCAAAACCTAAGACCCTCTTAGGTTTAGTTTGGAAGCTTTAGAACCATCATTATCATAGTGTATTTTGATAAATGATCCCTTAATCAGGTCTAGTAGATCCCCATACTGGTCATGTTCCCACTTAAAAAATGTGTTCCCAGTTGAAAGTATAGGTATGCTCTTTCTTATTCGAGCCAAGATTGATTTATATACATAATGCATTTATGATTTCATACATCATATTTGATCAATATTGCACTTAATTGAATGATCCTACCAAGTCCTTATAAGTTTGGGATAATAAATATGAATCCCAATAAAATCATTGATTCCTTTCCCCTATGCTCTATACTATGGGAGTCTAGTTATATAGAATTTAAATGATCTCATTGTGTCCCACTAGTTAAGAGGAAAGGATCCATATGATCAATTCATGGAGGTTTAGGATCAATGCCTTCTCAACCCATGCTAGTCTCACCCCCTACTTAACACCCAATTTGGGTGCATCCATGTCCCTAAATAACTTGACCAAACTTGAGGCCTCAACTCTATTGATGGCCCCTCTTAGAGTCACCATCCTACTTGTAGCTAGTAGTGCCAAACTCCTCTAGACATTAAGGAGAGTGATAATCTAGTCTCTTAGAGATTTTGGAAATTATAAATTATTCCAATTATCATCTTATTATGTGAATAAGTCAAAAAGTAAATTAAAAGCTAGGTAAATAATCCACGCTAGAGTGATGCTAAGAATCCTAGATATGCCTCTGATATCCACCTCATCTACCATAAAAGTGCCAAAACCCTCTTAAGCCACTCATGCTCCTTAGTGTAGATACTAAAATTTAATTATATAGCATCTTAGTCTTGTACAGTTGATAAATACTAATCAGGGATCTACCCTTCAATCCTATATCTTCTAACTACTAAACGACTAACATTCACCATCTCATTATGACTAAATTCTTATATTATAGTATAATCCTATCATTTTTATGACATACATCACTTATATACTACATAAATCTTAAAATATGATCTATATCCTTTAATTTCAGTTATAGACCTTCAACTATTTTCTATCCTAATAGACACTTACATTTATGCAAGGACATTAGTGTTGACTCTAGTGTCTAGTTTCCTTATCAAGTGTATGTACCTAAAAATTAATCCAAATTTAAAATATTTTAAAAACATGTAAGTTGGCCTTTTTTTATTATCTAACCCTTCCATGAGATAATTTCAAAAGGTGTAGTATAAATACAAAAAAACCATTCATCATTATTAAGCACATATTCAAGATCATTTAATAAATTTCAAACCTAAGTTATACTACCATATTATTACATATGCATATATCACTCATAGGATTAGTCATATCATATGTCTAAAGCATTCAGAGAACAACCCATGAATGACATTTTCAAGTTACAAGATAGACCATTGCATGCCCTTACATATAATATATTTGATATAGGAACATCATGATGTAATCAATTTTAATTATGTAAAATTATATCTTTGATAATTTTAGGAGGTATAATGGGTGTGTCTAGGTAATTTTTAGTTCTCAAAACCCCATTATTTACTCAAATTCTTTAGTTTTCCATTTTCCTACAAAAACTAGAAATTCAAAAATTTGAATTGTTGTAAGTGTTTTTGAGTGATTTAACATGTTGTAAAGGAATTGGTAAATTTTTAAAAGATTATTAAGTTATAACCATATGTGGTAAATTTATTTTAACCCTTAATTAAATGTAAATATATATTAAACCAATCTATAAACATATCCAATGTAGGAAAGAGGTTATAATTAACATGTGTTGGGTTAAAAATAAATTATTGAGGGATATTTGGTCTTGAAATAAGACCAAACTAAGTTTAAAAATATATAAGAACATGATAAGGTTATAAAAATAAAATTAGGATACAATAATGTAATGAAGAAAGGAAAAATGACAAGGATGAAGGCAAAATAGGAGGGATGTGTGTGTGTGGGTATGTAATAGTTGACAGGGGATCTGCAGGGTTACATGTAATTTTTTTAAGATGCATAAATAAAATAATGTTTATGTCATGTATTTGGTGTAATATTATAATTAAATAATGATTAAATTAATTCTTCCAATTTTTCTCCACTTCTCTTACTTTTTAAATGATTCTTAAGTTTTCAATGTCTACATACATAGTTTTAAGCAACATAGTCTGAGTAAAAAGATCCTTTATATGTAATTTTGGGGTTTATAAGAGATAAGGGTAATTTTAAGGGATATATAAATGCATAGGGGAGTTATTTATTATAAAAATAATCATTATTAGTTGATAAATATTGATTTATCACTTAGTTCATACCCTTTATCTTGTAATAGTTTATGAATACAGTTTAAAGGTTTGACATTTAAGAGATTAGTCTTTATTCACCTTATAAGTTGGTTTAAGACCTATAAGTAGTTTTTATAAGAGGCTATAATTGTGAAGAGTATAAAAAATTTAAATAAATAAATTATATTTTATTAATCTTTAAATTCCCTTTTCTACTAGCTCTCAGTTATGTATAAACTAATTAGACAATAACAGTCAGGAAGGAAAAACATTTTCTATACATTTCAGAGATTGTTCAAACATTATAACTAATTGGAAAAGTAAGGGAAGGGTATATAGGTATTTTTTTCATTGAAATTAATTATAAACAAGTTTTTATAGTTTCAATTACACTATTTTTAAGACCTCAACTTGTCATAGACAGTAAAACCCTAGATCAAGGGTTTTAGAATATAAAAACCTTTATATCTTTTAAGTGACTCATGAAAAGTGTTTTTAAATTTTTAAGATGATAAAATAGGTTAATTTAATGGTTTTTATTTATTTAAAATACTTTAAGGGTAATAGGGAGGAATATAATCATAATTATATGTCTCTAGACCTGTTAAAGGCCTAAAAGAGGGCTAGAAGTGATACAGATTCACATATTCCTAAAAAATCTAGCTGTTTAATAATGAAGAACCAATTTATTATCATGTGTAGTATATTATTGAATATATTAATTCCTTTTAAGGATTTTATATTAAAAGTATGAAATAAACATATCATTATTAAGGTTATAGATCTACTTGTAAAGGTCTTAAGGGGACTAAAACAGTCTAAGTTTTTGTATCTTCCTAAAATAACTTCATCTAGGAGAAGTTGTAACCCTAGTTATTTATTTCAAATATCACCTTAAAAATATAATAAATATATTTTAAGCTATAAGGAGCTAGGTAATTGAGAAAATATAATTTTGAGATAAGGTAACAAAACTATAAGGTAGATCTAAAATAATATTCTGATTGCTTGAGAAATAATCAAGCAAAGATAAGATACACGGTGGTGTTATGAGATAGATATCTTCAATATAGTCTTATTAAGTTTCAAGTGATAAAAAATTAGAGTAAGGATCAATTATAATAATCTTAAGAGCCATTGAAGAAGGCTATAAGTTGGTTGATAGTTGAATATAGACCTAGTTTGAAGAAAAACGTCAATAACAAAATAAGACAAAGATAATTATTAGTAAAGAGTGGAAGGATTAAGACAAGAGGAGTAAAATAATTCTGATAAATAATTAGGTCATTGAATAATTTAATAAATATTCAACTAAGAATCCCACTAGTGATATCAAGGACAATATAGTCTTATTAGTAAATTGTAGACCAATAGAGGTATAAAAGAGGACATAGTAGAAGGCTAAAAGTCCTAAAGAAAACCTATAAAATCTAGTTAGATAGATCTATAAGAGGTATAATTACATGAAATGGTATCATAACTCATTATAGTTTCTTAGGAATCATTTACATAAGTGAATATTACTAAGAAGTTGAAAGAAGTTATTAAAACTCTAAGAAAGAGAAGGTTATAAGTCCTATAGCCCATTGAGGATTAGTAAGGTACAAAGAAAGAACACATTGAGGCTTAAGATAAATAATACAAGGTGAAATATAATTGGTGGTGGAACCCAAAGTGAAATAGATTTGGAGGTCTAAAAATACCAAGTAGAGACTTTGGGTGAGGCCAAGAACAAGTAAAAAAAGAATGGAAGGACTAAAAGAGAGAAAAACCAAATAAAAAAGAAGAATGAGGTGATAAAATAAGAGGATATTTAGAAAGAGATAGATGTAATGAATCAAGTTTGAATAGGTTTAATGCAATTATTGAAATAATGGAATAAATTAAAGAAAGGGTCATTCATATAAATTAGGAATAAGATCAAGTGGCCAATCAAGTAGATTGTGGAAAGGAGAAAGAGGAAGCAAAAAATAAAAAATTTGAAGAGAATGATAAGGGTGATAAAAAATTAAACCAAGGAAGAACTTAAAATGCAATTAGGCCTCAAATTTATGATTCTAACAATATTTATGAATGTGTGATTTTAGGTATGAAAGCTGATGAAAATAAGGCTCAATTTGAGGGCTCAAAAATTGAAAAGAACAAGAAGGACAAGTTGATAATGAACCTTAAATAGTTGTTTGTAGAAGTACATCATAAATAACAAAATAAAATAATGATCCTCAATCAAGAGGATGAAAATATAACCAAGAAAGATGAAGGTGACAATTAACATGTGTATGATGTGAAGAAAGAGGTAAAGTTAAAGTTTCAAGATGAATAAGATGATGTAGAAGAGGAATACCAACTAATAAATCTCATTAAAGACTTGAGGAAGAAGTATTTGAAGGAATAAGTGCCCATGAAAGAGACACAATATTTTAAATCTAATGAATTATTTATCTATGTGAGTGAAGACTAGTCAGAGGATAAAATAGAAGCATTAGAGCATGCCTTGAACAAGTAAGTAGTGGAGTATGATGAAGAAACACCTAAACTAGTGCTTATAAGGATAGAAATTGAAGAAGAAAAACAAGACAAAATAGTTAAAAAATCAGATTGGAAGTTGAAAGAACAAGTGTGATTTCAAGAGACACTTATTAATAACAAAAGGTATCCATATTTTATAAATAATGATTTTTTAAGTTATGTATGTCTAGGTTAATTAGTTGAGGAGCTAAAAATCATAGAGAAAGAATCTCTTGAAAGAGCTCAAATAAAGAGTATACAAGTTTAAAGAGAAAACATCCTCATCTTGAAGGATACAACCACAAAGAATAATATGGAAGAAAAATAAAATAAATAATATAAGAGTGAATTAGAATAAATAAATGTGTAGGTAAAACACAACTAGAGGAAAAGGAAAAATAAATCAAAGATTCATTTGAGCTAGAGCTCAAACATTTTCATTTGGAGAGTATGATGCAAGAGCATCATGATGGAATCAATTGTAATTATGTATTTGATATATCTAAGAGGTATAAGGGGTGTTTCCATGTCATTTTTAGTTCTTAAAACACCATTATTTAATCAAAGTATTTATTTTTCCATTTTCTCACCAAAACTGGGAATTCAAAATTTTGAATTGTTGTAAGAGTTTTTGAGTTATTTAGCATGTTGTAAAGGGATTGGTAATTTTTTAAAATATTAATAAGGTATATAAAAATGTGTTAAATTAATTTTAACCCTAAATTAAATGTAAATATATCTTAAACCAATCTAGAAGCATATCCAATGTAGGAAAGAGGTCAAAATTAGCATGTGTTGGGATAAACCATAAGTTGTTGAGGGATATTTGGTATTGAAATAAGAAAAAACTAATTTTAAGCATATATAAGAACATTATTATGTTATAATAATCAAAAAAGGATCCAATAATGCAAAAAATAAAGGATAAATGACAAGAAGGAAAAATAGGAGGGATGTGTGTGTGGGTCTATAATAGTTGACAGGGGGTCTGCATGTCTGCATGTAAGTTTTTGAAGATACATGAGTAAAATAATTTTTTGTCCTATATTTTGTGTAATATTAGACTTAATTAATGAGTAAGTGAATTATTATAATTTTTTTACCTCTCTTCCATACTTTTTAATGATTCTTAAGTTTTAAGGGTCTGTATTTTTGAGCAACATAGTCTCAGTAAAAGGATATTTTTTATGTACTTTTGGGGTTTCTAAGAGATAAGGGTAATTTTAAATTATATTTAAATTCATATGGGATTTATTAATTCTAAAAATACTCATTATCATCTGATAAATATTGATTTATTATTTAGTTCATGCCCTCTATCTTGTAACAATTTATGAATACAGTTTAAAGTCCTGATAGTCAAGAGATTAATATTTATTCACCTTCTAAGTTGGTTCAATCCATATAATTTATTGAGAAAAGAGGGTATAAGTTTGAATATTATCTATAGAGGTAAATAATTCTATTATATTTTAGTAAACTTTAAATTCCCTATTCTACTAGCTCTCATGTATGTATAAACTAATTAGATTGTAACAATCAAGAAGGAACATCATTTTCTTTACACTTCAGAGATTTTTCAAACATTAAAACTGATTATAAAAGTATAGGAATGGTATAGAGATATTATTTCCCTTTAAAATATTGAGAAATATTTTTTTATAGTTTTAACTACACTAGTTTTAATCCCTCAACCTGCCACAAATAGTAAAACCCTAAATCAAGGTTTTTGGAGTACAAAAGCCTTTATATATTTTAATAGACCCATAAAAAATGTTTAATTTTTTTTAAGATGATAAAATAGGTTAAATTTAAGGGATTTTAGTTGGTTTAAATAATTTAATAGTTATATAGATGAATACATTCATAGTCATATGTCTGTGGACCTATTAAATGCCTAAAATAGGACTAGAAGGGGATATACTTTCATATTTTCTTAAAAATTCTAGTTTTAGAGTAGTGAAGAACTGATTTATTGTCATTTATAGTATGTGATCTAATATATTAATTAATTTTAAGGCTTTTAGAGTTTGAGTATGAAATAAACATACCATTCTTAAGATGGCATATCTATTTGTCAAGCTCTCGAGGGGATTAGAAAGGTCTATGTTTTTGTATCTTCCTGAAATAAATTCATATAGGAGAAGTTTTAAACCTGGTTATTTGATTCAAATATCATATTGACAATACAATTAATATATTTCAAGTCATAAGGATCTTGGTACTTGAGAAAATATTCTTTTGTGGTAAGGTAACATACCTATAAGGTAGGTCTAAAATAGTATTCTAATTATTTGAGAAATATTTAGGCAAAGACAAGATATAGGGTAGTCTTATGAGATAGAGATATTTAGTACAGTCTTATTATAGTTTAAAGTGATCAAAATTTAGAGAAAATATACATTATAAGAAGCTTATAATCCATTAAATAAGGCTATAAGTTGGTTGATAGTTAAATACAAACCTAGTCTGAAGAAAGACCCCAGTAAAAAAAAAGACAAAGATAGTTATCAGTGAAGAGTGGAAGGATTATGACAAGAGGATTAAAATAGATCTAATAAAGAATCAGATCATTGAATAATTTCAAAAATATTCAACTAATAATGCCACTAATGATATCAATGATAAGATAATCCTATTAGTAAATTGTAGACCAATAGAGGTACAAAAGAGGACCTATTAGAAGGCTAAAAGGTCCAAAAATACCTATACTACCTAGTTTGACAGACCTATAAGAGGTATGCTTCCATAAATATTGCACCCTTTTGCACACAAAATCCCATAATTAGGGGATAATCACATATGTCTACAAATATCCTTGGAGTATTGGATATATAGGCAACACTCACTGACAAAGGGGTCCTCGAGTTCAACTCAACTTCACAAACCCACTAGCTCATTTTTGAAAAGGTGACCTTAATTAAGGTGAGGAACTAAGGTTTGAGCTATACCCTAATAGGCATAGGTGGTCACTTAAAAATAAAATGAATATTATTTACAGGATAAAATTATTGGGACATACAAAAAACATTGAGGCAAGTGTCCACAAGTTGATGCAAGTACCCAAAACTCTAGAAATGATATTTATACAATCTTACAACTGAGTCCTAAGCACCAACCTCCCTAATTCCACCTTTGGACAACCGAGATCTACCTACACATCTATAAATAAGATAAGTATTATCCATTCCTTATGTTTTGATTATCATAATATCTATTAACATTTTAATTTTTATAGTAATTTTATAGATTCAATATTCTGTATTATTTGAATAAGTTTAATTGTCCTACTCTAGAATAATTTTACTCATCCATTTGACTAGGATATTACACCCATTTAACCCTAACACCCAATCATTAAAAAGTGTTAAACATTTGGTGAACCTAACCTCTTTGTATTCTTGTGCAAACCCTATCTTGATTTAGGGTTTTCTATTTTTTTTATTAAAATAATATTTAATTTTAATTTAAATAGCATGTTGGATTATTTTCTATAATTATTACCTCTTGATTTTATTGTTCTCATATTAATTATTGGAACATTTAAAATGGATTAAAAGTAACATATTCCTCACCCTAAGGATGGTGATAACTACGATCCCTCTAACCAACTCCATATTATCACTACTCTGAGGGGGAAGGTATCTAATATTTTGATTTAAAATTAAATCAACTAACATATACTCCCTCAAACTAATCCACATCCCACATAACTTCTAGACAATATGTGTATGCATATTTAATCTAAAACACCTAGGGTTTATGTTTGTAAAGCCCTAAAATATCAAATAATAACTATAAATAAATTATTAGAAAAATTAAAAAATAATTTGAGTTTAAGATGACCTCAATGGAAAATTAGATAACATACTAAAAAATAAAAAATATGATATTTTTAATCATGTGTTTTCATCTTTATCTAACAATGTTGTGCCCAACATAGTTTCATACCAAAATAAAAAACTAAAAGAGAATTCATCTATATCTAGTGATCCAAAAAGTGAAAAGGGGATAATAAGTGTTAAAGTGAGATACTAAGATAAATTTTTAGATATAACTACCTCCTCTACATCCCCTAAAAATATCAAAACACTATTATTCATATCATATAATGAATGGGCATCATATAAATTATTGTTTGGATTTGAAAAAAATACAATGTATAATTGATAGTGGTGATTCTATAGTAGATACATCAATAAAGCAACCCAGTCACCTTATGAGTACCTATCCTAAAGCACAAGTGAAAAAATAAAAAATATGGTTACCCTAGGACAATTTAGAGAAATAACAACTACAAATGAAACAACAAAATCAAATGACATAAATATGGCTGCTAAGGATCCAAACATCATATCTATTTCATACATAGATGATCAAAATGGTATATCACAAGTTCAATAAAAACCTATGAGGTTAAATATCTACTATGATAATAATTACATTGATTATTATGATCCTAATAATATTGAATATTGGTATGATCCTCATGATTTTGATTACATAGAATATGACTATGACACACATGATATAGGGGCTTCACAAAAGCATCTTATTGATGAGCTACTTAGATTATAGTATAATTTTTACCTTATCCATAACACATTTTATAATCATACTAAGTTAAAAAAGCTCCAAAAATTGTAAATATTCCAAGAAACGACAAATACTATCCAACATATAAATTTTTAATAGCTCTTTGACATCTATGTTATTTTATTTATGTTAGTAGATAACATATCATTCATTTTATATACACTCATATGTTTCATGCATAAATTAGTGTGATATAGCTATGTATGAAATCCATGATACATGCAGATGTAGATGTGGACCTTTCCTCTTCCCACATGACATACTATATTAGGGGCATCTGATTCTTTGATCATAATCCACATAGCTTATATTATTTTATGATAAATTTTATATTATAATTTTGAGATTATATACTAATTATTACACATGCCTTTACTCATGTTTACATATTACATCATGTAATTCATATGCTATTGTAGATGGCATTTTTGCTAACACATACATGCACGAACTAATATGATATGATTTTGCTAGTTGCGTATACTTTATTTATTTACATTGTCACTTATTTGAGTGTGCTTACTTTCTATTTTCTTTCTTGTGGAATATTTTAATAGGTTACTTAATTTTAGGCCCTTGTGCCACTGAATTTTATTTATTTGTGTGTGTACATATGAACATGTCCTCCCTTCAAGTTTGTGTCATTTGAACATGCCCATTGTTTGTGGTCTCCTTATATTTATTTTTAGTCAACATTGAGTGCTCTTATGCATGTGCTTAATTTTTATTGTTGACATTGTAATTTTACTTTGTATACATTGACATGATCTATATCATGCATCCCAGGGATTTTTGTGATCACATTCTATGAGCTTCATTAATATATCTACTTATACATGTTACTCTTATATGTTACATGATCCATACATACAAATATGATTATATTATCCTTTTAAGGTAAGGAAATTATAATATTACATTAACCTCACATCAAAAGTGGGTAATATTAGTGGAGGCATATCATTAGGACATGAATCCACACATACACAATTGATATAATTCACATGATTCAAATATATACCTGGGCTAGAATCGTATACATTTAGCATATATTTTATAGATTTGGGATAGTTTTTTCATATTTTTGATAGATATTATACATAATTATAGACCATAGATTACTTTTTTACATATACTTCATCTTGACACACTTTATATGTGCATATTCCATTCAAGTGCACTAAAAATTGCAAATACATATTGAAAACATTTTACTGAGAAGCATTATTTTTACCAAGAAGCACCTTTTTATGACTTTTATATCTATAATAATTATCTCTTTTAAGTAGTGTGATAGATTATTAACACCATAGATGGCCTTGGCACTACTCCTATTTTTTAGGTTAAGTTTTTTATACCACTTAACTTGGGATTTATTATATTTTCATTTGAGTTGTGTGATTGATTTTCACTAAAATCAATGGTCATGCCACAACTCACCATTGGATCAGATTTGGGGCATAATTATCCTCCAAATTTTACTCTCTAAATAACCAAGGTTTAGGTCTAAACCTATTTCAGATTCAATGTTTCACAAGGAAGTATATTTATCAAAGCAAAGTATGAAGGGACAACATGGTTACATCAACACACAAGTGTACTCTTTCCTTATTCTATTTACTTTTAAAGCATTTAAATTATTCAAATTTATATTAAATTCACTAATTTATTCTATAAAATGATCTTGGTTATAGGTCATACACCAAAAACTAATTTCACCATGGTTCAAGTAAAGGTAAGGTGTGTTATACACACTGGAGTACACTTTTCTTTTCTTTAAACTAGTAATTTCATCTTTATGCATTACTAGATTTGGGGGGTGTTTAGATACTAAAATATGATTATATATAGTATATCCATCTTGTACACTTGAAAAATACCAAACATAGATCTACCCTTCAGTCATAACAATAATGGATTTTGAAAGGCTAGCATTCTCCATCTCAATGTGCCTAAATGCTTATATTTTAGTCTAAACCTATAATTATGATGACCCAGATCACTTTTATATTACATACATCTTAAAATATGATTTTTATCCTTCAATATAATTTATAATAAATTCAATACTTTTCTATCCTATCAGACACTTACATTTACATAGGGATACTAACATTAACGCTTGTGTACACTTTCATTATCAAGTGTTCACACCTTTAAAATCATCTAAATTGCAAATATTTCAAAACATATGGGTCATCTTATTTGTCTTATCTAACACTTATGTGAGATAATTTAAAAATGTGTGCTATTAATACAAAATAAATACCATTCATCATTATCAAGCACACATCTAGAGAATAGAAAATAATCACCTATTCAATCTCATTAAACCAATTTCATAATTGATTTATGTTACCCTATTATTCCCTATTTATATATCAATGATATTATAGGTCTGAATCATTCAAAGAACATCCCATGAATGTTGTTTTTCAAGTGACAAGCTATATCATTTCATGCCCTTGTATATAATATATTTCACCCTTGTGCACACACAATCCCACACTTAAGGGAGAACTAATTATTTATCTTCCCTCCTTACAATACTAACTATGTAGGAAGGAATCATTAATAGAGGGGTACTTCAGGTCAATTCAAATTTTTAACCCCTCTAACCTATTTTTTATAGGGTGACCTAACCCAAGGTGAGTTATTAGGGTTTGAGATATACATAGTCATAAAAACCTATGCACATGATCCTAATACATTAATATAAAGGTGACTGAAAACCCAAGCACAAGTGGCCAATTCAAAATACAATGAATATTCCATACATGACATAGCCATCAAGACACAAACATAAGCATTGATGCAAGTGGCTAGGTCTCCAGAAATAATATTTTTGGAATCTAATGACTAGGTCCTAAGAATCAACTTACTTGCTTCCACCTTTTCACAAATAATGTTCACCCGTATATCTAAAATAAAATAATTATTATTCCTTCCTTTTGTTGAAATTATTAGAATATCAATTGGTAATGCAATTTCCATGTTTTGTAATTTTCTAGATTTAGTATGTTGTATTATTTTAATAAGTTTAATTATCCTACTCCATAATATTTTTATTCATCCATTTGATTATGCTATTATACCCATCTAACCCTAACACCTAATAATCAAAAAAAATTTAAACACCTATCCCTACTCAAACATATGTAAGCACCCTACAAAAACAAGGAGGAATGACATGAATATGCTCCCTAGCCTTTGAAAATGATTATAAACCTTAAATTTCCCCTATGGGAAAAGAATTGCAAAATAAAAGTGAAGATTTTAAAACCTCTATGATTTGTTGTATAACCAATGATGTTTTAAAAATAGAGGTTACATAACCATTGTTATAGTTACATAATTATCAAGGTAGAGACATAATCATTAGTATAAGAAGATTAGAGGTTCTGCCATGATACTAATGGTTTTGTCATTCATTTGAACCAAAGCTAAAATCATCATAAAATGTTAAAAATTCATCCAAAAATAAATAAAATAAACATTTTAATTTTATAATCACTAATATAAAGCCACTCATAAAATAAATTTCATGAATTAATATCTTTAACATGAATTTTCATCAAAATTTTAAGCTTAGTGCTACAATACAAAAATTAGTATAAATAACTTGTCCCTACATGATGCCTACTACCACTGGTACACCTACCATCATCTACTTATCCTATTTGATTTATATTCTCTCACATAAATATGTCACTGGGATCCCAAAGATTAAATTCAAAAAATTTAAATGCATAAGTGACTTATAAATTAGGCAAGTTTTTAATATGTAATTCATTCTACTAGATGTTGTATTTCAAAATCTTTTCATTTTTGGCAATTCACTTACAAAATTTGCATTTTCTCTTGTATTACAATGTATTTATGAGTTTTTATCCCAAAATAACCTAGATCAAATCAAACACTAAAGATTGTAATGTTTCATATTCTATAATTATTTTATATAAATTTGAATTAATAAAGAAACATAAACCATATTTAAATAAATTGATTAAAATGGGATACTAACAATACACTTACAAATAGAAATTGAAATCAAGTAATTAAAATTGACAAAAAAATTGAATATGAATAAGACTAAACTATGAAAAAGGGAGATATACTTATATTTTTTATGTGTTCTACTAACTATGTTAACTAGAAAAATTTAAAAATAATAATGAAGGAAAAATCACAAAATCTTCCCACAAGGTGATCCTTAGACTCTACATGGTCAAGAATGCCCATTAGGGTCAATAGTGATGTAAATATTGTCTTGGTTTTTGTTTCAGTCCTTTTGTAGAATACTATAAAATAGGGAATAATCTTATGTGATTGTGTATTTTATGCCTATTTTAATAAATTTGTCTTTTGTGATGCACATGAGATTAGAAGATGTCTTCTTGAAGCTCAACACCCTATCTTATGACATGAGGAGATAAATTAATGTTAAGGATTAAAAAGGGGTTAGTGGATGGAGTTGTGATAGAGCTCAAAACCCCATTATGTTAAGTGATACCTACATACCAATAGTCCAAAGATGGGTCAAACTTCCATGTAGTTCTCCTACTTGAGTTATTTATGTAATTGTGCTCTTTTGAATTTATGAATACATTTAGAAATATATTGAATAATTGATCTTGGGCTAGGGATGCATATAAATTAACTTAGACATGGATCATGACTTATTTGTGTTGGTAGAATCTGATTTGGAAACACTAGGGGACTTTTACATTTTGTGCACTTGTGTAAATAAGCTTCTGTGATAAGATTTACAATAATTTCCTAGATCCTTGAAATTAAACAAATGTGTTTTTATAGTGAGTGAAGAAGGAAAAATACCAATAGGAATATTTAGGCTGACACCAAGGATACTTTCCTTATTTAATTGTGACTATTTTTGAGGTAAGGACATAATTGATAAACAAGGATATGAATGTTGGGATCTCCTCACCTATTGGATGTTATTATCCCTTTAATAAAAGTACATAGTTTTGGTTTTGATTCAAGACAAAAAATGCATACATATGTTTTGAGTAGTAAGATCATTTCTATAGGTGAAAATAGATGGCCTTGTAATAGAATTAGGTCTCTTATTATGCTTAGTATAGTTTAAATCATTGAAATAAGTGTCAATTAAGTGTAGATGTCAATTAATGTTAAAAAAAGATAAAATGCACATGGTCAAGTCTTCATGACCAGATTCAAGTTACTACATCCCCCCACACCCCTATTTAGTATAGAAATGTAATTACTAGATTAAGGGGAACCCATACCTTAGTGTGTAACTCACAATTTTTATTTGAGATACATACTTCAATCATGCAATTGAAAGAATATGATATGTATAATGAATATGCAATATACATGATAGATATAGATTTGTAACTATTGACAAAGGCATACACATTTGACATAGAAAATTTAATGTGGAAAACCTTAGATTGGTAAAAAACACAAGTTGATATAATAATATAAATGAGAAACTTTTAATACCAAATACAATCCTTCTCTTCTCAATTTTCCTTTGATCAATTTTCATAAAACACTTCACAATGACATTTTCCACGTATAAATATTATGACATAACAATCAATTATCACACATGGGTGTATATTACCAAAGGGGTAAAACCCTTTTTATATTATGGTGTGGAGGTGGACCTTTGTAATCAACGAGTCCAAACCTCTTCCCAAGAAACATAAAACTAATGGTATTAATTAATATGTTTTATATTGTATATACATGATAATTTAACCCATATTAAATAATAATAATAATAATAATAATAATATTTACCTATGTAAATGTGCTAAGGGTCCAGTTGTTTTAGTTTTTTTTCCTCATTTCTTAAGTTTGAGAGTAAATAAAATAAATCTAGTAATAGGGTGTGTAGAAGAATACCTAATAAAATGCACACATGAATCTAGATGAAAGAGGAAACTCCTCTTTGGCTAGGAAGGAATGACCTACATATAACATAAACACTATAAAGGGGGTTGTTAGATGGTTGGTTGAGTGGATTGCCTAATGTGTGCTAGATCCAAGAAGCAAAATGATTGCTAGGAGGTTGTCTATCCACTATTATGACAATCAAGTCTGAAGTGATAAAAGAAGATATTTGTGTTCAATGATTAAAAATTAAATGCATACTAGAAAGTAAGAAATAAATTACTTATTAAAGAAACTAATAAAATTTTGATGCTAGGGTGGGTGGGGTCTGGTTCAAAAAATTAGAAAGGGTACTATGGTCAGAGGGAAACACATAAAGTGGAGATTGATTTGAGACAAAGGGGTGGAAAAGGCTTACTAAAAAATGGTACCACAATTAACTGTTATTGGTTAGGAGAACCATTAGTGGTTGAGGTAAACCGTCAGTGGTTGGGCAACCATCGATGGTTGTAGGTGACCATCATTGGTTAGGTAACCATCAATGGTTTCCTATGCCAATATGGGAGTGAATAACTCAAAAAGTACATAATTGGACTTTGGTCAAATAGAGGCTAAATATGGGGTTGGGAAGTATAAGGTGGGGAATTATTGGATTTGATAGGGAAAAGGGTATTAGAAACTAGATAAATCAAAGAAAATAAGCACAAAATACCTATAACTAAATGGAGGAATTTTGAAGTGATGTGGCAAAACTGATGGTGCTTTAAGCCTTTTAGAGTAATTTTGATAGAGTTTTAGATCTCCAATGAGGCTGCTCACTTGTTGATATAAATGTTGAATACCTATCATTAAGATTAAATGCCTGATGACTGATTATTCCCTCTTTTTTCTTCCTCCTTAGCTTCTTTTATAGGCAAAAGCTACTAAATGAAATAAAGGAAGTTACCAATTGGATAGAGGATAAAGATGCATGTTTTTGTAGCTTTAAAATCTTGTTTTAAAGATAAGTTACCATTTTTAAGAGTTATTAATCTTGCAAAAAAAGCTAAAAATGCTTCAAAGTTTGTTAAATTAAGTTAGACAACCCAACCGTCGATGATTAGGCCAACTATCGATGGTTACCCTAATTGTCAGTAGTTGTAGGCTAAAAGAAAATTGGTGCAAAAGGTTTGAATTAGATGATGCATTTCAAGGGGGTTTGGTAATGTTTAGTTATAAAGGTGTCTAGATAAAGGTCTAAAGGTAGTGTGACACTAAAAGCTATTGTGTGCAAGTTTTAGGTGTCTATCTTTTGCCCCTTTTTATTTTATATCTTTAGGAAAGCTATAAAACAAAAATAAGAAGTTGGTCAAAGTCTAGGTTTAGTTGCCTCGAGTAGGAGAGGAGGTATTGCCCTAAAACTAGGAGATGATTGAGGCATGGATAAAATTTCATTAGGGTTTTATAGTCAGTATAAGGTGGGTGACATGAAAGAGGTTAGGTAGTAGAGACACAATTTCATGTAGAAAAAATGATGAGCAATATCTAGATTGCATAATGATGAAAATTGCCAATGTTGTAAAATAAGGTTAGGTTCTAAAAAGACTAACTGGTCCATAACATTGGTCATAGTTGAATGAGTTATGCCTATCAAGCCATCTAGGCAAGGTTAGGGTAGGTTATAGTTATTTAGGTTAGGAAGTGTTCTTACAAAATAACCTAAGTGGTCAGGTTAGGCATGAAGTGGTACAAAATGCTAATAGTCAACTTGAAAAATTTGGTCATTATGGTCAAAGGATAACATAAAGTTGGTGCTAAATCTGACTACATAAGGAAAATGGATGTTGCCTACATAGTTCCATGGATATGACTTTCCAAAAGAACTTTAAGCCAAATGTAATTATAGGTAGAAGGTATGTTGATGAGGAAATGTTAGGTAGGAAAAGAGTTGGGACAAGGTGAGGGATCTTAACCATCAATGGTTAGGGTACCCTAAGGGGCAACTATCTATGGTTACTCTAACCATCGACAATTAGGGTGAAACCCTAGAAAGTTGAATGTCAAAAGTAAAAACAAGAAGTTAATTTCACTCATTAACTTGTGGTGAATAGTGCTTGACATCTTGAGTGATTTGGCTAGGTGTGTGAAGCATTGTGTGTGCTAAGGTGGAAGGTCTCAATTGATTATGTGCATGTATTTGAGTGCAATGGAGAGAAGATAAGGACATGGCTAAGTAGTGGTGAGAGGGATATAATCATACCACTAATCATGGAATGAGGTAGGGTTTGTTTTAAAGTTTATATAAGGGTAATAATTTAGGTATAGGAAAATGGTAGAGAAGATTTGGGAAAGTAAAAATAGGTTAGGGAAAACCCCAGGCCCAGGCTTGGATGCCTTAGGGTTAATTATAGGTAAAAATAGGAAAAATGGGTAGAAAAATAATGGGGGAGGGTGAGTAAGTGAAAATAAGATGTAAATAATTAGAAATTTGTGTATTTGTTGCATGTTTAGCTTGATTAGGGCTTATGTTGACAAGGCCAAGTGGTAGGGTTCATCATCAGTGGTCACACATAGTGACCATCGATGGTTGGACCCAACTATCGATAGTCAACCCTAGGGGTCCAAATACACCTAGTGACCGTTGATAGTTCCTTGAACCATCGATGGTTGGCCAAAAGAGGGTTATCCCATAAGGTAACAAGGTGAGTGAAATGATGTTTTAAAAAAGTAGATGATAGGTCTATGAAGAGATAATTCAACATTAGGGTGTAAAATGGGTTGGAAGAGGAAAAAGTGGATCTTAGGTAGAAATTATAGGTTAATAGGGATGGGTATAAATAAAGGTGAAGGGTGCACATCAAGTAAGAGAGGGAAACTAAGAAATATTAACATTGTTGTGATTGCCATGCAAGCCTATGAGTGGATTCAGATGAGGGACTAAGTCCCTAAGATATTCATAGAGGTGCATAATGGGATGACTAATGTTGAGTGGAGGTAGATAGAGGATATGGGCCAAGGGACCATGAGATACTACCAAGACCTTTCACATGATGCATCAATGATTGTGGTATTCATCAAGATGTGAACCTACTATAAACACCTTCATACCAACTAGAGAGATGTCTATTCTATTAGAGGATGTTTATAGGATCACATAACTTATGATCCAAGGTGAGCTGATATACCACATCAAGGGTGATGAGAAGGATTACTTCATGGACTTGATATATGGTGTAGATCAGGTCTAGGTCAGGTACCATACTAGTGGAGTATGTTATGGGCCACTATACCAAAGGGCCCCATAAGATAGATGTGTATATCCTACTTTGTAGTAACAAATTTGAGAAGTAGTTAGTTTCTATGTTTGCTATTGGGAGTGCTAACAAAGATGATTCTAGGGGGTATGATTTTTGGATGGTCCCCAGTGTTGTGTGTGTAGATATATAGGGAGATTTGGTCTTTTGGAGAACAAATATGATATGGGATTAGCATCAGCTTCATGCTCCACTATTAGGCATATGAGCACATAAAGGTACTGAGACCACTTGTGCTCCCATGGGATGGATATGTGTCAACTAACTACAAGGTTAGATTCATGAGGTGGTGAGGTGATTATGCACTATTAGGGGCTATTAGTGGAGAAAGGGATATAGATTGGTTTCAAAATGCCTTGGAGGTATTGGTGGTAGGAGACATTGTATAGAGGCCTTATGTGAGTTATCCCCCATAGACAAGTTACAGGTACCATATGCTATCATTATAAAGCTAGTGGTGGGTTTATGGCCAATGAGATGGTGAGACTAAGCACATCTTAGTAGATCAAGTATGGAGGTAGTTTGGGTTGATGTAGGATACACCACTAGATGTTTATAATTATAGGAAGTAGGATGAAGAGTACCTACTTTTGGAGTTGTAGTTAAATGCTATTATGTTAGACTATGAGGAGCTTCTAGTGAGAGCTCCTATAGCTGATGTAGGAGTGATTGATGGATATATGGGATGGTATCAGGGTAGGTATGTGGCCATATATTTTGGATGGGGGGATGGGGGCCAATAGCCTATGAATGTTGATCCTACATAGGTATAGGGTGGAAGATCAGATGCCCAGACAATAATAGCCCTTATAGTACCACAAGCCCAAGTGACAAGTTTATAGAGATAGGTGGCTACATTATAGGTATATATAGCCACTTTATAGGGGCATGTAGCTAATTTTATATGAGAGTGAGATATGACAAGGGAAATAGTTGAGTTAGTCACATAGGAATGAGGTGCCTTGACATACAGAGTAGGTGTGACCATGGTAGGAGGAGGAACACCTGACTCAGTTTCAAGGACATGATATCTAGACACTATTTAGGAGCTCCAATACTATAAAGATATAGTGTTAGCCTATTTTCTTGATGTGATGAGATATGAGGAGTATAGGGCCAACTTGGTTGGGGTTCTAGTAGTAGCTTCACCATATCAATGGGCATTAACTGTAGCGTAGGTAGGCACATTAAGGGGTCCACCACCAGATGGTAGTGTAGGTATAAGTGGTTCTAGTTCTAGTGTCGTAGGTCCTTGATACATGATATATTGATTATGTATATATTTTTTTAATATGTATATTTTGATACTAGCTTACATGCTGATGAGGTGAGATGTATTTATGAGAGAGACACATATGTATTATTTTGTATTATAATGATGTTGTCGATTATATTTATGATGACATTTATGCTCATGTTGATCACATGGATTAGGATGCTGATGATGTTTATGATTATTCATTTTATGATTATGATGATGTTTATGATTATTCTTGTGATTATAGTAATGAAGATTATGATGTGATTTTGATTTTGATGATTAGAGTCATGATTGTTGTTTATGATTTGTTAGTTTAGGTATGATGATGATGATGATGTCATTATGGTTATAATTATATGGATTAGGATGTTGATATACAATTATGATTATGTCATGAGTATTATTGGTTATATTTATGTTGATTGGCTAGTTGAGACATGATGATGATAATGTGGTGATTGGACTATTTTAATTTAAGTTAGTTTAACTAATGAATGTGATGATATTTGGGGTGATGCATTGAGGTAGATAAATTTTTTTTATTAGTATGATGTGATAGTGTAGTGGAGAGGTTTGATGTGATAATATTCTTGGAATTGTATTGATACAATGTTATTGTGTTGATGTGATTGGGATTAGTATTGGTATGATGTTATTGTGTTGAGAGGGTGCAAGATTATTTTGGTCATGAGAATGTTGTACTGTGTGGAAGGAAAACACATATGTCCACATGTCCTAATAAATGGATAAAGAAGAGGCATATTTTCTAGATTAGTAAGAACCCAATAATAATAAACCATAGTTGGATCGACTTAGTGGATGTGAGCCTATTGAGTGATTTATAGGAGTGTGCCTGGATTGAGAACAAGGTTGTCATGATCACTTTGCATCAAGTAAGCTTGTAATCCCTCAAGTTCAGAGAAGAATGAATGAAACATGGATGATAGGTAGTAGAATGAATGAGAAGTAGTAACCTAATGTGGGTTAGTTTGCCTCTTCTATAGGTGACCAAAAGGCCATAGTAGACAAGTCCATGCCTTATAGTAATGTGTAGATTGATCAATGTGAGAAGTCTACCAATGCCATGTATAAGAGTTGATTGTGGCTTGATGGTATATTAGGTAGGCTAATCAATGTAGTAAGTCTACCAATGACATTTATAAGAGCTGATTATAGCTTACCTTTTTTTTATTTTGATAGAATTTTGTTCATTGCTTTTGTTATTGGAGTAAGATACTGAAGCTAATCGATACAAGAAGATTTGAATGATTTTTACCTAGCCATCTTTGAAGGGAGTGGTATACATTTTTTACTTTTATAGCTATCCTTCAAGGGATAAATCCATTTTAAGCAATTTAGAATTATGGGGTAGTTGTCCTTTAAGGAAGTAGTCTACGACACTATGATTTTGAATGTGAATTTAGACATGGACAAGTCTATTTAGGCATAAAGATCCACCCATATGAAGGAAAGACTTTAACACAAAATGTTATTTGGTATATGAAAGGAATGGGTTAAGAAACAACTAATCATGGGATCCCATCTATAAAATTATGAAAAGTATCCATAAGAACCATATTATGGGTAGCACTGGGATACCAATACTTAGGATCAGGTTTTATCTATGATAGATGAATCACATGATTCTAAGTTATAATCAATTGTTCCCAAATAAGAGATGTAAGTGAGAGGGGGAAAAAGGTATTGTGAACCAAGGGATGAGATTAAGTTAGATATAGAAGTGAGTTGAATCATTTTTAACAATAAAAAGGATGTAGATGCAAAACATTGATTGGCTCAAGTTCTAGTTTGGTTTCAAGAAAGGACAAATGATAAGGACTAGATCCATACTTATGGGTTAAAATGTAGGGTCCTAGCTAGTTAAAATAAAACTTGCCTTTATTGGCTTTCTCCATGTTAGTTACATGTTTATTTTATTTAAGTATGAGGTCTCAAATGTTGAATTCATGATTTTTCAAATGTCTGTTATATGCATGTTTGATTTGCTTTTGATAGACATGAAGATGATTAAGTGCAGCAAGGCGATGCTCATCAAAAATCTCTAAGAATTTGAGGCATTATTGATGATAGTTAATTTCAAAGAGGATTTCATGTAAGTATATATGAAGTGATGGAATTTGGACTTTAAAAGGCAAGACCACCTTAGCTCTAAATATGATGGAAAAAGGTGTTGCATCCATAGCGGTTCAGATACCAGTGTGATAAGCCCATAAAGTAAAGGGGATATGGAGGTGCCAATCTCAACCAGAAGCACTGATCAACTTTGTGAGAATTTTGATGAGGAATTTGAAGGAATCTTATGCTTTTCCATTATATTTTAGATGATAAGGTGAGGAAAAGCTTAAATTGATGCCAAAATCATCACAAAGCTCTTGGACTTTATTATTTTTGAAGGACTTGCTATTATCAGTGATGATGTGATAAATGATGTGGTGGTTGATGAAGTCAATGATATTTTTGTCTTTGGTTGATATAAGTGGGATGGATTCTACCCATTTAGTGAAATATTTAGTAGTAGTGATGATATATTGATGTCATTGTGAAGAATGGGGATTGATTTCCCCAATAAGGTCAAGAACCCATTATGAGAAGGGCCAACAATTTTGTGATACTTGAAGACCATGAGGAGGTGTGTGATGAAGGATATAATTATATTAACACTTGATGAATCTCTTGACATAGTCACAAAAATATTGATTAAGTGTGGGTCAATAGTAACCTAGGCGAAGGATACATTTGGCAATAGATAGGCCACTAAAGTGTCTTCCATAGATGCCATCATGAACTTCCTTGATGGCATGAGAAGCTTCATGATGATGGAGAAAATGGAGAAGGATGCCATAAAAACCCCATTTATAAAGGATTCCTCCTAGAATAGTGTAATGAGAGGTACCCTAGATAAAGGCTCTACAGGAATTCTTTGAAAGATCAGGGGGAGAATGCTAAGGTTAAGATAATTGAAAGTTTGGTCATACCAAATGTTAGGAGGTGATGTTTTCATATTAAAAATGGTGGGAAGGTCTATATTGATATATGAAGGTGTGATAAAATGATGAATGGTAACAAATATCTTAGATTTGGTTGGTTGGGAGGGAATTTGGGAAGCAAGAGATGCCATGGTGTTTACAAATTTGTTGGTGGATCGAGGAATTGATTGGATGGCATTATGATTGAACAATGCTAAGGGTACATCTAAAATTTATTTTTACTTCAAAAGGACATCATTTTTACATTTATAATATCTTGTGACTTGGTAGATGATGAGTTGGGAATCTCTAAAGACACTGATTATTTTAATCCTCAAAGCCAATGTAGTTTGAAAACCTATGACTAAGGCTTCATATTCAAATATGTTATTGGTGTATT
Organism: Torreya grandis; assembly: GCA_037957365.1. Lineage (NCBI taxonomy): Eukaryota > Viridiplantae > Streptophyta > Pinopsida > Cupressales > Taxaceae > Torreya > Torreya grandis. The sequence continues at coordinate 5,263,440 of JARHVA010000355.1, forward strand.
TGAAATCAAGTTTAAAGTAAAGGGGAAGCGGTTCTCCATTAATGGGAATGAGGATTACTCTAGCACCCCCACTATATTGGCATTTAGAACCATTGAAAAACATGGTCATTTGGTAGGTAGGTTTCTTTAGAAAAAGAATTGCAATAGACTCATCTGGAAAGGTAAGAGGAAGAGGTTGGTTATTAGGTAGAGGGGCTTCAACTAATTGTTCAGATATGACTTGTCCTTTAATGGATTTTTATGGGAGAAAATCAAGATCAAACTTAGCTAAAATCATGAACCACTTAGCGATACATTGGTTTTGATATGGTTTAGAGTGCATATACTTGAGGGGGTCAGTATTAGTGATGACAGAGGTTTTATGATTAATAAAATAATGATGGAGCTTAGAGGTTATAAAAAATAAGGAAAGGCAATGTTTTTTAGGATGTTTATATCATATTTCATATTCTATTCATCATGATGAGTGAGCATGGCCCCCAAGGAATGATTAGTGGTGGATATATATAGATAAAAGGGTTAGTCCTCTTTAGGAGGAATGAGGATAGGTGGAGAATGAAGATATTCATTGATTGCATTAAAGGCTTATTGGAATTGATTGGTCCATTTGAAGGAGATGTCTTTCCTTAAGAGGTGGTTGAAGGGTTGGCATTTGATGAGGCCAGCAATTGCTTACTTTTATAGCCTCATCCATGCTTAGTATATGTCTTTTTCCATGTAAATCCCATAACTATCTATGACTTATTCAAATGAATGAATGAAGTTATGATTTTGTATGTTTATATATATATATATATATATATATATATATATATATGTATATATATGTGTGTGTGTGTGTGTGTGTGTATATATATATATATATATATATATATATATATATATGTATATATATGTATATATACATATATATATATATACATATATATATATATATATATACATATATACATATATATATATATATACATATATATATATATACACACACATATATATACATATATTCTATGAATTATTGATTCTTTTTACTTAATTAATTTATATTGGTGTGACTTTATCTAACAAGCATTTTAAGGGTCATGAAAGGATGTAGAATCTTGCTAGGCCATAGCTACTGTAGGTTGCCTGTAGAAACTATAGGCTTCACCTACAAGTTGCCCATAGCCATTGAAGAGTGACTGCAAAAATTGTAGGCTTCAGCCACATGTTTCCCACAACCACTGCAAAGTGCCCACAACAACTATAGGCTTCACCTATAGGTTACCCATAGCCATGGTAGAGTGCCTGCAGCAATTGTAGGCTTCACCTACAGGTTGCTTGCAACCATTATACAAAAAAGAGCTATTGTTGAGGAGATCTTAAAGACACATCCAGCTATCTTGGGAACCAAATGGATGATTGAAAAGAATCATAGCTGTTGTATGGATTCCATACATGTAAGGAAATATTGGATATGCTACCAAATATGAGAAAGATAAGGATAATGATAAAAAGACAAAAAGAAATCAAATAACAAAATAGTATGCAGTGTCTCTAACCCAGTTAAACCTAAAACAAGTAACTTTGGTTACTATCGACTTGAAGGTTGATTGGGGTAGTTTCTAAGTATTTGTATTTTTTTTTAGTTTGGTGTTTTTGGTTATGAGTTAATAAACTAGCTTCTATATTTAATGGCAGAACCTCGATTAGATTAGGAGTTAGTTAATTTGAGTAGATAATAGAAGAAATATTAAAATTGCAACATTGCACTCTGAGTATCATAACTTCCTATATAAATCTTTAATTGCTACAAAATTAAGAAATGAGGAGATTGCTTTTGTGATAAGTTTTTGAATTCTCTTAGAGAAGGATTAAAACTCAATTCTGAATGAGGAAGGCCCCCCTCAGAAGGAGTTGCAATGAAGATCCTAACTCTCTTTATCTATAAGTGTGTTTTGTAAGTTGATTTTAATTAGTTTGATTATATAAGTGTGATACATATGTGATTCATAAGTGTAAAGTAATTCTATAGTTATGTCACAATAGTTTCATAGTACATCTATCTATTGAATTCAACATAAATTCATTATATTGCAACTAGAAAAGTAAGATGATTTTTGAATCAATAATGTATATAGAGTGTTAACATCTTGGAAAAGCATACACACCTTGGGTTGATAATTAATGTTAATCAGACTTAAGAATCTAGCAATCACTAGGTAATTAGTCTTCACAACATTTTGGCACTATTGTCAGGGAGGGTGTCAATTATTATTTCTAAAATCAATCATTATTTAAAAAAATTGGTTAATATATATTGTTCTACCCAATCTAGCAAGTCAAGTGAGGACACCATGGTGTCTTATGATAGATGTCTAAGTTCTTGGACATATTATTCTAGTTGGGAAAGTTGAGTGAGGGGAATATGGTGTCTTATGCCAAATGTCTAAGTTTATAAAAGTAAATGGTGCATAAGTTACTTAGTTCATGTTTCTCAAATTTATTTCCTATAAAAGTGATTTATTTTCTATAAAGTGTGCTTTTAATTTTTTTTCCTGCTGTCTTGGATAATTTTCCTACTTTCTAGGATAATTTTCTTGCTTTCTAGAATAATTTTACCACTTTTAATAGATAATGTTTACTACTTTCTAAAAGTAGAATTATAATTCCTGTTGTTTTGATTTCCACACTCTTTTATTTCTGCATTATTTTTAGTCTAAAACAACCCTGTGGAACACATGAAAAACTAAAAAAAAGCTAACCTTGTGTAGGAAAGGATAGGATAACTGAAGGAGTGGTATAATGTTTATGAAGAGGGAAAGATATTCTTGAAGGAGATTCCTACCAAACAAGCCACAAGTTGATGTCAAGAAAGAACCACAAATACTTGTAACAACTAAGAATCTTGTTAAAGAATATACCATAAACTAGAAGGCTCTTAAAGAAGAGAACACTACAAACCAAAGGAGGCAACTTGCATAAGAGGTATTATTGGATTTGAGAAAGGAAACAAAAGTAGAGAAAGCATTATCTAAACTAGTAAGAAAAAATGAAGGAGAGGAACTACATGAACTAGACACTCTAGAGAGTAACATATTTACAAAATTGTAGCAAGGCTTTCTTAATCAAATCAAAGGAATCTAAAGATAATCTTTAGACCCTTCATCTAGTAAAAAGACTAAGGATTAATAGATAAACATTTATTATTATACTAACCAAGGGATTGATAAATAATTTTAAGACAAGATCTTGAGTACCTTTGGTATCCATATCACAAGAAAATCCATCACAAGTAGAGAAGGATACTTTGTGGATGACAATGGGACTCCAGACATAGTTACATTTGAATTTCCTATTCTAGATGCAATAGGCATAACAAAAATGAAAAACATTCCACCCACAACCTTGCCCAATTTCATAACTACATTATCAAAATACCTAGACACATTCTTGTTTAAATTTTATATCCTTTGTAGAAGCTATGACTATAGGTAGGATGCACAAAAATTGAAACTTTTTCTAGTTACTCTCAAAGACTTAGCACTTTACTGGTTCATGGGACTCGATAGTAATTTGGTCTGCACTTGGGAGGACATGAAAAATAAATTTTTGGCCAAGTATCATGAATATGGAAGAGGAAGAAGTTATATAAGAAATGACATCTTCAACATGACTCAAGAAGGGGATGAATCCTTAGAAGACTATGTTGAATGGTTCATGTTCAGTGTATAAAAATTCAAGAAAAGTGCACTTAGAAAAGAACCTTTAAAACTCATCTTCTTGAAAAGAGTCAAAGAAGATCATCTAGAATCCCTAGATCTAATGAGTGGAGGGGATATTTCCCACCTACCATTATTAGATATCAAATATCCAAGCAAGAATTATTCTAGATCTACCATAAATAAAGTCAGGGGTAGTAAGCTCCCATTTGTAGCTGCAAATGGCCTATCAAAAATTAAAGTTAATAACCTATTACAAGACATGAAATAGGATATCATTACTCATTTGGTGACCCAATTAGATATCCTGCACTCAAGACAAAATCAAGTAGCCTTGGATCAATCCTTGACCATTTACTGTCCAGACTATAAGAAGAAACATATAGATTATAGATGTCACAAATTTTGGGCTAAAGTAGCTCACATCATAGCTGAAGAACTAGAAATAGTAGAGCTACAAATTATAGGAGGAGATGGTGACCAAGTTTTCTATGTTTCAAAAATAATGCTATGGGTTTAATGACCATATCATTAAGGTATGGGACAAAATCCACTTTTTGTAAATTCTACCTCTTTTAATTCACAATTTGTAAATACTACTCCCAATTAGACTAGTCCTTGGATGAATGTTCCACCTCCTAATTCTAGATGATAGACACCTCAAAAAAGGTACCCCACCACCTCTTGGAAGCCTCCATAAAATGTATCTCCACCTTTGATATAAGCTTGGCAACCACCCCAAGGCCTACCCTTCACAAACTAGTGGCAACAACCCTAGAGATATAATCAACCATGGGGAAGCTCTCTAGGAGGATTCTCTCCACAACAACAACAACATCATGATCTTATGATTAATACATAATTTTGACCCAAGCCTAACCAACTACCTACCCAACCCATATAGAATCTTACAAATAAACTAGTGTAAACCACATTCAGTACTGAGCCTATTCAGTACCTGACATACATGATGAATATCAATGAAGTCATCTCCATTAAGGGAAAGTTCTAAAACCCCCAACACCACCCATAATAAGGGAGTTATATCATGAAACCCTATAATATCATGCTAATCCACCTCTATCACCTCAAAAACTCTCTGAACCAACACATAAATCTATTGATAAAACAACCCCACCATTTCTAGAATGTCTCAACCTTCAATGCCATACAATTAAACCTAAGTTTGATTTCATGGGATAGCTCAAGAATATTTATGTCAAAATTAATCTATTTTAGACCATCAAGGATGTACCCATATATTCTAAAGCCATTAGAGACCTTTGTCTATGAAAACTAGGAAGGAAGAAAAAAGATCCCAATATTGTGCATGTGATTGGCTAGTTAGCAGACATCATGTTGGGGAACACCCTACCAAAAAAAATATTCAAAATTAATATTACTAGTAGTAAAAGTCTATATCGATGACCAATAGCTATCCAACACATTGATAGACCTAGGGGCTATAATAAATGTAATAACAACTGAAACTATGCACAAACTATAGTTGAATAATATTCATCCCACATCTACAATGTTGCAAATGGATGATAGGTCTACAATCAGACCAAAAGGAATCATTGAAGACCTTGTCATTACTATATATTCTTGGGAGTATCCTATAGATTTCATTGTGCTACAGCCTAAGTCTAATTTTGGTGGATATCCTTTTATCTTAGGATGACCTTGGATTGTCATAGTTGATGCCTTCATTAGTCACAAATTGGGTAACATGATGATATCTAATGGAAACCACAATAAGAAGTTGGTCCTTTATCCCCTAACACAACCATTTTTTACACCTGAGCATTCATTATGGGCTAAAGAAGATGAGGTAGAGTAGCCTACCTTGATTCCTATATTTACCATAGACCATGCATGCACATTGGCTGATCAAGAGGAAAATACCATTCTCTCTAATATTATTTAGAATAATGATCAAACTCCTATATATCTCAATGACTTGTAATGTGTTGAGTGCCCATTTTTTGGTCTCTAAAAATTGGATAATTTTAATCCATCTATATAAAAGATATTCCACCAACTTATACCTCATAGCTACATCCAAACTAGATCCATTAACAATATAAAAATGATGAAATCACTCTAAAAACAAATTGAAATCTCTCCAAAAAAATGTTGCTTATTAATATCAAGTTAGAGTTAAATGAGAAAAAGCACCTAGTTAGCATGTTGCATGTAAACCAACATGATTTTACATAAGATTATGAGGATATGTAAGGAATCAATCTAGAAACATGCACACATCATATATACATTAAAGAAGAGTTTTAACCATCAGATAGCCACAATGTAGGATGAATCCAACTCTTCAAGAAATAGTTAAAGTGAAATTATAAAAACTCCTAATTTTTGAATTTATATATCCCATCTTAGATAGTGAATGTGTTTCACCATTGGTAATTATACCAAATAAAAATGGAGAATAGAGTGTATGCATAGATTACAGAGAACCAAACATAATAACTAGAAAGGATCACTTTTCTCTACCCTTCATTGATCAAGTGTTGAACACACTAGTTGGGAAGAAATATTTTGCCTTTTTAGATAGCTTCAACAGTTACAACTAGATTAAAATTTCTCCTAAGGATTAGGAAAAGACCACTTTTACTTGTCCTTTGGGTACTTATGCTTATTTTTTATTACCCTTTGAGATGTGTAATGCCCCTACAACATTCTAGAGGGCTATCTTGAGTATATTTGCACATATGGCCAATGAATGTGTATAAATCCATATGGATGACTTCAATTTCTATGGAAAAACATTTGATGAGTGCCTCAAAAACTTGGAAAAAGTGATACAATGCTATCAAGATCACCATCTATCTCTCATTCATAAGAAATGCTACATGATTATGATATAAGGTATTGTATTAGGCCACCATGTATATATTGAAAGAATTAATGTTGACCCTACAAAAATCAAAATCATAAAAAAAACCATCTCTTCCTCAAAAATAGAAAGATGTTAGGAGTTTTTTAGGACATGCTGGTTACTATAGGGGATTCATCAACAATTTTAGTAAAGTAGTAGCACCATTGTTCACCCTTCTAACTAAAGATGCTAAATTTCTCTAGACTCGTGCCTGTGATACAACCTTCAAATAATTTAAGGAATTATTGACCACTACCCTTGTTCTACATGGTCTTGATTGGAAGCTTCCCTTCCATATTCACATAGATGTTTTAGATAATACCCTAAGAGCTATGCTCAACCAAAATAGGAAGCACTCAATTATTCCATTAATTTGTAAGCAAAAACCTATACGCAAAAGAATTAAATTACATAGTTACTTAAAAAGAGTTCTTGGTAATATTTTATGTTATCAACAAGTTATATCACTACATAATGGGGTATCAAGTCTTTGTTCATATAGACCATATAGATATTTGGTACCTTATGAACAAACTAGTTGTTCCAGCTAGAATGATAAGATGGCTGCTCTTATTACAAGAATTTGATATCACCATTGTAGATAAGCCTATTTAGGACAATGTGGTGGCTGAATTTTTATCATGCCTGTAAACCCCTAAAGAAGATACCATTGTGGATGAGTCATTTCTAGACGAGCACCTATTCTCTACCACCCTTACCACACCTTGGTATGTTGATATTGCTAACTACCTTGTAATAGGGCTACTTCCACAACACTTCCTCCCTAAACAAAGGTGAGCTTAGATTCACAAAAGTGCTAGATATTCATGGTTGTTCAGATTTCTTTTATATACTAGGCTTGACTCTATCATTAGAAGATGTCTTAGAGAAGATAGAATTTTAGATATCCTCAAAGCCTACCATGATGAACCCTATGGTGGCCACTTTATAGCCAAGTGTACAATAGTAAAATTTTTGAATATAAGATACTATTGGCCCTCACTCCATAAAGATGCAATAAGATATACTTCTCATTATGATAGATATCATTGTATGGGGAGACTCACATGTTCAAATGAAATGCCTTTATAGCCCCAGATGGTGCTTGAACCATTTGAAAAGTGGGGCCTAGACTTTTTCAAACCCTTTGATCTAAAATCCAACAATAAAGAGTACATCCTTGTCACTATGTCACTAAATGGGTATACATAAAGGCTCTTACACAAACTAGGGATGAGAAGGTAGAAACTTTCCTCTATGAATAAATATTCATGAGATATGGTTTACCATGAGAAATAGTCACTAATCAAAGACCCCAATTAACTACTAATTTAATTACTACCTTAGTCAAATAATATGAGATCAGGCATAAGAAATCAACTCCATATCATCCACAATATAATGGGTAGGTAGAAGTCACCAACAAGGAGTTAGAAAATATTTTTAAAAAGATTGTTAGTCTATCTCATGAGGATTGGGAGGCTAGGCTTCCTAAAGCTGTGTGGGCTTATTGAATCACATGGAAGACCACTACAAGCTTCACTCCATATGAGTTGGTCTATGGAAAGAAACCTATCTTGCCAATTGAATTTGAGAAAAAAACCTTATAGACAACACTAGAACTTGGGATGGATATATCTGAAGCATAGAAAGAAAGGCTTCTATAGTTGAATGTCTTAGATGAATATAGACAATAGGCATTATAGAACATAGAGCTTGTATAGTAGTAGTGGATTGACTGGCATGATATGTACATTAAGATAATGTAGTTCAATACAAGAGATTGGGCCCTTTTTTGACTCTAAATACAAGGATCACAAGGGAAAAATCCATACTAGATGGCTTGGTCCTTTTGAGATCGAGCATGTTTATGATAATGGTGCAGTGCAACTCCAAACCATTGATCTCGTCAGATTCTATCTATTGGTCAATGGCCATAAACTTAAGTTGTACAAAAATCCACTCACTCATAAAGAGTTTACCAATCACATATGCCAATAATTACAAGATGGATATAATGATGTATTGGATAGGCATGTTTTCTCACTAGACAAAGGGAGCATTGGTTCACCTTAGATGGAGAGGAAGCCATCTTTTCCCTCCTCTATTATGATGAATGAGACCTTCACCTGGTCCTTAACCAGTCACCCTTCCAAATGACTTGTAAGGACCTTGAATAAACATTCTATTAAAAATAGTAGTTAGAGTAAAAAAAACCAATAATGAAAACCCATTATTTGAACATTATTGACAGCTTTTAGGTAAAAAACTAGCCTACTGACTACCTAGTTCTATCAAATGGGTTTAAGTATAAAAACAACTTGCTAGCTATTTAGGGGTGAAAAAAAGAAAAAAGTGAGAAAGAAAGTAAAGAAATGGAAATCATTTAGAGTATAAATGTTCATGTCACCATGGGTTTTCTATATTTGTTATAGGCACCTTTGCCACTAAAGGTTTTACTCTAGTTACTATGAGTAATTCTATAGCTACTACAAGCACCTTCTACATAGTTGGGCATAATTTTATAGATTTCTATGGGATTCACTTGTAGCTACTGTAGGTAACTTCTCATGCCTATTTTCACCTTTTTACAGAGCATGCAAGATAAATACTCCTACAACTCTCACCTATGGCTTGAATATTAACTTTTAGGCACTACATGAAAGTCATCAGACAACCTTTCAGAAGAATGAAGGTGGATTAGAATAGTAAATGTCACATCTATTACTTATAACTACCCTTGATATTAAGATATAGATCCATGATAAATCATATACCTTTTCTCTCTATTTGGAAGTGTTATAGACAAAAATTTATGCCTATAGGGACACCTATGATTCATTTTTAGTTTTTGGTCATTTCATGAAGATAATTTCATTGTGTTGACTAGTGAGATCTCAGATTTCTTTGGCACATAGGTCACATATTTAAAGTCCCTAATAATTATTATAGCCAAGTCCACCAGGCTAAAAAATTATAGGGAATAAACAACGTCATGACAATTATTAACCAGTTCATGCATAAGAAGGTCATTTAAAAACAACACCCTTAACCACCTACTTTTAGGTTTATCTAACTCATCACTTAGATCACCTAGCTCTTAAATCATCACCTGTTGGTAGGATAGCCATCATTTCTCATCCAAGTTTTAGACCCCTATCCATATAGGTTACCATGCATCACATGCACATGAGTTGTGGGCATCATCAATGCCTAACCACTAGTGATCTCCTAATCACTCCATAAAGTGGTCCACTTTAGTCTAGTTACTATTAGTAGCCCAATAATTGTGTTCTATCAATCATTCACATGCAAAAACTTGCATGCCAACACACATGTGAATCCTCAACATCACCTCATGAACACCATTAATAAATAGGTACGCTGTATATTTAATCATTAAAAACATCTTCATTATTTTAATATAGAACATATGATAATAATAAGAATATTAAATCATGAATTACATCATTCATTTCATGTCCATCACATCACCTCTAAACTCATAATTATACTCCTAATAATGACTAGTCTTATCCATTCCTTCCTATTCACTCCACATCACTTGAGGACATGTGATAGCTCAAGTGGGGGGAGGATGCTACATGTTAGAACCCCATGCACTACAAAAACCCTACGTATAGAAATTAAATGACATAATTTGCAGCCTACAACCTCACATCTACCATTATTGAACAAAACCCTACAATGTATGACCTCACATCTACCATTATTGAACAAACCCTATAACCTATAACTTCACATCCACCATTATTGAACAAAACCATGAAACTTAAAACCTCACATCTACCATTGTTGAACAAAACCCTACTTTGCTATAGATAGATTTCCATATGCCAAATATTGTGTGTTATTGTTTATTAGTTTAAATGACTGACAAAGAAGCTAAAATGGGAGGGTCAATTGTAAGGAGAGAATCCATGGATCATAGGCAACTTTAGAGAGACCAAGCCAGTCAGGATGTCTTCAATAGAGCTTGTTAGACCATTCATTTTGAGAAGTTAGAATATTTATCAGATCCTCTTACTAGAGAATTTGTAGGTTCCTTTGATGGAAACCAAAACACTATACATGTTATCACATTCCCAATCATTGAAGACTTAGTGAGCCAAATAACTGAGCTACCAAGTATGAGAGAAAATTGGAAAGATATACCCAATGGACAAGAAGCTAGACAAGGTTTTACCAAGTAAATGAATGACTGGTATTAAATAAAGGAGGTGTGGAGAGACTTAGCTTACCTATAACACAGAGAGAGATAACATCATACATCATCAGGTACATGACCTATGAAGGAAGATATTACCTCATTTACACTATTTAGTTCAAGTTTTTAATTCACTTAAGGCATAATAGAGCCATTAATGTTCCAAATTTCTTATGGAATATTTTGAAAAGGATGTCCACAGAGTATCAAAAGGGTATTGAAACAACCCTATCCCATCACTACCTAATATGGATAATAAAAAAATAAGGAATAAACTCTGTCAGACTTGACCTAGGTTGGGAACAATTTTTAGCCCTAGAAACTAATGAACCTTAGCAAGAATATGGTATTGATAAGAAGGAATCCCTTAAGGAGAAAGCTCAGTAAGTTGTATAAGAGGATGTTGTGGTCACTAGTGCTACTAGCTGGCCCGTAGCTACTGAGGGTCCATCTGAGATTGATACAAGTAAGAAAAAGAGAAGGAAACTAGTCCTACCTCTTTATGACATAGAGGAGGAAAGATCACAATAGCATATTCCTCCTCCCATTATTTCCTCACCTTAAATTTCTCCACTTTGTCTCCTTTTAGATGAGAGGAAGTTTCCCTATCAACTACTATGTAAGAAAAACAAATTCCATCAATCACCCCTCCTAAAAGGAAAATGAAAACTAAAGGGAAGAAACCCATGGTATCAAAAATAAGGAGACCTCCTCCTAAGAGATCTCAAAGAGTGAAGAAACAAAAGACCACTACAGATTCCCTAATCATAGATATCAGTGATGATGAAAAACCAAAGAAGCTTAGAGTTAGGAAGACCCTTGATGGGTTTGAAATAGAAGAATGGTCTAATGATGAGGAATCTTCTAAGGCAAAAAAATAACAATCACCTCAGCCATCTAGATTCACTGAGGAGGACATTGATCTCCTTAGAAACATTGAGTATATAGAAGAGGAAATGAAAAGGGTAGAGCAACATGTATTAGAAGATGAATTGGGTGAAAAAGAAACTATTAACAAAAGAGTAGAACAAGAAATACTTCCTCATACTCAGGAGTTATAAACATTAGAACAAGATTTGAAGGAAATATATAGATTGAGAAATGAGATAATAGAATTGAAAGGAAATATAAGCATTGAAATAGTTCCAGGGGAAAAAAAGTTTGTAGAGCCTTCTACAGATAGAGAAAAGGTATTAGAAGGACCTATAATAGCTTCTTTGGAGGAACTTGTAGCATCCTCATTTACCTTGGCCATAGAATCACCTGTAGTAGATTATGCTCTATCTTTGGTACTCTTCTTTCATAGATTTCCTCCTCCATTGTCCACTACACCAACACCTACAACAAAAGTGGTTATTGATGTGAATTTTTCAGCCATTACTGCAATGGAAACTGATGATATTTTGATTTTTTTGAGGGAAAAAAATAGTAATAATGAATCCTACCACAAATAATTGGTGTAGAGATTTAAGGGATATGTTAAATCAAAATAACAACATGATGAATTACAAGAAAAAAAAAATTTACTAAATCTTGGATTGGATATTTGAAGGAAAATATTGGTAAAATACATGAAACTACTAAACTATTGATGGAGTGAAGACCCCCTTCTAGGGTGTATGTTATGTACTTGGAAGAAAAATGGCTTAAATTTAGGTATGATCAGATTTATAATGATCAATCTTACATGGTTTGTGATCCAAAATATTTATTTAAAGAATATAGACATGCTCATCCTGACCTCTAAGCTTAGCTAAGTGAGTTATACATCCACCAATATGTTTTATCCAGTGATACAAAATGGAATCCAAACATCTATTTGGGGGATGTCCTACTAAATGCATTTTTTTCATATGTCCTTAATGAAACAAGAAGGGAAAAAATGGAAGAATATCAAGTAAAAGAAAAAGAATCTACCTTGATGTTCAAGAGTGAATAAAGAGATCTAGATACTGCAATAGATGAATGGATCTCCTTTATGAACACATACACACCATAGGAATGGGTTTCCAAAAAGTAGGTAGAAGTCTAAAACCACTATTTAAGTCTTATGGAAGGAGATGGTAAGTAAGTTTTTGTTGCTTGCTCTCAAATATGGGTAGAACTCTTAGCTACATTGAAAATAAAGGAACCTTACTCCCATCAAAACCTTAGAGAGGCCATCCACATAGTATACTTATTTATTGAACTTGTCAGGAAGTGGAGAATACAATGGTTGGGATTGATGTTTCAACCCCCTATATTTTGGTTCCCAATTCTTGACTGGGAAGGAAATGTTCTAATTGATAGAGAGGTAGAGAAGGAAAGATGGGAACACATTGATAATGCTAAAGGTTTTTATATCCTTGAAGGGTCAGGCTGCCCTCAACCCCTAGACTTTAGGAAATTTTATGGTTGTAGAATGCAACCAAGGATTGCTCGAGGTTGAGCAAGAGGTTAAGTAGGGGGGAGTGATGATGCCACCAATTTCTTAATTTTATAGCCTTATCCATACTTAGTATATGTCTTTTTCCATGTAAATCCCATAACTATCCATGACTTATGCAAATGAATGAATGAAGTTATGATTTTATACGTACATTGACACACACACACACACACACACACACACACACACACACACACACACACACATATATATATATGAATTATTGATGATTTTTCCTTGTTAGATAAAGTCACACCAATATAATTTAATCAAGGAAAAAGCATCAATAATTCATAACATATATCTATATATATATATATATAGATATATGTTATGAATTATTGATGCTTTTTCCTTGATTAAATTATATTGGTGTGACTTTATCTAACGAATATTTTAAGGTTCATGAAAGGCTACAAAATCTTGATATGCCATAGCTACTGCAAGCTACCTATAGCAACTGTAGGCTTCACCTATAAGTTACCTTAAACCACTACAGAGTGACCACAATAACTATAGGATTCACCTACAAGTTGCCCATAGCCACTGCAAAGTGCCCATAGAAACTGTAGGCTTCACCTATAGGTTGCCCACAATCACTATGCAAAATAGAGCCATTTTTTAGGAGATATTAAAGACACATTTAGCTATTTTAGGAACCAAATGGATGATTGTAAAGAATCATAGTTATTGTATAGATTTCCTACATGCAAGGAAATATTGGATGTGCTTCCAAAGATGAGAAAGATAAGGATAATGAGAAAAAGACAAAAAGAAATCAAATAACAAAATAGTATGCATTGTCTCTAACCCAGTCAAACCTAAAATAATTAACTTTAGTTACTAACCACTTGAAGGTTGACTGGGGTAGTTTCCAAGTATTTGCATTTTTCCTAGTTTGGTGTTTTTGGTTATGAGTTAATAAACTACCTTCTATATTTAATTGCAAAACCTAGATCAGATTAGGAGTTAGTTAATTTGAATAGATAAGAGTAGAAGTATTAAAATTATAGCATTTCACTCTACATATTTTCACTTCTTTTAGAAATATTTAGTTGCTACAAAATTAAGTAATTAGGAGATTGATTTTGTGAGAAGTTTGTGAATTCTATCTGAGAAGGATTGGAACTCAGTTTTGAATGAGGAAGGCCCCCCTCAAAAGGAGTTTCAGTGAAGATCCTGACTCTCTTTAGTTTTGAGTGTCTTGTGTAAGTTTATTTTAATTAGTTTGATTATATGTGTGATGCATGTGTTATTCATAAGTGTGAAGTAATTTTGTAGTTCTGTCATAATAGTTTCATAGTATATATGTTTGGTGAATTTAATGTAAATTTATTATGCTACAACTAAAAAAGTAATATGATTTCTAAATAAATAATGGATATACAAAGTTAACCTCCTTGAAAATCATATGCACCCTAGGTTGATAATTAATATTAATTAGACTTAAAAATCTAGCAATCACTAGGTAATTAGTCTATAAAATAGCATTTGTTGAATATTTGGGAGATAAAGCTTCAAATTGACTAAAGTTTGCCTTATAGGTTGCAAATTTGGGTAAGGTTAGTAGGAGGCAGCATCTCCAAAATGGCTCTGACCTTAGTGAGGTCTATTTCAATTCTATGAAGAGAGATAATAAAGCTAAGGAGTTTTCCTGATAAGACTCCAAAGATACACTTTTTGGGATTGAGCATAACATTGTAATGGATAAATCATTTGAATATGATGGTGAGAATAGCTAGATGGTCCTAGTGATGTTTGAATTTCCCTAAGATATCATCCACATAATCCTCAATAATTTTATGAATGAGTTCATGAAAGATATAAGTCATGGAATGTTGATTGGTTACCCCTACATTCTTCAGTCCAAACAACATAACCTAATAGAAGAAAGTTCTTCATGAGGTGATAAAATGATTTTTATGCTAATATTTAGGGGCAATCAAGATTTGATTATATCCTAAGAAATAATCCATGAGAGATAGAATTTTATGGCTAGCCATGAGATCAATAAGTTGGTCAATATTAGATATGGGAAAGTCATCTTTAGGGAAAGTACGATTAAGGTCATGAAGATTAATATAAAGGTGAATTCCCCTTATAGGTTTGGTAATGGGGATGGTTTTAGAAACCCATTGTGGATAAATGATCTTGATAAAGTTAATAGATAGGAGGTGTTAAAGTTCTTCTTTGATGAGAAGAGCTATGTGGGGATGCATAAAATGAAGTTTTTGCCAAACTAACTTAACTTCAAGATGAGTGATGATGTTATGAAGAGAAATAAAAGAATCAATTCCAAGTATATCCTAATAGGACCAAGCAAACACTATGCTAGTGTCATTAAGGAAAGAAGTGTAGTCATGCCACTCTTCAGGGGTTAAAGATTAGCCTATTTTAATGATATGAGGGTCCTCCTAAGTACCCAAATTAATATCAATGATTGATTCATTCATCATGGTTTGGTTCTTAGGAGGGATATATTAATAGATATAAGAATCCCCTATAACAAGATAGGTGAGAATGACATTATTGTGTTGACGGTGAATTGTGTTAATAGTGGGTGAGTTGTGTTTAATTATTTCTGGGTGGATAAGAGGAATGGTCTTGGTTCAACCCTATTTTTGATATGTTAGGGGGCATAAACTAATAGTATTGATAAAAATATTTATAGGGGATGATGTTAGACTCTTCATATTATGAAGATGGGGTTGGTGAGGATGGAATTTCTTTGATAGTGGTAGTGATAGGTTTTTGTAACATGGGTTTTTCTGGTGGTTCAAACCCTAGTCCAAATAACTCATGAGGTTTTTAGGTTTTGATAATGGAAAAATCATGAGGTCCCTATTCATAGAGGCCAAGAACAAACCCCTTCCATGCACATTGGTAAAGGTAGGTTTTGGCAAAGGTTGGGTTTCTTAGGTAAGAAAAGTCAGAGATGAATGGTTGGATATATGGAGTGGTGATGTGAGCAAGAAGTGGTTCATCAAGTCCCCATAGATAAAATTTGTTTGGTTATTAGGGAGCCCAAAGGGAGTAATGGTGCCGATGTTGGGGTTATGGGAAGGGTTATTTTGAATATTCCCATATTCATGTGGATTAGGGAAGTCATCTAATGTGAGAAGGTGATATTCCCCTAGTGAGAGTCATTAAAATATCGATTGCAAGGGGTATTCTACCAAAATTTATGATGAGGGAATAGATGAGCTAGTAGATGCTTCATCATTATAGGGAGGGGAAATGTTATCAATGGTGAGCAATGTGGTGATTTGATTAGAAGCAGGTTGTGAGGTAGATGGAGGAATAAGAATGCCATTAGGTTGATATGTCATATTTCAAGAAGCAAAGGGACTAAGATCAAATTTAATTTTAATAACATTTCCCTCATGCTCAAATTTGATGCATCAGTGTAAAATGGAAGGGACATAACCCATTGCATAGATCCAAGGGTTTTTGAGTAACACATTATATTAGAACTTTCCCTTGACAATGTAAAATAGCTCTAGAATGGTTCATGGCCCCAACTAGATGTGGAGGACCATGGTCCTTAAGGTAGTGGCCATAGTATCATTGAAAGAGTGAAGGACTACTATACTCTCATAAATGATGTTTATGGGAAATTGTAATTGATCATATACATGGGAAGAGATGATGTTAATGCTAACTCCTCCATCAATCATTACTCATTTGATGTAGGTTTGATTGATGTATGATGTGATGAAGAGAGGAAGATTATGATCTTTAGTACGAAAAGGTAAGATTTTTGAATCCTAAAAAGTGACAAGGGTAGTTTGGTAGAGGGTTCCAATAAAAGATGCAAGAGGTTGTGGATCATCTAGTTGAACCTCTATGGAATGCAAAGCTTCAATTAATGCTTGGTGATGTTTAGGTGAGGTGTTGATTAAATCATAAAGGCTCATTTTTACTAGTGTTTAGTGAAGTTGTTTCAACATAAGCCATTGGATGAATGAAGTGGGGTTGGGAGGTGGAGCTCCCAAAATGGAGACTTTTGGTTTTGATGTTTTCATGGGTGGAGATGGAGATGCTTAGGTTTGGTTAGTAGGTTGAGAGGGTAAACGGTATGTTTAGGGGATGGTTACATTGGCTTTCACCTTATCCTTTTGTTTGGCTTGGGAATGGGTAACCATATGAATGGTGTGGATAAGGGGACTTGATATTTCCTATGGCTCCTCCTTTTTACTCTCAAGTACGAGTGGTATAGTGGTTAAAGGTTGGGTAGGTTGGGTCGATGGTAAGATTGGTAGTGGAGGTAAAAAGGGATCCTCTAATAGATTAACTTCTTCCAATATATTATAGATAATTATTTGTATAGCTTTGTAATTCTCCATATCATGTCTAGGAGTCATATGGTAAAGACAAATAAAATTATCATTGAACCAAGTTGGTTTAGGATGGGTAGGGTTAAAAGGTTTAATTTGAGGCAACATAATGGAGGAGGTTTGAACTAACCTTTGCAAAATAGTTGTGTAAGACTCCAACAAAGGTGTTGAAGGTTATGGGTTTTATTTTTAGGAGTGGGAAATTTATTGGGTGTAGGTTTCTTCATGGAAATTATGGTTGGGGGAATGATCTTGATTGGGGGTTTGATTGGGTTTGCTTTTATATGATTGGCTTGGTGGTTGAAAACTTGGATGTAGAAGGTTTGGTTATAGGTGGGAAGGCAGATGGGGATAAGTTGGTTAGGAATTACTATGTACTTAAGGATATGATATATTATTATATATGGGTTGATGGAGATGCTAACATGTGGCACACATCCCCTTAATTATATGGGTATAATATATTAGGATAATAGAGTAACATGTGGAAGTAATACATTGGGTAATGGTCAGCCTACACCAGGATTAGGAGGTTACCCATCTATGGGTTAGATAGATGTATATATATAGGAGATGATTATCATGGTAAAGATATCAAGTAAGCATTGAGTCTTCTATTGTAAGAGGATATTTGAGGTTGTCCCCTCGAAGAGACATTTTGGAGTTATTCCTTCCTAAAGGATTATTATATGGTGTTTCCCTACCTTAAGGGTATTTTTGCATATATTGAATATCAAGATCTTATCAAGTGGTATCAGAGCTTTGATTTGGGTAATTTGTGTGGAGAAAAACCCTAATTTCACTATATCTTCTGAAATATAAGAAATTTTTATTAGAATTTTTTACTAGAGATGTAAGAAGATATAATAGAATTACAGTCAAAATTTCAAAAAAATTTGAGTTGTTTTGAGTGAATTTTTGTGATTTTATAGTTTTTCATATATTCAATCTAAATGTCAAAATTTGTGATATCTTTTCACAAAATTTTGGCTGAGGTTCCAATATCATATAAGAAGCTATAGTAAAAATTTGGGACTTTTTGGATCAGTTTTGTATGAGTTATTGATATTTTAGGGTTTCATGAACCCTCATTTTTTTTGTGGATCATGGAGTTGCAAAAATTTTCAGGGGAAGATGATATTAATGCTAGAGAATGGTGGCTCCTTTGGAGAATAATTTTAAAAAACAATCTGGGCAAAGACAATTACTTCCTTTTTTGTCTAAGCCTGCACTACATTGGTTTGATCAGTTGAGCTATATAGAAAGGTTTTCTTCATGGAAAGAAATGAAACATATATTTTTAGATCGATGGGCTGTGAAAAAAGAAGTAGAAAAAGAAGTAGTAGAAGAAGTATAAAAAGAAGAACAATCAATAGTAGTAGTAGTAGTAGTAGTAGTAATAGTAGTAGTAGTAGTAGTAGTAGTAGTAGTAGTAGTAGTAATAGAAGCAATAGAAGAAGAAGCAGATGATGATGATGATGATGATGATGATGATGATGATGATGATGATGATGATGATGATGATGATGATGATGATGATGATGATGATGATGATGATGATGATGATGATGATGATGATGAAGAATTGGATGATAAGGGTTTAAATAATTTGGCTCCAAAGAAATCTGAGTCAATTTTTCAATTTCATGGATGCATTCAAAAGAAGAAGGTGGTTGTGTCCATAAACCCTACCAACAAGTATAACTTCATTAACATGAATGTGGCCAAGCATCTACATGTTTAAGAAAATAATATGAAGGAGGTTCCAGTCGATGGTAATAATATTTCACTGTTTAAAGATTTGAAGCTCATTATGGAAAAATATGTTTGGCATTCAGATTTTTATGCTTTGGATATGGATGATATGGATATAGTTCTTGGATATCCATGGTTAGAGACTTTGGGAACAATGAATATTAATGTTCAAAAAAAGTTTATGAAGTTTTGGTATAGGAAAAATAAGATCACTTTACAACATATCATAGTGAAAAAGGCACCAATAACAATCTAGGTAGATCATGAGGATGAGATGGAAACAAGTGATGAAGAACATGATGAAGATTCAAATGATATAGATAAAGACACACTACAAGTGAGCACTTCATCTACTCAAGAGATAAAGAAGGAAAAAGTGGAAGAGGTAGAAGTAAAGGTGAATAAGGTTAAAGTATTGGAAAAGGTTGAGGTATATAGACACCCACATCATCATGAGAGGAAACAATCATGGAACCAGGTGAGGAAGTGTCATAATAACAATCAGTTTATCTATACAGGAAATAAAATTTCCAACCATTATGGATATGCATGGAATCCAAAGAAAAAATACTATGGCACATAGAATGAATGGGGAAATAATTATGACTATGCATGGAAGAATACCTACTATGGTCATTGTTGGAATCAAATAAGCACATCATAATATGGTACATGGAATAAAAAGAGGAATAATTATGCTAGGACACCAAAGTAATATAATTATGATCATGAAAGAAATCAAAGGAGCATAAGGGAATTTAGAAACAAGCTTGGAGAGATATCACCTACCAAGATCACATTTGGATGGCTAGATGATTCAGATTGGAGACAAGTGTGCAATGATTTGAAGCACACTCATTATTTGGTTTCTTCCTATGTTTTGGGGATGAAACATGTCAAAGAGGGAAGCAATTCTATGTACTTAGGGATATGATATATTATTGTATATGGGTTGATGGAGATGACAACATGTGGCACACATCCCCTTAGTTAGTTATATGGGTACAATATATTAGGATAATAGAGTAACTTGTGGAAGTAGTACATTGGGTAATGGTCAGCCTACACTAGGATTAGGAGGTTACCCATACATGGGTTAGATAGATGTATATATATATAAGAGATGATTATCATGGTAAAGATATCAAGTATGAATTGAGTCTTCTATTGTAAGAGGATATTGGAGGTTGTCCCCAAAGAGACATTGTGGAGTTATTCCTTCCTAAAGGATTATTATATGGCATTTCCCTACCTTAAGGGTATTTCTACATATATTGAATATCAAGATCTTATCAGGAATGATGAAGTACTAGAGGGTTCAATGGTTATACATAGAGAAAAAGGAGATGGTAATTTTAATAAGAATAGGTAACATGAATGGTATAAGGATGGGGTCCTAAAATGGAAGGTAGGCTAGAAGGAGGTGGTATAGGTCTATTTTATGGTGGAGGTTTAGGTAGGTCTTCCTTCTTAAGGGACTTAATTGGATTATTATTCTATGGGTTTGATCGAGTTAAGTCCAATCTTAAAGGAGGGTGAGTGTGACTAGGTTTGGGAAAGATCCCTATATTCTTGATTAGTTTGATGAAAGAAGCATGAGGTAACTTGGTAATTTTAGTTGGAGGTATTTGAGATGATTATTTATGATTTTACAGGAGGTATTTGGTAGGTTAGTAATAATGGGTTTAAGTATGAAATCAAGCAAATTTGAGGAGTTTGATTCATTTAGATAAGGAAGGCCAAGTCGATGCCAAAAGGTGGCTCTATCAAAGTTAGGCTAGGATGTGAACTCTAAACTTTGGACCAACCTAGAAAAGGGCTTATATATGGGGGTATTTACTTGATCATTGGTCTCAAATCTTAAGCCTTTGGGTGAAGGAGTGGTTTTAGTATTGATATCTTTGGTGGAAGGTTCTAAAGGTAATTATTGGGTAAATGAGGTAACCTCTTTTTGGGGAATGGTTTCCAAAGATAGTTCTATGATAGAAGAGGTGGGTATGGTATTCTCAAGGGAAGAAATGGGTATGGTTTTTACCATAGCTTGGCCATTCAAAGAAGTAGGTGATTCTTGGGTTGGAGGGGTGGAGGAAGTGGTTGAAGCAATGGTTGCCTCATTGGGTGTTTCTACCAATGGAGGGGTAGATAAAGCCATGGTCACATCAAGTGCAAAAGGAGAGATAGATGATTCCTCCATTTGGGTCTCTAAAGGAATAAATGGTAGGTTGGCTCCATATATTTAGGTAATAGTGGTAATGATCTCTTCAAAAATGGGCACATTACTAATGACATTGATAAAATGTGACTCATGTGAATTAGATGATTTAGGTTTACTATCATGAAGTTGGGTAGAAGGAGCATGATTTGGGAAAAGCTTATAGAAAATGTCTAGAGATTGATTAGGAGTGTATTGGGGTTATCAAACATGAGCTCCCCACTATTAATTAGATTTTGGATAATAATTTTAAAGGTATTACATCTATCAATATCATGTCCAATAGTTTGGTGAAAGGCACAATGGTCATTTTCATTATACCACCCAGGTATAGGGTGAGAAGAATCAAATTATTGGGGTGGTTTAATTTTTGTAAACTAGATAAGGTTGGCCTTGAGAAGTTTATCCAAAATATATGTATATGACTCCCCAATGGGAGTATATTGTCTTGGAGGTGCTCAATTTTGGGTTTGATTTTGTTGATAAGGAGGTTTATAAGACTTGTTTTGATGTGGGGAAGTTTTTAGAATCACCAAATTTGTGGATGTTTTTTCCTTAGTATTGGATTGGCTGGTGGTTTTAGTAGAGGGAGGGTCATTGGGTTTGAAATTAGAATTTTTATTATATCATTTTAGTTTCCCTTCATCAATGGCATGGTTTTTGATTTTTCATGCCATGGTGAATGCCTCATCAAATGTTTAGAAGGTTTGAATTTGAAGAGTAGGTGCAATATGCTTAGCACAACCCTAGAGAAAAGTTTGAATAATTTGGGTTGGGGTAAGGTGAAAGAGAGTTTATTGATGATGCCTCTCCATCTAGCCACAAAATAAATAATTGATTCATCATCAAATTATTTGATAGAATAGAGAATAATTATGGAAACCTTTTTAGCTATGTTTATCGATAAATGTTCTAAAATGATTTATTCTAGTTGAGAGAATCTGAAGATGGAATGTATAAGGATAACACTATACCAATCGAGGGTAGGTCGCAATAAAGACATTAGGAAAGTTTGGAGGACCAGAGCATCATCATATGTGATCAAGTAACAAGAATGACAAAATGTTATCAAATGTTGTTGGAGATCCTCCTTACCTTGGAATTTGGAAAATTTAGGAAATTCCCATTAGGGAGGATAAGAGTGGATGGGAATGGATGGATGAATAGGTTCATTGTAAATTTGGTCATAGGATAAGAGTGTATGAGATCCAAAAATATATGATTCCAAGTTAGTCAGTTTTTCCATTAGCATCTTCATCAAATTTGGTTGAGGTTTGGAAGATGCATAATTGAGGGGTACATTTTATTGGTGTTGAGTATCAGCTATATAACGATAGGTGGTAGAAGGGATTGAAGAGGCCACATATTGGTAAGTGGTGACAAGTGGTTGAGATGGTGCTACATAAGAGCTAATTGGCACAAATGGTTGAGTAGAAGGTGGTACGTACCCATATTGATAGGTTATCATAGGTACATGTTGGGGGATAGATGTGGGATGACTCAAAGGTATGGTTAAGGTGGCAGGTAGAGGTTGGGTGGTGACTCTAGTGCTAATAGGTGGAAGTGTTTGGGGTATAGGAAGTACTATGTTTTGAAATAGGGGTAGTGGTTAATGGATTGGTTGAAATTGAAGGAAAAGTGTAAGTAGGGGTAGAAGATAATCCCAAGGTAGGTAGAGTATAGGTGACTAAAGGTAAAGTAAAACCTATATGGGGTGTAGTAGGACGTGTTTGGCTAGAGGTTAGGAAATGGGTTTGGTTTTGGGATTGGGTAAGTGATGATTAGGTTGAGGTGACTCCCACCATAAGATGGGATGACATTCCATAATAAGGATCCATAGGAGGAACTAAAGCAAGGGAGGTATGGTGGGGCATGGTGTTAAGGTAGTGTTTAAGAGCTACTTGATTATTATCAAAGAAGGTGGTAAAGTTAACATCACCATCAGGTATAACTAAGATTCTAGTAGGTGGGGGAGAAGAATGAGGGGAACCTTTAACACTAGAAGTGTACTCCACAAAGGAAGAATAGGATGGTGGTGGTTGGTTGGTTTGACTTCTTAGTTGTTGTCTAGTAAAGACCATATGAGAAATTGGGGGATAGTGTGAAGAAACTCACACCTCAAATAAAGAGCAACCAAAAGAACTCAAAGAAATTAATGCATACACTAAAAGTGAATTTATCCTAGGATTCCATTTAAATCACTTTTGGATTATGCCTTAGAGAGTGTGAAGAGGGAGTTTGGCTTATAAATTAGGTACTAAAGTGGTAATCTATGGCTGGTTTCAAGCACTCAAAAGAGATAAAATCTATGTTGAACTTCAATATGTGGCTTGATATTGGGGCCTACCCCCTCACTTCATGATCCCATAATGATAAGAGTGTCAGGTTCTTAGCCCAAATATACTGAGTTCAAATTTTATACTCAATTAGAGAGATGAGTTGGTTCTCCCCTTGGTGGTGAAATCCAAGTAGGATAGCCACAAAGGGGTAAGGTTTATACTAGGTGATGAAATCCTAGTCAAGCCTTGTCTTAGGTATGTTTTTATGTGTTAATTATTTTGTGGTTTAGTTTAGTGTGTGATAACAAATGTCAAAGTTGTGATAAATTACTTTGCCTCCTAAGTTACTAGATGAATTAAGATCAGCAAGTAATCGATAAATGTAGAAGGTTTATTTTATGCCCAAAAGGAAACTTTCATATTTCATTTGATGAGAAAACAATAAAGAAAGAAAATGGAACTGGGTCCCACTAAGAATGCCAAAATATTTCATTTTATTTTCCTTATTTCTTAAATTTTAAGGTAAATAAAATAAATCTAGTAATAGGGTGTGTATAACAATACTTGATAAAATATGCACGTGAATCCAGATGAAAGTGGGAAATCTTCTTTGGCTAGGAAGGAATGACCTATAGATAACATAAACACTAAAAATAAAGTTGTTAAATGGTTGGTTGGGTGGATTACCTAGTGTGTGCTAGATCCAAGAATCACAATGCTTGCTAAGAGGTTGTCAATCCACTTTTATGATAATCAAGTCTGAAGTGATAAAAGAAGATATTTTCATTCAATGGTAAGAAAGTAAATGCATATTAGAAAGAGATAACTTGATTATTAAATAAACTAATAAAATTTTGATACCAGGGTGGTTGAGGTTTGGTTCAAAAAATTAGAAAGGGTACTATGGTTAGAGGGAAAAATAGAAAGTGGAGCTTGATTTGAGGCGAAGGGGTGGAAAAGGCTTGCTAAAAAATGGTGTCATAGTCAATTATTGGTAGTTAGGAGAACCATCAATGGTTGAGGTAAACTGTTGGTGGTTGGACAACTATCTATGGTTTCAGGTGACCATCGGTTGTTACTTGCACCAATCTAGGAGTGAATAACTCAAGAATTATAGAATGGGACTTTGGTCAAATAGAGGCTAGATACAGTGCTAGGAAGTATAAGGTGGGGTATCAGTGGATCTAATAGGGAAAAGAGGATTGGAAACTAGATAAATCAAAGAATACAAGAACAAAATACATATAATTTAATGAAGGAATCTTGAAATGATGCAGCTAGAGTGATGGTGCTTCAAGCCTTTTAGAGTAATTTTGATAGAGTTTTGGATCTCCAATGAGGCTATTTTCTTATTGATACAAACATAATACCTACAAGAAAAATTCAATGCCTAATAATTGATTGATCTCTATTTTCTCTTCTTCCTCAAATTCTTTTATAGGTAGAAGTTACACAATGAAATAAATGAAGTTACCAATTTGATAGAGGATAAAATTGAATGTTTTCATAGGTTTAAAAGCTTATTTTAAAGATAAGTTACCATTTTTGGGATTTAATAATCTCGCACAAAGATATGGAAATGCTTTAAAGTTTTTTAAAGATAGGTGGAGTACCCAACCATTGATGGTTAGGTTAACTATCGATGGTTAACCTAATCATCAGTGGTTGTAGGCCTAAAGGAAACCTAGTGAAAAAGGGGTGAATTTGATGATGTGTTTCAAGGGGGTTTGGTAACATTAAGTTATAAAGAGGTCTAGATAAAGGTCTAAAGGTAGTGTGACACTAAAAACTATCATGTACATATTTTAGGTGTCTACACCAATAAAGGCACCACTTAAGAATTATATATTCCAACACCCCCTCTCAATGTTAAGTGGGAATACATGTTATAGTCATCTTAATAAAAGAATTATATTCCATGAATCAAATAAAATGATTTTAGGAGGCATGTAAAATTTGATGATTTCAAAACCTTCATCATGAATTTTTTTTTGAAATAAAATGAATTATAATACATAAAATACTCAAAGTAAGTTTAGGCTAGCATGATCGTGAGACTACATCTCATAGTTTATCATGAATAATCAACCAAAAAAATTTGAGCATTTTATAAAAAAAAGAACTCTATTACACTATATGATTTTAATTATTAGGTACATAGTAAAAAATTCCACATGAAATTTACCAAAAATCACATAAAGTGATATATTGCAATGTTTTACAATGAGAAGAAGTATAGTGAAGAAGAATAAATAACATGGACATTAGGAAAAGACAATGTCATGCACAACCCCACTCAATGGAAACTCTAAGAGGCCTAACATTATTTGAAACTTGAAAAAATTGGTAGCATCAAGTGGTTTTGTGAAGATATATGTCACTTGTTCATTCGTAGGACAAAACTAGAGATCAATATGACCATTGAGGAGTTTTTCTTGGATAAAATGCGCATGAACTTCAATATGCTTTTTTCTTTAGAGATGAACTAAATTTTTCATCAGGGTTATACAAATTTGACTGTCATAAAGAAGAATTGTATTTTGAGAGACACTCATATTGAGTTCTTCCAACAATCTTCACAACCACATAGATTCTTAAGCAACTTCCATGTGATAGATCTGATACTATGAAACAATTTGAAATGTATACTAGATATTCAATGTACATGGTAGATTTAGATGTGTAATTAATGATAAAGGCAAACACATTTGACACATAATTTAAT